>CM046307.1:8400257-8810257 GCA_025267735.1 Mactra quadrangularis | reverse complement strand
GTGATGATGATGATGTTTATGATGATGGTTATGATGATAATAGTTAAGACAATGACGCCCATTTAATTTAAATTTACCATTTATGGTGGCAGAATTTCGATCTGATGACGTACTACATGTAAATGGGAGATCGTAAAGCGTAAAGGAGTCATCCTTAGGATGGAGATACATAGTTGATCTTCGATTTCTGTAAAAAGAAATAAATTTATGTGTTGTTGTTTTTTCCTCTAGATATGAACAATAGTCCAGAATAATTTTGCGAATCCAGAAATCTTGCAAAGTTACTTTTTTCACCCAATTCTTTTTAAATTCTCAACAAAGGTAACAAATGTTTCTAACACCAGAAATTCTTCCTCCGAATACCTAAACTAAAAATATATTTGACTTTAAATCAATAGAAAAATTCCAAAGAAAAAAATCCAACTTCCTTGGATAAATTCTCAAATTCTCAATGTAAAGATTATTATTGGACTTTTTAAATGGGTTTTCCCCACAATATTGTTCGGAACGTCATTATGACGCCAAATCTGCATTTAATGTGTATAATCAATGAAATTGGAAGTGGATGAGTTCTCCAAAGGTAGAAAATTCAAAGTAAGTTGATATGACAATATTTCCTGATTTGCGAATTATTCTGTATGGTGGCATATTTCTGCCATCAGATAACCACATAACTAACTAGTTAATTAAGAGGTTTACTAGTTACGGTAACTAGTTAACCTCTTAAGTTAAGTGGTTAGAGTAACTAGTTAACATCTTAATTAACTATATAGTTACGCGGATAACTAGTTATAGTAACTAGTTAATCTAATTAGCTTAAGAGGTTAGCTAGTTACCGTAACTAGTTAACCGCTTGACTTAATTGATTTAAGATGTTAACTAGGTACCTAACTTTGTGGTTATCTGATGGCAGAAATATGCCACCATAATTCTGGACTGTTATTATTGATTTCTTGAAATAATTAATGGTGGTATATTTACTGACACCAGATAATTAACTAGTTAATTAAGTGATTATCTATTTAGCGTAACTGGAAAACCACTTACCACTGATCTATAAATAGATATTGCGTAATATCTCATGTCTGCGATGACTAAAGTGTGAATGTGTTTCAATACAATGAAGCAAAACAATGTTATTTATAGATAAGTGATAATTGGTTCTGTTGTTACGTAACTAGATAACCACTTAATTAACCAGTTAATTATCTGGTTAACTAGTTATGTAACTATTTAACCACTTATCACCTAAACAAAATATCTCCAACAGGTAATCGGTAAGTTAACTAGATAATCTCCTAATTAATAAGTTAATTATCTGGTTAACTAGTTAACTACTTAATTTACTAGTTAATTACCTAGTTTATCTGCAGCGTGTTCAGTAACCCTGAACGTTCCAAAACCTTCCGCAACGGAAGTGTCGGAACAACTCAACCCGTTGACAACTCAACTCGAGACTTTGAGTTGAGTTATGCACGGGTTGAGTTGTCTTCGGGTTGAGTTGTATCGTACCTGTAACTAACGTTAGCTAACAGAAGTTACAGAACTCGCAGCTGGTAACATTATGCCACCATTTACATACATGTGTACTTCAATGTTGCAAACACGTACCTAGAGGTTATATAAATTTGTTAACCCCCGAACGTGAGAATGTGACTTTAGTAGTTGACAGGTAACTTTTCCATAGAGCTGGTTTGGTGAACAGGTCGTTGATATATGTAAGGTAAGGTAGGATCCACTGTTTTATCAATTTCACCCCATTGAGCAATACGTTTGCTCATTTACGGCGTACGGTTCACCAAACCAACATCGAAATGTTCAGAAAACAATAAGAACAAGTAGATTTTAATACATTTTATTATATAGTGAAGGTAACAAATAACATGTTTATAGAAAAAATAAAATAAAAGTAAAACAAAATAAACATATCAAGTTCATTTCATGAACGAAAAACATAAAAACAAAATAAATACGGCGACTACATATTTGGTATTGTGAGTTATTAACAAGTGTATATCAAATACAAAAACAAAAGTTCAATGCATCTCTAATGACTTATTTTCATTTTAAAAATAAACCACCTTATTCTGTGTACCCTTCTTTTGATCAACAGCAGAAGTATCCATCTTTGCTTTTGGAATGACAAGTTCCTTTAAATCTCTTCCGGTAGGTGGCTCTTTTGACCTTCGATTTTGAGGACGCCATCTTTGTTTAAGTTCGACTTCAAGGTCGTTGGGTCAACAAATAACTAAAATATGCCGACTTAGTCACGTGAATTATGAACAAACGTATTTAAAATACAAAAGATCAATTAATATCCAATAATCTATATGTATTTATAATGTTCAGTCCATCAACCTATTTCTTTTCTTCGACTGCAGGCGTATCCACCTTTTCTATTGGAATAGTAATTTCCTTTGGATCTTCTCCGCTAGGTGGCATTGGAGCCTCGATCTCGAGGACGCCATCTTTGTTTAAATTTGATTTCAATTTCGTTGGGTCAACGTTTTCTGGCAAGGTACAACTTTTGTAAAACTTTCGGTAGACTTTACCATCGGATCCTTCTTCTTCATGTTTTGCTTCTATTGTGAGAACTCCATCCTTAGTTTTGAGAGAAATTTCTTCAGGTTTGAATTGACTACAATCAACTTTTAATGACAACTTTCTGTTACCGTCGGCGTCTGTAAAAATAATAAAAAATAAAAGTTATAAATCATTCCTTAAGTGACAAAAACCTTTTATGAAGCCCGTCCGGCTTATCAGTCGGAATCACACAAATCTACCAATCAAAAGGTCGTGGGTTCGATTTCCAGGAGGGGAATGCTTTCGTGGAGTTTGGTCATGAAGTAATTTCTACGCCCACTCTGCTTCTTAACCACCGATTCTAAATAATGCAGGGCAGTTGTCAGGCACTGACGGAAGTATGCGCCTAGTTACTGGTTGACAGCTTAATCCATTAACTTAATCTTTCTAGGAAATGAGTGCATTGACTGACCGCCGTGATATAACTAGTGCAATATGTTGCGTTAAACCAACCAAAACAAAACCCTTTGTGAAACACTGATCATTGTATTTAAAGAACAAGTTATGGTTTAAATTTATAAGATACATGGCATTTATCACAGTTTCATTTTACATGACTTAGTACAGAATTCAAAATTTCAAGCTTGCATGAAGACAAATATTTTTTTAACCCAACACATCACGTTGGTGTCTTGATTTCAAATAATAATAAAAGTAATGCCCAAAATAACAGCAATTCACTGAAACTGATTTTTTAGTTTCGAAACTCTAACATTAAAGTGCTGCTAACTTAGTACTAAGATAATGAGTTTTTACTCATAGAAAATCACCTGACCCGGCCTATCAGTATCGACGAATTACGTACTCTTAAAGCATCAGAATCACATCATGATATAATAACTGTTTTATTCCTGTAGCTTTTATTAGCATTTCGGATGTATTTCTATGTAAATATATTACTGTGAGACGTCACCGCGGATAATGAGGTTTAAAATCACTGCATGCGTATAAAATTCAATCAAACAAGAACCTTATACAGTACCCACCAAAAGTTTGGACACAAATTTTTTTTCGACAATTCTTGAATTTTGATGACTATTTTTGTAGAATCGGGATTTTAATACATTTAAGTACGACTTGTGATAAAATGAAAACAAATTTCATGAATGCAACGATTTATACAATTCAGCATCTGACATCCTAAAGCCCTCAAAACCATGTTTATTGCAATTATTTCCAAAACTTTTATGAACTTTTATGCTATTTTTGTAGCCTTAGTTATAATTATGATAATTTCCCAAAAAATAATGAGAAATTACAAAGCATTGCAAAATCAAATTTTAGGAAAAAATACTACATGTATTCAGTAAGCCTACAATCTGAAAATGTCTAAACTGTTGGGGGCTACTGTATATAAATCATCAGATCCACCACAGCGGAAATGTAGTGGGGTGATATCGGTTGGATAAGATAGGTTCATAATAATACTGAGGCATCAAGTTTATCATATGTTCTATGGATTCGCTCGCACCTTAATTTTTAGGAATTTTCCTCACAAAAAAACTATTTTTATTTCCTCGCTCGCTCATAAAAATTTGGTATAACCGCTGTATAAAAAATTGAGATTTTTTAAAATATTTCATCGCTCCGTAGAACACATGATCAACTTGTTGTGGCCCGAGATATATTAAAATATTAACTTACCAGTAACAAATGGACTTCCGTGTTGCATATTGAATGGTTGTGTGTTCGTGACACTGGACATCTGGCGAAGTAATCTGTCCATCTCTTGGTCTAATCGTCTGGTCGGTTCTTCATATGGCACCACGTACCAATCGTCATCGAAAGGTCGAAACAAATCATGAAATAAACTCCTAGGTCTACCATAAGACGTAGGCTGTCTTCTGTATGAAGGCACAAGTATCCAAGACATCTTTAAACTTGTATATTTTCCTTAGAGCTAGTTCTGGTTTTCGTCTATCAAACGCAATAACTGTGAATATTATTCGCAAGATGTGAGCGCTCTCTTATATATACTATCACACTCTTTAGCCGAATGATATCGACAGATTTTGAACTTTCCAGAATGATCCGCTTTCATCATCTTTATAATCATAGCATCGCTATAAACTTACATAACGTAGCCGACTTCATCCGAAAGATATCGATTGTTTCTGAACATTCTAGATTTCTCTATTTATCGGTAATAAGGGAGTTAACTCGGTTAGGTATATATGTATAAATTTTGTACGTATTACTTCCCTTTGATCTAAAGAGCTAAAAATAGAACAAGATCAATTGCTCCTCTGTCGCTTATAAAGGGATATAAGCATGAATTGACTATTAAAATCATATGCTGAATATTTGTCCTTCTTTCAAGAAAACATTCATACAATTTACTTTCTTCAGGCCCGAATGTACTCTTCCATATTCACGACCTAATTACGAACATGTCACGTGATAGAAAAGATTTGCTTGCTTTGAATCCATTTTAATTATCATAGGCGGATCCAGGACAGGATTTCTAGTTACAGAGGGGGCGGGAAATGAACAATCAGGCCTCAGGTCTAGTGGCCGAATTTAAGGGCCCCTTATGGTTCCTGTGCAAAGCCCTGACCAGGGGTCAAGGGGGCTGCGGTCCCCAAAGTTCATTTCTAAGGAATTCAGGCACATTTTACAGAACCTTAACAAAGCTTTCCCAGGGAATACAATAAAAGCATCTAGATATATACGTATATCATATAATTTTCTTACAGCCGTTTGGATCATGTTAAAATCTTACAAATAATTAGAAGGAATTTCGCTTAAATCATTTACGTTATTATAAATGTGATTGTATTAGTGTACTCCCATCCTTATTACTTAATGCACCCGTAGCGTGCGAAAAAAAGACATTTATATTTATAGATTTTCCTGTAAATATCATATGTTATAATGGAAAAAAAACTCTGCTTGGGCGATTTTAGGAGGGGGCGTACGCCGGGTCCGCTCCCCCCTTGGACCCGCCTATGATTATACGTATATATCATTAATTGACATTTAAAAAAACATAAAGTTTTTTTGCGAAAGAGGCAGTACCACTTGATTATGACATTATGACAATTGTTCCGGTTTGAAGAAAAACACAGTAGAAAATCAGCCTCGACCATTGGCACCAGAGTCCATAACTTATGATAATAAAAAAATGCGTACGTTCCTACATGTAGTCCCCCGTGTATACATGTGCACACTACCTTATATAGAATATTATGTAATTAAAGTATAGGTATAACTTTTATACGATAATGTATAAGGGGCCGATTTTAATTGAGTTCGTGGATAAATATTACTATTAAAGTATATGTGTGCGTATTTAACAAGTTTAAGGTCTCTGGTGCCAGTGAGCTGTATGTCGTTTATATTTGTTAGATTTCAATGATACCTACGCGAGGCCATGCAGAAAAGGGTAAACGCCAGTTTTATACTTTTTGCTTACACCCTGTATACCGTGGATTAAACTCAGTTTGACGAAAAATTTAGAAAAAATACATGCGTCGCAATCTTAGGCAAATAAAAATGTATATGAAGGCAGTTTTTAACATTTATAGTGCATGTTTATACTAGCAGCCTTGTAGCGGGCGTGGTCAAGCGGCTACGACGTTGGACTTGTAATCATTGGATAGCCAGCTCCGCGTTGGTTAGAATCCCATCCAAAATCTACCACCTTGTTTCCTTGAGCAAGAAACTTTATTCTACTAGCTCAGTACTGAGGAACCAGGAAGCGGTTTCGAAAGTGATAAATCTATGTTGTAAGAACTTGTTTCACAATCGAGCTAAAATAAATTAGTGTAAACTAAGCAACCTTGTTTAAATAGATTACCCTGAAGAAGGGTATCTTTTGTACTAGTCAAATGTGTTTCTTACCCGCATAAACTATCCGTAGGTTCCCTCTTCATTTCACCTTGTTTACCTGTAAACATAAAAATATCAAAAGTTTCATGTCTTTAAAAAGGGGGTATAGTAAACATATAAGGAACAACAAAAGTAAAAAACACAGACCTTCCATACAGCCACATTCTCGCACCCCGAGGTTATCAAGGTTCTCGATCTAGTATAGAGAATCTTGATAGCCCCTGAGAACGAGAATGCACAGCCAAAAAGCAAAGCGAGAAATATATTTTTTTCTTATTATAAAAGGGACGCCAAAAAAATCCGGGACATATACATCTAACATCTAAACTACTGCTCGAATTAATAAAAGTTTAAAAAAGAATATTTCATATGAACATCCACAAGCGTTTTTTGTTTTTTTTGCGTTAGTTTTAACGCTTCAACAACTCATTGTACATGTCATAATTACGGCGGACAGTCAACCTACTCATCGTTCCTGGAAAAGGCTAAATCTCTTGATTAAGCTGTCAACCAGTTACTAGGAGCGTACTGCTGTCAGACTGACAACAGTCCTACATGACTTAGAATCAGTAGTAGGAGGGAGAAAGACGTAGAAATCATTTTATAACCACACTTCACGAAAGTGTGCCCCGTCCGGTAAGAAGGCCCACGATTCCTAGATCAGAATACTTGCGTGCTACCGACTGAGCCAGCCCAGCGGATCCCATTCTTTCTATGATATTAACATATGGTATGAAAAAGGTGTTCTGAAGTACGAGTGTACGTATGTATAACTACGGAGCCCCTAAAGTGACATTTTGAAACACCTTTTTTATTATATTACATGTATTTCGTTTAAACTTAATATCACGTGTGTATTTCGTTTTTTACAACATATTATTTCGTTTGCACGAAAAACTGATACGTTTAAATGAAATACTAGCTATTACGTTTAAACGAAATAATTATTATGTTTCAACGAAATAATATCATTCCGGTTTTTATAAATATCATTGTCTATTAACGGAATATTATTTTGATTTTAGGAAATAATACTTCGTTTAAACGAAATATTTTTGTTTAAACGTAATATCAAAATAAATTAAATCTAAATAAAAACAGATAATATAATTTTTAAACGAAATAATTGTGAAAAGAAAAAAAAAGGATTTCAAAATATCACTTTAGGGGCTCTATCTTACTTTGTCGGCATTTCTTACAACATCTCATGACGCAGACGACAGTGACGCTGGTTACCACGGTGATAGCTAAAATATATCCACCAATGATGACTTTCTCTACTAAGGGCATCCCGCTATCATCCACTGGTTCATTACTCACGTCTGCCTCATTTACACTAAATGTTGTGGCACTTATCATTGGTGAACTGTCTTCTATTTGTTGATTTATTCTAGACAATGCTATACTCGAGTTACATATTGGGTCTACAAATAAAGTAAACAGAAACAATAGTACATTGTTATAGCAGTTTCCATGCCAACGACATCGGGCAACAGTTCATAACACTATCCCCTCCACCTCGGACCAACAGTTTAATTGTTTCTAAATCACGTATGAAATAACTGTGGGTTGCATACCACTAAGAAATCCTTCTTTGCTGTGTATAAAAAGATTCATTTACAACGTTAAATTACAGTATGACCCAGGGGTGTTAGATACCCGAAACCTTATATAGGTGGAAAAATCTATTTATTCCGCTCAAAATAATAAAAATCTGATCTCCTGGTAGTAAAAGAAAAGGAAAACTAGTTAAATAAGACAACCTCTGAAGTGTTGATATTTCAGTAATTAAAAAATGACATGCATATACATGTACTTACAATTTACAGATAAAACTCTTTCCACTTTAAATGTATCATTATCATATGTTGTACATTGATACGTAATTGTTTTCTGGTCGAAGTCACGTGACACACGAGGAATAATCATCCAATCATCAAAAATCAGGAACGATAACTCATAATTATTCCTCGATATAGATCTTGTCGTTCCGTCAAACAAGTACTCACAGGAAATATTCCAATCTTTATGCAAAGAAATGTCTGACAGAGTTGGGTATCCAAGGTAACCGACCGTTGTTCCTTCTTTAATGACCTCACGTCCTTTTAACTCTTCCATTCCTGCAAAGTAAGTAAGTCTTGAATGGTTAGTAGACATATAACAAGTGAAATAAAAAGAGTTACACTCCATGGTAAGTACAAACTCGTTGATAAATCTCTATAAAACAAGAGTATGACTTGAAATGAAAAAGAAAAAAGTTATAACTTATTTTCGTTTAAGTATATAACGTATTATACTCACCTACAACAAATATTCTTCTACAAAATGTATAATCACCATAGTCAGTTATTACTGAATAGGTACCATTGTCGGAAATGTGTACATTGCTAATAACTGTAGTAGTATTCCCATCCTTGGTTCTATCCACAGTGAATCTACCTTTGAGAGAAGTCTCGTAAATGGCGGTATTTGGGTAGAGTTTTCCCGAGATTTCACTAATCTCATATCTAGCTATGTGTCTACCATCTTTATGAAAATCAATGAAGTTGCTGAAACTTTCTTTGAAAAAACTGAAATCAAAACTAAGCTCTTCTCCAACATTTACATAGTCACTCTCTTCTGCCTGGCAACCTGAAATACAATTGTATACGATTGATTGATTGATTGATTGATTGATTGATTGATTGATTGATTGATTGATTGATTGATTGATTGATTGATTGATTGATTGATTGATTGATTGATTGATTGATTGATTGATTGATTGATTGATTGATTGATCGATTGATTGATCGATCGATCGATCGATTGATTGATATGTTGGAGGCCCATATTCACATAGCTCCTAAGGAATACTTTCTTAGGCAAAATCACCTTAGGTATAAATATCTTAGGTGGTAATCTTACTTAAAGTATCTAAGATGCTATCTTAGAATAGGCGGATCTAGCGGGGGGTCAGGGGGATCCGGACCCCCCCCTAGAATTTC
Organism: Mactra quadrangularis; assembly: GCA_025267735.1. Lineage (NCBI taxonomy): Eukaryota > Metazoa > Mollusca > Bivalvia > Venerida > Mactridae > Mactra > Mactra quadrangularis. The sequence continues at coordinate 8,800,856 of CM046307.1, read as the reverse complement.
CAAAGTGTAGATGTCCATTTGTGTATTTTTGACTTTATGTCATTTTTAAGTAGCATTAAGCAATTTTTCTCAGTGCTTGACATAGATTTAATGGTTATGTACTTTTTGTTATTAATATGTTGCAATATATAGCAAAATGTGTAAAATGTGGTTGTGGTTCAAAAGTTTGGACCCCCCCCCCCTAAAAAAGGTTCCCCCCCTAGAAAAAAATCCTGGATCCGCCCCTGCTTAGGTCAGGAAACGTCTAAGGGAAAATGACAAAATCACAGGGAAAAGTGACTACTTTATGAGGAGCTTGACTACGGGCCTATAGAGCGATGTTTTCATTGAGAAGATTTGCACGGTGCTTGTTGAAGGTTAAATGAGTATTGGTGTAATAGAGCCTCTGATAGGTAATTTCGTGAGCTGGTCCGCGTTCATTGAGTGTTGCAAAACGTCTTAATTTACCAAACTATAATTTTATCATTGATAAGTCTCTCTATATATATCGTAGGCGGATCCAGCGGGGGGTCAGGGGGTCCGGATCCCCTCTAGAATTTCCAAAACGCACCTGTCTATTAGTGTATTTCTTGACTGTAAGTCATTTTTAAGTATCATGAAGCAATTTTTCTCGTTGATTAATATAGATTTATTGGTTACGTAGTTTTTTTATCGATATGTGCATCATTCTGCAAATAATGTATAATGTTAATGTGGTTCGAAAGTTGTAAACCGCCCCCCCCCTAGAAATAAGTCTTGAACCCGCCCCAGTATATGATCAGCACGGTGTCTCTAATGGTTTGTAGATTGGTGAAGTGTGTTTTGCTGGATGCTCTATCATTGTCTCCATCAACCTTCAGTTCTATACTGCTGGCTAGACAAGGCGAAAAGGAAGCAAAGTGCATGTATGTATTTCCTATCTGTAAACAACCTCTACACATTCAAGTATTTTTGTAGTGCCTCCACGTGGCGAGAAGTGGTAGCATTAATATCACCACATGTGGTATTCGGAACACCTCGACCTTTCATGAATGAATTATTTGGGAAGGATTCGTGGGGGGCCTGTCGTGGGGTTGGACTTCTTACGCGAGGCGAAGCACAGGTGAAGCACGTAACTGTTATGCAAAAAAGTTTTTGTAGAATACAGACAGATCTTTGTCAAAACAAATTTCTATGTCATATATTGAACCAAATATTGTTCAGTGATAACATCGTATTATGTTATTTAAATTTAGGAACTAAAAACGAAACATCACTCATTGCCTAAACGATCGCGTACTTATTTACTTTAACACCGGTAGTTCCAAAATGGCGTCTAAACTATGTCCGAGGTTATTTGCAGCGAATGGCCGAAGAATTCCGAATGATATAATAGTCTGACACGAATCGGAGATTTCTCTACATCAACAAAAACAGTCTATTGTCCGGTTTTTTTCGGTGAAAAAATAAATGATACCAGGCAGAATTCGTACTCGGAAAAACAAAAGCAATGTACCTCAATCCAAGCGTATAACCGTCACGATCAGTCCAGTATAATCATAATGAAAACAGTAATCAGTTGGTTTGTTATATTAGCTGAGTTACCTTTTTGTAGGAATATTCCAAAAATCTATAAATACAAAAGTGCAGTCACGGCTCACCGGATAAAATCTGACTATATAATATCATTATTCCACGGAATATGAAATGGAGTGATAATGTTCGTACGTCATGATAAATAGTTGTTCCATATAGTTATCTATTATCTTTGTTAAGAACATTTCGACCCTCCAGAGTAGTAAGGTTGTAATTATATGACTCATACATATTTGGAATTTTTTATGTAAAGACGCATTCATAATATTTACTTTAATTTATTTGCAATGCAATATGTTGACCAAAATGTAAAATAATAAAAAGGTCGTAAGTTAAACATTTTCTAATTGGTCCGTAAAAGAAGGTCGTATCTGTGAATTGCTAATTATTGATGTTCATGTAAATATTTTTGACGCTATACTGACTGAAAACTAAACCTAAACTTCTTCATTTGATTAAACGCCTATTTCTACATTACATATTCAATGACGTTGTACAAAAAGATAAATTATAAAAAATAAATAAGTAAAAACCTTCCACCATAAATATATACAATAACACAAAACAAAATAAAATTCATCACACATAATGTTATATAGTGTGATTATGCATTGGTTTTCATATATCAAGTTATAGGACCTACATTAATCTTAGTTCATGATCCGACTTTATTTTTACAATTTGTTGTCCTGAACAGTATAACATGATGCTACTGTTAACCGGACTTGTCCTGAACAGTGTAACATAACGCCACTGTTAACCAGACAATTCCCCAAAGGTGTCGAAACATCACCTTTAAAGGGCCTTTAATACATCCCCAAAGGTGTCGAAACATCACCTTTATAGGGACCCCTTATTTTAAGCAGTTACGCAAATATATAAAAACAAATTATGTTTTGACAGAGAGAGAGAGGCAGTCCTCTCATCCCACGTCATAATGAATTAACTTAATACATTCAACACTGTTAAGGCATTAACTAGCCATAACTCAAAGCATTTTAATTATGACACATAATAAACATTATAATTGCATTTATAATTTTAACATTTTAAATCACATACGCCTTTTTAATGGAAATACAAATGCATAGCATTTTTGGTAAGAGGTCGTAAGTGTCAGTTACGAACTTTCAGACGTTCAGTTACGACCTTTTAGCCGAACATGTACAAAACGTGTACCCAAAGGTCAGTCTTAAAAGGTAATTTTAAGTTTTCAGTTTATTTTGTACATTTACACAATAATTGATACATATTAAGTTACTCATGTAATGTTTAACTGAAAGAGTAAGAACCAAATTCTTGAAAATATGTCAGGTTTTAACAGAAAATAGTTATTTGAAAATTAAACACAGTCTTTTTGTTTTCTCAAAAACACATTTCAAGTGAAGTTACGACCTTTCTATTCTGTTGGATCGATTTATTACAGTGAAAACAATTGAATTGAACAGAACAATTCTTTTATTTCTTAAGTTGCGCATAATGGTAAAAATATATGTCTTTTCGTGGTATACTGTTGATTTTACAACGGCTAATCGTTTATGTGCCATAATCCTATGCACGAAACACCTTAGAACCGTTGTATAATGGACAATGTACCACGCTAGAACATGAAGTATTTTTGATTATAAAGCACTTACTTGTAACATTACAATCTGAATAACTCGGAAAATTGATGAAACACAAAATCCATACGATTAAAATAGACGTTTTCATTGTAAAAAAAATATAATTTATATATATATATACGAAAATACGTATTTTCTTTCTATCCACACGAAATTGTAACGACAAGACCACCATTCAATCTACTGGAAATTAAATCAAAGAGCACAGTTAAAAATAACGTTAAATGAAACTTTGTACTTGACTTGATTAATTGTTATGGTGGAAAGGAAATTAAATTACAGTGTACATGTCTATTTTTTCTGTCCTTTCATTTATTTATTGTTCTATTTATTATAAAAACATTATGCATGTAAAAAAGGAACAGTAGTCCAGGGATAGGACGCGTGCTTTGAGATAGAGAGGTCCTGGGTTCGAATCCCACTAGGGGCACTTCTAATTCCATTGAGCAAGAAATTTACCCACGATTGCTTCGCTCCACCCAGGTGTAAATGGGTACCTGCGAGGATGGTATAATTCCGTTGTGCCAATTTGACGGCTGCACTAATAGGCGGAGTAAAATACTTCCCAGGGAGATTGATAGATATATACCAGTAAACCGATGACCAGGGGTAATAGCATTCTCGATCAAGATTCTCGATCTAGTATCTAGGGGTAATAGCTGTAAAGTTGGTAAACGTGCGTAAGCATGAAACTTAGCCTATGTCATTACAACAGTATGCACATGTACAACGTTCACTAAAGCTACCCGAACCCTGTGAAATCCGAAAGCATCAGCAATGCGACCGATTTCTGGGGTTCCATATTCAGGGTATATAGTCACGTGATCTACAACAAGTACTAATGAGGTGTACAAAAATGTGTTGTTAATTTTTTCCCCATTTTATATTTCTAAAATTACGTCAAATAGCACATACGTGCAACTTCTACATTTGTTCCCGAAAATTCATTTTGATCCTGTGAGTTTTGATCGTCAGCTCCAAATCTTCCACACAAAATTGCGTTGAGTGGTAAATTAGGTCATGTTTACAGAATAATTTGTGCCGAGGATTTAAAGTAAAAAGTCACAATTTTCCAGCTAACATGGGTATTTCCAGAAAAGGCATGTCAAGTTTTTACACACTATTAATTTTGATTCTGTATTATTTTGGTGGTTGCAAGAATTTGTAGAAATAAGCGTTTGATTACATTCTAACGATCACGTGACTATATACTATATACCCAGATTAGGCATAAAGATACAAAATTACTTTAAGAATAAGGAAAAACTAGTATAGTTTGTACCAAAAAAAACAAACAAACAATGTTTCTATAAACAATACAATGAACTAATCCACGACAGGGGATGCTCAGGATGACAATAACTTATATGAGTGTCTTGTTGGTGTAATGGTCAAGCGTTCTACCATTGCAAGCATGATTAACGATGGGGTGGTGGTTTATCCACCACACTAATTTTGTTAAAATGAAATATACAACTTTTATTTTCAATACTGCCTACCTCGGAAATGGATTGTTACATTTTTAATGTTTACACAAACTCGTTTTGTTATTTTTGTACGAACGATACACTCTCTTATTGTTATGCGGGTGTCTTTGGATTTCTGAAGAAAGACTAAACATGGTCACTAATGTATATTTATTAATCCTTACAGGGTTTTCATTGCATATATTTTAAATTCTTAAAATTGGACTTGAAAGTATTGTTACATTGTACTATTCATAGGCGGATCCAGCGGGGATCAGGAGGGTCCGGACCCCCCACACCAGAATTTGGTACCATTCCATGTGTTTATTTCTTGCCTGTAAGTCATTTTTAAGTAGCATGAAGCAATTTTTCTCGGTGTTTAACATATATTTAATGGTTATGTAGTTTTTATTATCAATATGTTGCATTTTTTTCGGCAAAATGTGTATAATGTGGTTGTGGTTCGAGGTTCGGAACCCTCCTAGAAAAGTTCGGACCCCCAAGAAAAGTTCGGACCCCCGGAAAATAATCCTGGATCCGCCCCTGCTGTTATTTTACATTCACAATAATCTGCAACGTGATCTATGTGTCTTTGTTTGGCCTAGAAGTCATAAGTGGCGCCCTAATTGTTATTATACATTTAACAATGTGTATATCTTTATTTGTTGTTGTACATTTTAATGTATTAAAATGTATTTTGTTAAATGTATTTCCTGTTGATACATGTTCACCGACTACATGTTAACAGCCACTTACCGTGTCATTAGGCTTGGCTATGAATATCAGTCTGTCATTATCGCCGTTCCTGAACGGCGATATAGTATACAATTATCGAGATTTGAGCATTTTGTAGTCGACACCGGTTGCCTTAAGCCAATCAAAACGGTGCATTTAAAGTCGCATTATGAAAAAATGGACGTCGAATAGTCAATTAGAGGTGCGTGAATGAACTCATTGACGCCATGTTTTGTCAGGTTACCTACTTGTATAACCAGAAAATACCATTATCAATAAATGAACGAGTACCAGTTACAAGAAAGTTCAATACAAGACCAGAATAAATTGAAAAGCTATTGTAACATGTTTATTCTTTTTAAAATTTATTATAGTTTCTAAGTGACCAAATAAACACAAAAAGGCCAAATTCTACAATAAAAAGCTATTCCACGCGCACAGTTGGAAAATGTCAGCGTATGTTCATTCGATGTTTTTTTTATCTGCCCGGAAGGTTCCACACAATGAATCAAGCACTGCTAAATTACAGGAATTCTATAAATATACATGATGTGATAATCTAAAACTCTGACACATTTAACTTGAATGTTTTACTAAGAAAGAAGATGTAATTGATTTATTTTGTTAGTTCATGGCAAAGCATAATCTAACCGTCTAATGTCATGTAATTTGAGCTGCGGCGCCTCAGCGTTTCCATAGTTATTAAAGAATAGTTTGCTACGGACTGGATTAAAATTTGTGTGTTATATTTCTCCCATTCAACAAATAGTGTTTGCTCTTTCTTTTGGTGTATAATTTATAAATGTGCCGTAAATATTGTTGTTTCTAGGTTATCAGTCCGGTTATTTCTGGATCATCCCTCGTACAAGGCTAAACGGCGATATCAAGCATTTTTGGGAATGCTTATACTTGTTCTTTTATTCTGTTTACATACAACCAACAAATGACTTAGGAGAATAAAACTATCCTAGTAGGTACTGTTTACATCAAAATGGATGTGAATCAATAGCAAGTAAATTTCTTGCTCATGAAAACTAGCAATACCTTTTGTGATTTTCGAAACCTGGGATCTCTCAATCACTAACCTCGCGACTCTTACAACTAATCTTCACGTAGTCACATAAATCACTTTTCTTGCTCATGCCTATATCTCAGAGGGCAAGCTTCTGTCCGGTACTAATCACATACATTTTCCAGTGGTTGGAATTTAAACTCTGACACATTTTACTTGAATGTTTTACTAAGAAAGAATATATAATACAGGACAAACGGCGATTTCAAGCATTTATAGAAATGCTTATACTTGTTCTTTTATTCTGTTTACATACAACCAACAGATGACTTAGGAGAATAAAACTATCCTAGTAGGTACTGTTTACATCAAAATGGATGTGAATCAATAACAAGTAAATTTCTTGCTCATGAAAACAAGCAATACCTTTTGTGATTTTCGAAACCTGGGATCTCTCAATCACTAACCTCGCGACTCTTACTACTAATCTTCACATAGTCACATAAATCACTTTTCTTGCTCATGCCTATATCTCAGAGGGCAAGCTTCTGTCCGGTACTAATCACATTCATTTTCCAGTGGTTGGAATTTTTTCATCATGGTACAAAGATAGGCAGAAACATGACCGTCGAAAGTATTTTACTTTTTGCATGTATATATCATATCATGGTCAGAAGTGAGATACGAACCCACGACCTCTCGAGCGGACATTCTAACACGTCACCATGAAAACTAGTTTGAATGCAAGGGAGTACAAATGCCGTTTTATACCTCTGATACATATACATAATATATGTATAAGAGTCCTGCTCGATAAATTAATCACTTTAAAAAATCAAAAAAGTTAAAGTACGGTTTTACATGTTCAGCCGACTTAACTATTTTGTTTGATAGCTAACGATCATTAAAATCACCTTCAGGTAATTATTGATCTCTCGGGGTACTAACAACACCTGCATGCAATGGAATAACTGTGTAAATTTCTTGTTCAAGGAAGTAAATAGTAGCACTAGTGCGGCACGAACCCGAGATCTTGGTCCCTAAGCACACGTCCTGTCAATGGACCACTGCTCCTTCTTCTCTGAATTCCCTTTGAAATACACTACCGATTGTTTATGTTTATTATAAAACGATGAAAAACACAGAGTAAGTTTCATTTTTTTATTCTAGTATTTATTCAAGGATAAAGCGAGAAAAATAGAAAATATGAACATAGATATATGAATATATTTAAATATGACAATGGGTTGCACACCAAGATACACTTCAATTAATTCTTATTGAAAAGAATCTTACGACACAAATCATCGTACGTCAAAATTAGGAGATATTGTAACCATAACATGTTTATTACATTTCCCCCATTATATTCGGATAGGCTTAACATTTTTTTAAAAGTATAAATTTATGTTCATCGTAAAAGGTGTACGTCTGCGTACTGCATATAGCAATTTTTACTGTTCGATTAACAAAGTAACAACAACTCCATGCAGTTTGTGTTAAGAATCAGTCATGCTAACCTAATTCGTACCAACTATAGCAAGAAATGTCCTTCATTATTTGATTTTGAAATAAAAATATTCCATTAAGTATAGTTTGATTCATGCGCAACTTAGAAAATGCAAATTGTCGAAAGATCACGATGATTGACGAAATAAGTTAATTACGATTAAACACCCCTTGAGTATGTGCCAACTATTATCAAATTCTGAAATCAGATTAATTTTCGGTGGGTCACAATGCAATAACAAATTATAATATAATAATTTAGAAATGACTAAAATGTCTTTAGCGAAGTGCGCATGCGTGCAGGTAGTGTAAGTGGACAACGAATACATAAGGCATCGTTGTCATCACATATGTATATACGGTGATTGAGTATGAGCGTATAAGGAAGGGGGTGATAAATGAATAATTATGAAATAAAAGATTTATAATAATAACATAACACAAATATATATCACATACTCAAACAGAAGATTCATACATAACACTCATACATCAGGATCAGTGTCTAATGACCATGTGACATGTATATAAAACTCTTAAGAATATTCGAAACAAGAAGTATCTCGAAAGATATTCAGAGCTATGCAGGTTTTTATTTTGTTTGAAGTATAAAAAGAAAGTACAAAGACGAATGTATAATTAATTAGCATAGCGAAATACCCATAATACAGTATATAGTCCGCAACTGCTGTCCGTGCTACGCACCTGATTATCACAAATAACCGATGGAACCATCTCTTTTATCCCTTTCTCTATACCGGAGGAAAATTTCATTGGACAAAAACAGGTATGGTAGAACAAATTGTACTGGTTAAATATATACATGTAGGTCAAAAGTTGACTAAGACAGCTGTGCCGAAAAATGTTATACACTGTATTTGTTTTCAAATACATTGTATATTAATAACTTGACAATAACGAAATTCCACCTTAAGAGTTTTCTGTGTAACGATAAACAAACAAATATTCAACAATAAATCAAAATAAAGAAAGATACATGGGAAATGTAGAACATATTAAATAACAAATCAATGGGTCAGAACAAAACTAGTCTTCCTATACAGTCTACCTATATAGTATTTCTATATTTAACATTTAGTTAGACTAGCTTTATACTAATCCATTGATATTCGTGCATAAATATGAAATGTAAGCAATACAAATAAGCGTGAATGAATAAAATGGGTTCATGTACCACCAACGTACAAGTTAAAGCGACAATTTCCTCTCATACTACTCCTGGACAAAAACCATGATATATCATATTTTTATACGAATATAACGTATCGTGCACATTTGAATATTAAGTACTCTCCAAAAGTTCTTAGACAGGGGTGTGGAAATCCAAGCTTTTTTTAACTTGTCCACAGACAAGTGAAATATATAAATCAACTTGCCAAGGATCAAAATTCACTGGTCCAGTAGCCTGGTTCCTGACGTTTACTCAATACTAGTTAGATACAGTAAGGGGCAGGTAATCCAGACTACTAAGTAAACGTCGGGAACCAGTAAGGGGCAGGTAATCCAGACTACTGGTCCAGAAGTTCAATATTTAAAACAAATATTGAGATCTATGATATAAAATACATACTATAAGTATTAGTATATATTGATTGTAGATAGATTACTGTTGAATTTGATTGAAACATTGAGACATTTACATAACTAATTAATACTATGTTTCTGTATTTGCAGCTAAAAATATTACTTGTCAACGGACAAATGGGCTGGAAATATTTACTTGTCCACAGACATAAATGTACGAGTCGGACACGTCGGTGATGGGAATTCAACACCCCTGTCTTAGACAAAATTTTAATGAAAGTTAGAGAACACCTGATCATGCATATCGCAAGTAAATCTTCTATAACTAAAGTTCATTCATGTAACATTCTTTCTTAATTAACTTAACTATCTTACCAAAGATTGCATATCGATTAGTCAGCTAAAACAACAAGGCTAATTTCATATAATCAAAGAAGAATGTTCACTTTTTTTGTGGTTAGCTTACGATATCTTTCTATTGGTCTCTGATTACAACATATTAATTATTTTGGCACTGTCCCTTTCAAGGTGGAAAACCATAATGTTCTTGTTTAAGTTTATAGCGTCCGGTATATCACAAAAGTTTAAAAAATAAAAAATCTCCGTCTTTGCTTTTTGCCTTTGCGGTTAATCTGTGTTCTTGGGTTGTGCCTTTTTATACCTTTGCTTACATCTTTTTTTATATCTTTGCTTACATATTTTTATATCTTTGCTTACATCTTTTTATATCTTTGCTTACATCTTTTTATATCTTTGCTTACGTCATTTTTTATATATTTGCTTACGTCTTTTACACGACTATAACACACTGCAAGTTACTGATAAAACAGTTATCAACATCAATGTTGTCAGTAAGATGTAAGAGCCTGAAAATATAAGAACAAATTAATTGTATTGTATATTAGGTCATGCATATGTCTAAACATCGTTCCAATGGTAATCAAAGTATAACAAAACAGAAAGACTTTCGTGCACATTGAAGCCTAACAAATCCATATTAACGATTACTCCTCACACATTAGATTCGAGCACAAATCAAGCAGGGCAAAAAATGCAGGCGAAGTGTTTATTCTACCCTGTATTACTGACAGATACATGTACTACTGCTTAGTGTATTAACGAGATTTGACTTCGCCCCTTTCACACGCATATCAATATATGTAAACACTTGTCAATGATCATTGAAACAAATACGCGTCAGTTGATTGACGGTACTACTTTTATCGCCCAGAAAATAACTGCGTACATGTAGTAAATCAGAGACACATATATCACTCCACATGTTAAATTGGTCAGGCATTTTCAGCGTCGATAGTTTTTGTTTTGTGGTATAAATTAAGACTTTCGGCGAAATCGCCGAAAGTCTAACAAGATTACTATTTTCACGCTTTAACAATTTTCAACATAGACAAAGAAGTGTAGTTCAATTATAATATAATCGCATTGTAATATAACTAGGACAGCTTGGGTTCTTCCCCTTTGAACATGTTCACATTCGTATATTGTCTAGCAATGCCATTCTCACCAGGTGGCACAACAAACCCGCCTTCTAACCATTGTAGACTCCGCCTTCAACACCTTGTTAGATAAAGGACTTGTCCACTCATTATTAAGTCAAAATGGTGGTACACGTACATCATTTTTCTGATTTAAACTGACCCCTACCACTTTATATACATTGTTATTTGTATACAATGTCAGGAAATATAAACATAAACAAAAAGGCGTTTCCGATATTAAATTTTAAGCCAAATAATTGACGAATTCAAGAAATAGATACAAACTTACTTTTAGTTGTTATTGCAGCAGAATGTTCAGGACTAACGGTAGTCGATGGTATTCTTCTTGAATTACTTGACGGCGACGTTGTATTTGTTGCTGTACTTGACGACGACGTTGTATTTGTTACTGTACTTGACGGCGACGTTGTATTTGCTGCTGTACTTGACGGTGGCGTTGTATTTGCTGCTGAACTTGACATTGACGATATACTTGTTGTCGTATTTGTCGGCGAAAGTGTACTTGTTAGTTCACCTGTCGGCGAAAATGTACTTGTTGATGCATCTGTCAGCGACCGTGTATTTGTTGGTGCACCTGTCGGCGACGGTGTATTTGTTGATACATCTGTCGGCGAAATTGTACTTGTTGGTGCATCTGTCGTCGAAAGGGTACTTGTTGATACATTTTTCGGCGACGATGTATTTGTTGGTGCACCTGTCAGCGACGATGTATTTGTTGGTGCACCTGTCAGCGACGATGCATTTGTTGGTGCACCTGTCAGCGACGATGTATTTGTTGGCGCACCTGTCGGCGACGGTGTATTTGTTGGTGCACCTGTCAGCGACGGTGTATTTGTTGGTACATCTGTCACCGACGATGTATTTGTTGATGCATCTGTCAGCGACGATGTATTTGTTGGTGCACCTGTCAGTGACGGTGTATTTGTTGATACATCTGTCGGCGAAATTGTACTTGTTGGTGCATCTGTCGTCGAAAGGGTACTTGTTGATACATTTTTCGGCGACGATGTATTTGTTGGTGCACCTGTCAGCGACGATGTATTTGTTGGTGCACCTGTCAGCGACGATGCATTTGTTGGTGCACCTGTCAGCGACGATGTATTTGTTGGCGCACCTGTCGGCGACGGTGTATTTGTTGGTGCACCTGTCAGCGACGGTGTATTTGTTGGTACATCTGTCACCGACGATGTATTTGTTGATGCATCTGTCAGCGACGATGTATTTGTTGGTGCACCTGTCAGTGACGGTGTATTTGTTGGTGCATCTGTCACCGACGATGTATTTGTTGTCGCATTTGTCAGCGACGATGTATTTGTTGGTGCACCTGTCAGTGACGGTGTATTTGTTGGTGCATCTGTCACCGACGATGTTTTTGTTGGTGCATTTGTCAGCGACGATGTATTTGTTGGTGCATCTGTCAGCGACGATGTATTTGTTGGTTCATCTGTCAGCGACGGTGAACCTGTAGCTATATTTGAATCACTTGTATTTGTAACAATCACCATTTCTGTAGTGTTTTCTCCTTGGACTGAAATTATACAACAGACATAATTATAACCGTTGAATATCATTGATTACAAACTTTCTTTGATGCATTGATCATTTAGAGACCGTATATTTCAAAAGTCTAATTTTGATTTTATATGTCGTGGAAATTAATAGTAGTGTTAGTATTAACGTTTGACTAAGTCTGACAATTTGCATAATAGTGTGGCTGCAAAGTATGTGTTATAAGTCAGCCCTGAAATCAATGAATAAAGTTGTCTGGTTCCCAGTCGTACTTTGGCAGGTAAAAGTACGTCAGGCAAAGCATGATCATGACCGCGCCCTATGTAATGAATTAGATATTGGATAATTATGTTTTCAAATAAGCATTTCTCACTACACAGGCTTAAATCAAAGAATCATTGTATAAGAAGTGCGGTGGATACCTTTTTTTAGTTGTTTGGTTACAATAATGTATGCAAAATCAAGTATCCGAAATTCTCACGAGACTAATGCACGTCCGAATTTTGTTCACTTGAGACATGTTTTTGTTAATTGTCGGCTTAATATACGTTTAATCTGAAAAATCGAAATCGAATGTCCTATAGAGTACCGAACTCCTACTAAAGTAACTATCGTCAGCAAATGATCATGCAAGATTAAGAAAACGTTATATCTGTATAATAACTGAGGAGGCCGCCATGTTTCCCGTTTGCCCGATAACGATAGTGGTAAGGGGCAGGTAATCCAGGCTATGAATAAAGCAGCTGGTGGTTTGAACTATAATTGTATAATCTATACTATTAAATTTGCGAGTTTCCTGTTTTGTGGAAGAAACTGCGCAGCTTTGAATAAATCTTTTGTTTGTCTCTGGAGCACCTATATACCGGCATATCAAGTTGACAATTCTTTTTTGACAAAGCCTCTTGATATTTGCAAAAACTGCCAAAAATCAACAAAAATAGTGGGTTTTTTGCGTCTAAAATAGTTCTAGATAAAACTAAAAATAGACCAAACTCCCCGCAACGGTTATTTCCCTTTATTAAATCAATAACCATGCCTGTTTCGAGGAACAGTTTCAAGAACTGTCATTACCTAAAACCCGTGCTTGCACGGGCTCCCATCTAGTACATTTTAATGACTGACTATACATGTATTTGTGAGAAATATATGATAGAAATTTTTTTTTATTGCCAATACATGTATTTGTATACATGTAAATGAATAGGTAGTTTATGTATGTTATGTGATTTTTCTTGGTTTCTCATTATCCAACTAAGAATGGCAAAGCGTTGTTCTCTAGTCAAAACCTAGTAACTTCCAATCAAAAAGGTAAAGTTACGAGGTTTTGACAAGACAACAACGAAAGTATTTTATCCATTTTGTTAACGACATGACGTCACGTTTTATTATTTGCGTGAAAAAATAGATCTACAATGTAAATAACATAATATTTGCTTTAAATGGATTAGGATCTTTTTTATTTCACATCATGAGCTCAAAAATTAAAATTTCACTCGTGGCGACGTCATTTTGAAAAATGTGTTTTCTGAGCTCACTCGGTAAAACAAAAATTGATTCCCCCCCCCCCCCAGTCGATAAATACCCCCTTACATAGTCATACTAAATGACTTAGTATGCTTATGCCCTCTAAGGTTCTATGTTTTTTTCTTTCTGAAGAGGGAAGTCGCCACTTTTATTAGTGTTCATTGTAAGATAATGCACTAATATTTACGAGAAAATAAACGCAAACAAAGTATCCTTGCTTGTGGAGTCAATGTCGATAACATCCTTAATAGTTTATCATATCTCTGATCCAACAAACGTATCGTAGTAACGGTAAATGGTTTATATGACAAGTCAACAGTCAAATGATACTTGTTGACAACACAATCAATGGTATTTTATTATCTTATAGCTGTTAATAGGTGGGCAGTTACAAAAGGTGTGTGTCTGAACTATTGTCACTTAGGGATCACAGAGGAAATTAGAATTCGATTCCTTTTTTGTGTCACCCCTATATTTTAACATTTTTCATGACAGTAACTGTTTTTTATTTTTATTTATTTATTTTAAATATTCTTAGTGAATAGTACTTTGATTTGGTCCCAGTACAATCTTTCGGAACTCCTGAGGATTTTCTTTGCAAATATACGTGGAAGATCACCGTGGTGTTACGAATGCAGAACAATACGTTCTACGCAAGCCACTGTATACATGACCGTTCGAACATAAATACCTATGGTCTGTGCTCGAATCCATGGTCCTCTATACCATTAAGAGAATGCGTCGATTTGAAGTCAGCTAACCCGGGTCGGTAGTGTAGCTCGTAGTCTCGAAGGGGGTACCGGGTGGAATCCTTCCCGGGGAGGTTATACCCTTTCATGTAAATTTGACAATAATGTCAATTTTCCTCCACTAATAACGTATATGGAGATGTTTTCGGCCTTGTGGAAGGGTATGTGAGTACTGGTTATAGACAAGGGTTCAGAAAAGCTAGGTTAGTTGCGCTGGACGCCGTTAAATATCCTAAACATTGTGTTGACATGGAGTTAAACCTAGTTTAATAAATTGAAGTCAGCTATCTTATTCACTCTACCACAAATGTGTTATTTGTCGGTTATTACAGTTATATCAGCACATTTCAAGTCCTTGATAAAAGATAGCGACAAACTTAGAGATTTCCTTTCTGTCGTCGATAAAAACATGTTTTTTTTTCATGCATGTAATCAGCATAATTTCAAACTTTTTATCGATGACAGAAATCTATGAGTCACGTATTATCATTGGTCTTACGATTAATTTCAGTCGTAAATCCTTCTATATTGTATTGCTAAAAAGTCGTAAGATTGTTGATAATATGCTGCACCTATGTTTTAATTGACCAGTATCATCTTAGACCTAACTGTTAAAAAAGGGCTTGGTCATAAACATGCCCAATCTCAGTAAACACATATCCTGTAGACCGCTGTAGCGAGTATGCGGGCGAAAAAATTAAGATCGGGTTTTAATCAGATTGGAACATGTCGCACCCATATATCGTAAGAAATACATGTATGTAACGATACAGCACCATGTTTACAGAACAGAGCTTAGTGACTTTAAAGGTACTAATTATTATATTTGATCAGTTTTAATGACATGTTAATGTCTGTAATTGTTCAAGAAAAATGCCAAACAGATAAAAAATAGAATTAAATTCACCAAAAGTGCACTAATTTACTATCGGGGTATGCTTTTTATACGTAAACTCGTCTTTATTTAACAAAAGTATGTCATGTTGCTCTTAAAGTGTCATTATCAGAACACTGTTTTACTGCTTCTATACAATTTTGAGAGTTTCTGAAAAGTTGAATTTTCAATCGAAATGTGGACGAGAAGCATAAGTCGGCATATACAAAAGTTCCTTTATGGTTTTAAACGAGTGCCTAAAATGTATAAAACAGTATCTGGAGATACATAACATGACAAAACAATGGTGAAAATCAATCAAAAGTCTTAGTTTAAGATAAAATACAACTGCTCATTGAATATTTCAACTTTAGTACACAAACAATTTACACCCAATACATTTTACGCAGAGTCATATTCAACCGTGTGAATTAAATCGCACACACATAATTTTACAAATTAATGCAATACTCTTACAAAGTACATCATATCCAGTTTATACATTTAGCTCCTATAACTTGGTACAACATTCTTGTTCAATGCTGTACCAAGTCACTGGACCTTATGCATTTTGCAATGTTTTTTCCAAAAAATTTGGGAATATGACCCATACCCCTAGAATTGGGAATTTTATCGGCATTTTGGTTTAAATTGAGATAAAATGACAAGCAAATTTAATAACAATAGCTGATTTAACAAGATTTTTAGTTTCATTTATCATTAAATTAGTTACTTAATTAATGAGAAATATTACTGGGACATATAATTCTGAGCTGAAACATACTTACAACAATTGTTTTCAAAAAAAATTAAATTCAAGTTAAATTGGGAACTTTGGATTGAAATTTGGGGAAAAAGATATGATTTTAGATTGGGAATATAGCCCATAAACGGCTATAAAATTGACCAAAAATAAACAATGTTTTGGCATTGGAGTGGAATACTTTTTCAGTAAACGTTCATAGAATTAGATCACAAATACACGTGTTTCAAAATATAACCTATCATTTACGATGTTAAATATATAACCATATTTTTATTATTTATTATAACTGTTGTATAACGCACTCACCTTTTATTGGAGCGTTTAAAATCCATATCATAATTAACATCAAATACAATTCCATTATTACTAAAATATTCAATCTTTTTCAACTTATATCAAATGAAATCAGGTTTTGATAAGGTTACTCCTTCCACCAAGATGCCCTTATGAGTAGTGCATATTGTCACATGTCATTGTATTTAAATAAACATTCGTTGCCATGGTAACGGTTATCAGCGTTATCTCTAAGGATGGTATTTTTATGTCTCTATTATCACATATTTTAAAGGTGGCTGTCGCAATGCAAATAACCGTCTTCTGTTCATATTTGTTTTTCAGAGACAAACTGTAAGGGCATCTCACAAACGTACAGTCAAGTTATATAACGCATTTATAACAGAATACGGAATAATCGGAATAGGGCTGCTGCGAATATCTGAGTACTCGGATATTCGCGATCTCAACCAGAAAAATGAGTATGAATATTCGTCACGTCCAAAATCGTCGATCTATTTTTGAAAAAAAAGAAAGAACATCTTAGCTTAATTAACACTGAAAACGGGCTGCACTACTTATGAAAATTTTAATTTATCTAGGGACTGAATTAAATTGTGTAAATTTTCGATTGATACGCATTTAAACAAAAATGTTATCACTGAAAACTATCATAAAACGTCTGGTAATAGAAATGTCTGAAGTAAATGGTTTTCCATATATTAAAAGTTTCTGTAAATCGTCACTTGTTTTAGTTATAACGTGAATTCTTGATGATTCCCAATTACTATGTGATTCGTGAATCGCTACACATGAATCGTGGTTCGGATCGGATCGCCACTAGCTCAACGATCCACAGCCCTAGATAAAATCGGAATACCAATCGAGTGATTCCGTAAACTGTCGAATTTGAAAGCGTTTTTATCACTGTATGGTAAGGCCATGCCATACCGGAATTTTGTTAAGCGTCCGCGTGCGCGTAGGTTTTAGAGTCCTCAATCCAAAAAAAAACAACAAAATTGTTGGTGATTTTTATATTGTTCCGCGATTCGAAAACAGATTTTTCTCAGAAAATACTGATAGTTTCTTGTATATGTGTATTTGATTAATGAAAATGTACATATGTATGTTGTATATACTTTTTTATGGAATTACTTCAATCTCACATTAATTAATGTCATAAACATACATGTACTACAAAGTACTTATTTGTGTGAATACTAGCTAGAATGGAGATGTGTTTTCGTTTTCGGTTTGTGTGTTTTTGTGAATAGGTACCAAGGTTTGTCAAACTTGAGTTGACGCTTAACAAAATTCCAATTTGGCATGGCCTAACGGTGTACGTAAGAAAAGAAAGAAGCATTCCAAGATGGCGGACGCGTCAAATGACGAAATGTAAGTACTTAGTTTTCTTATTGATTTCTCCATTTACATCACATATTACATGTTGACTGAGTCATATTCTAAAAGCGCTTGAAATTCTCTTTCCTCGGTTGTATAACACTAGCTGCCCCATTGATTTGGTAAGCCGTAGTTTGGACTCACAAAACAAAAATAATCGTACATTGAAAACGAAGCGGGACTAAACTTATTATCCCGTTGTTTTCACAGTTTTGCGGTAAAGCTAGGTAACCAATGTTTGGTAACAAAAAATATAGCATGTCCGAAGCATTTCGTACGATTTTGTTATTCTCTCATTCTCGTTCCCAGAGGCTATAAAGATTCTCGATTCTGGAACCTGCTTGTAATTAGTTGATATTGACGCCAACCGCAATCTGAATAAAACCCGATCTAAAATTTTACCGCTCGCATACTCGCTAATTTAGATCTGGCCTTTTCCAAACGAAGGTCACGTTCAGGTGACCTTTTCTCATCATAATATTCAATTATTCATGACGAAATTGTTATGATACGTAACTTGTTTACAATGTCTACGTCACGCAATTTGAAATGAGCCACCCAATCGCAGACTGTGAATAATACCGCTGTTAAATTTTCATGCAAACCTTGGTCTAAATATAGAAATTACGAACTCAAAATGTGATTAATACTGTTTTCGTCTAGATGAAAGCTACGCATTAATTGATTGACACAAAGTTCATCTCGACGTGATCTTGCATTGACTAAGTAGAGATCCAGTACGGCAACGCGAGTAGAACAGGATCTCTGTTTACGGAGATTGCGCCAACCGCGACTGAAATACTGTTAGATCGAGAATCTTGATAACCTCGGGGTACGAGCATTGTAAACTGGCGATCTTGAAACCGTTTTTGGATATTCTTACATACATTGAGATATTTAACAGATGTATAAATAAGAAACCCGGGGAGGTTATCAAAAGGTTTGATTGAAGAATTGTGTAAAATTTGGAAACAATAACTTCCGGCTTTGAATGTTTTTGACAAATTTGTTTAAATTTGTTATTTTCTAAATATTTAAATTTAGAAGTTGAAAGTTTTGCAGATAGAGTCAAATAGATAAAAATTGAAGTTGAAACATTGAAATGATGTATAAGTTAACGTGTATAAATATATAATATATATTCAATAAATGATGTTATTTAACTTGACAAAATAATCAATCCTTTATTGATAGGAACTATTCCAAAAAGCCAAAACCCAGACATTAAATACAATTAACTCTCACAAATTTCAAACGTCTAGAATATCGCATGTCATTCTAACAAGTTTAACAAATTTATTTGAATAATGATTCTGGCATCCAGTCCATAATATATGTATAGGTTATACAATAATAATATTGTTTTCACATAAACACGACACATTCAAATCGGTTTTCTCAATAATCGGTTTAAATTACACATGGACATTATATACATAGCGAAAATGTTATTGGCGAAGTTTTTATTATTTTGCCATAGTCAACTGTGTCTATTAAATCGCAGTTGGAAGTATGAGCAATGGACCAGTGGTAGGTTGCGCGCTTAGGGATCATGAGATTCCGGGTTCGAACCCCACAAGGGGCACTGCTAATTTCCTTGAGCAAGAACTTTGCGATTGTTTCATTCCGCCGATGTGTAAATAGGTACCTGCGAGGATGGTATAATTCCGTGGTGCCATTTTGTCGGCTGCACTAAACGGAGTAAAAGATTCCCCAAAGAGGTTTAATAGATAGATACCAGTAGCCCGATGACCAGGGATAATAGTTGTAAAGTAGATGAAGGTGTATTAGCATGAAACTTCGACTATGAAATGACATTACATTACAAAGACATATGTTATAGTCCGTGTTTTCTCAATTGTCAAAACATGAATAATTTCACGGTGACTTCGTGGTCTTTGTCTAAAGCCACCAATCCACACACAAAATTATTGTCAATAATATGGACAATACTGAATATTGACCATAATATTGAACGTTAGTGGGTGATATTGAAGGTCCCATCAATATATTGATGAACATTTGAGAGCTCAAATAATTATTGATGTATTGACAATGTTATTGATGAGTAATTTCGCTCATCAATAAAATTGATATCAATATACCAAACTGCTGCTGTAGCTGAAACCACCGTTTAGTCCAAATTTTCCTCCGTTTTTGGAACGATGTTATTTAACATCGTTCCAATGGTAACAAGAAAGTATAAGATTACTCTTTTCACGCTTCAACAATTTTCAACATAGACAAAGAGGCGTAGTTCAAGCGTGAAACTCATTAACATCTCATTTAAATGTAATACAACGCTGGCTTGTGTTGTCGTTCTTGAAACTCTTCAGGAAAAGGGAGGTTACTCTCAGGACATACAAATCTTGCAATGGAGACGGGACAACTCAACCCGTAGACAACTCAACCCGTGACAACTGCAATGATTACTTGTTGGAGTAAAAAGGGCCTACGATGTTTTTGACAATGCATGTTATATGCGTAGCTTAATTACATCATTTGATAGTAATAAACAATCAAAAAATAAGTTCAGGACATCGTTCCTCCAGCACTCCAGTGCTTTGATTGTTTTCTTTTATCCAATGCTAGTGCAATGCCGATAATAACAACAGAATCCATGCTTTCACTTTGGCATCCAAAGTACAAATGAACTAAATATTGATCAATATTTTTGTACAGTTGGTGGCAACATATAAACCATCAATATTATTGAGTCAATATTATTGACAATAATATTGTGTGTGGATGGGGGGCTTATGATATTGAGATAGTGTGTAATCTTTCACCATGAAAAAATGGACAATACATTGTGTTCATACAGTGGTCAATAAAATGTAAAACCATTACAAATATACATTTCGAAATATATGTGACATAATCCATCAGCTATGTATCTATACCCTTTCATAACATATTTTAAATTCAACTCATTTGTCATTGGCACATACATTTACCCCACTGATTTAAATACTCACTATAGTGCTTCTGTACCCACGATTGATTTAACTCAGTGGAATTAATGTGTGCATCACTGACAGTTGAATAAAGTTAATAATACTAGTGATGAGTGCAAAAAACTATGTTATTCGCGGAATTAAGATGAAAACCACGTGGCATTTGTCGTTGGTTTTGACTAGACAACAAAAATAGTTCGGATTACAAGTGTATTAATGCGCCCGTCATAGCAGACGATCTTTTTGAATTGCTCTATACATATATACTGAGGGACTACTTCTGGATTCGGTAAATTTTCAAAGTGGGAAAGGGTCTGAAATACGGTGAATATATTTGTTCAGAACCGAAGCCCCGAACAAATAAAAATCGAGTATTTGCAATTGTTTTATCATTTCAATATCTATATCTCTCGTATATTTTATCTTAACAATCCCAACTTCAAGATGAGACGCTTCATAAAAAAATCATCAAATGATAAACGTTTAGTTTTTTATCTCAAACATGTATTTACAATAATACAAGTCAGAACTGATCATGTCTGTGATTTTGTGTTTTTATGTTATATATATAATAAATTATATTAAAAAATCATCTTGCTGGATCGAATGTTCTGTGCTGACAAAATATTGTCTTGAAGACTGATAAGCGATCTTATTTAATGTTTTCTACAATTACCTATGTGTCATCTGGCATTGTAAGAAACAAAACATTTATTTCATCTAACGATGAGAAAACGCTGATTAATCTCGCAAAGTTTAGTAAAGTCCTATTATTATTTTTCAAAAATAACTGACTATGATGTACCAAGTGTAATTTGTCTTACTATTTTTCATTTTCTGTATTCTATTAATGTGATTATTATGATGTTTTGTAAATAATCCCATGCTGTATATAACCTGGGTTAAATAAAGTGTATGTTCTTTTCTGTTCTGTTCTGTTCAAGAACTTTGTTATCCGTAATTTATAGCTTGCATTGTTTTGGGTAATAATAAAGACATCGGATGCTTGTCTGAACATTTGTTAGTATTTTCAATAAACACCTTCTATTCGGAACATCTCGAACAGTATCCAGACGACCGTGATAATTATATAGAAAAGACGAATGTGTTTTCTACTTTCAGGTATGACGTGAGTTTTGCAGATTAATTTCTGCATACTGTTCAAACTAATTTAAGTGTCGATCATAGACATGTTTTAC
Organism: Mactra quadrangularis; assembly: GCA_025267735.1. NCBI lineage: Eukaryota > Metazoa > Mollusca > Bivalvia > Venerida > Mactridae > Mactra > Mactra quadrangularis. The sequence goes on along the minus strand of CM046307.1, from coordinate 8,778,638 downwards.
TTTTCTAGTTACCTCCCTTCGGTCCTTCTGTAAATCAACTAAAAGGGGGATAACATATCCTCAATTTTTAGAACTAAATTTGCCATTCAACCTTTCCTGAATGAATAACCTCGGAAAAATTCGTAAGGGTTCAACCCTGGAGGCTTGGGTTTTTACTACCTACGCGAGGCGAAGCACAGGCGAAGCACGTAACGGTTATGCAAAATAGTTCTTGTAGTATACCCATAGATCTTTGTCAAAGCATATCAATACTATTAAATTTGCGAGTTTCCTGTTTTGTGGAAGAAACTGCGCAGCTTTGAATAAATCTTTTGTTTGTCGCTGGAGCACATATATACCGGCATATCAAGTTGACAATTCTTTTTTGACAAAGCCTCTTTATATTTGCAAAAACTGCCAAAAATCAACAAAAATAGTGGGTTTTTTGTGTCTAAAAATAGTTCTAGATAAAACTAAAAATAGACACGTCAAACCAAACTCCCCGCAGCGGTTATCTCCCTTTATCAAATCAATAATGATTAAGTAGCAAAGCGTGACGTAAGCACTGTGACTGTAACTGCTGTATTATCATGGGGAATCACCCAGAATACGTGCAACCTTCTTGCCATTTTTTGAATATTCACCAAGCATGCGTTCTTTGTTCTCGAAATAATACCCATAAACGGCATACTCACCCATGCTTTTTAAACATGCCTGATTCGAGGATCAGTTTCGAGAACTGTCATTACCTAAAAACCGTGCTTGCACGGGCTCCCATCTAGTTTCTATGTTATGTATTGAACCAAATATTGTTCAGCGATATCATTGAAATGTGTTATTTCAAATTTACGGACTAAAAACGAAACATAACACTCATCGCCTAAACGATCGTGTATTTATTTACCTCAACACCGGTAGTTTCAAAATGGCGCCTAAATATGTCCGAGGTTATTCGTAGCGAATAGCCAAGGAGTTCCGAATGCTAATCTGCATGTTCGGAACGCTTCTGGTTCCTGAGTTGAATGACTAAATTACGCAATGCAGTATTTTGGGCGAAATGAAGCCGACATTGGACAAATATTGACATAATTCTTGAAATGTATAGGCTTTACAACGCTAACTTGCATGTCTTTTCTACCATTTTGAAAATTGCATAATGGAATTCCAACCCCTATTGACCAATGCGTTATATAGTCACGTGATCTGCAACAATAGTTTAAGATATGCATATGAGAGAGTGAGCTTTCAATGTTTTCATGCTCTTATCTGTAATGTATCAACTGAGTAATACTCAAAATCGCTGAGTAAATTTTTTGTGAGCTCTGACTTCCGGGTTTATTTTTGATAACTATAAAATTTATCACTAAACGATTTATTAAAAACACCGGAAGAAAACTCGTTTGTATACGTACTGGGATATCTAGAATGATAAAATGTTAGCACGTTGTCACTCTAATTTGGCCGATCACTTTTGATTTTATTACATACCATCGTTTAATAAATGGCTCATTTTCTGTAAAAGTTGAATAAACAGGAAGATTTAAATTAAAATATTTTATGGTATATTATACATAAATAAAAACTTCCCGGAAACATTGTTAACAGTAACTAAACAACTATTGTTCATTGTTCGCATCTATGAATAATGTTCGCACTAAAATACCTATCTGGAAAATTAATGATATATTAATCCTTCTGGTTTTTCATTACACGTCGGTAACGCATTTAAAGAAAGGAATCAGTCATTTAGCTATCCGGAGAATTACTTTCCCTGTTTTTGTGTCATTTTCCTTATATAACTAAGTTAAAGTTCTAAACAAGTACATGTATGTTACTATATTACCGTTTACAGTTCATTTAAATAGCATATCAGTACATAGTTCTTATGGCTGTAAGTATAACTATAACGTGCATATTTAAACAATATATCAACATTGAAAAACACACATGTCATGTATTGCTACAAACAAAATAATAGAGCTATATACATGTAGATATCAAGCAGCAATACATAGGGCCATGCCAAATTGGAATTCTGTAAAGCGTCAACTCAAATTTGGCAAACCTAGGTACCCATTCACAAAAACACACAAACCGAAAACGAAAACACAAATACTTGTACGGCAATATTTTTTCAATGGAATAACATTCTCATCATATGAAACAATGGTCTGAATTTAATATAAAATGACTAGTGTTTTATTTTTCACATAAATGTATATTGTATTAATGACGCGGTTATGATAAATTTCTTACGACGAATAACGTCGTATCGAATCCCGGAACATCGGAGTTATTTAAGAAAAATTTAGCTACATTTTTTTTTTATTGAGGACTTTAAAACCTACGCGGAGGCTTAACAAAAATCCGATATTGCATGGCCTAGTTGATATTTACATCTAATATTGTTCGTTTTTTCTCAACTGTCAAAACATGAAAAATTTCACGGTGAATGCATTCGCTAAATTTATTGTCGTAATACATCCATGAGTTTCCGAAAGTGCGTATTATGATCGAGTAAAGCTGCTTCTGCCGTATGATATGTTTTAGTCAAGATATTTTTGATAACAATTAAGCCGCCAGTACAAAAACAATGCATTCAGTCACCGTGAAATTATTCAAGCTTTGACAGTTGAGAAAAAACTGACAATACTTGCACATAAAACAATTAGCAGTGCAATAATTTAAACATAAAACTTATAAATACATGTACACATGTGGTTTTTAACTGGCCTGAGACAGATCGGTCAGTACATCTAAGTACGGCTTCATCAACTATGTGTAACACTCTGTTACATCATTTGCTTTTGAAGAGCTATCAAAATAGAGATTCACATCGAAAAGGGAGATAACTCCACCTACATGTAAGGCATTCGGAACTACCTCGGCGATCTTCTAAGCAGATATATTTTCGTAGATGATCGCCGCCGTTGTTCCGAGTGCATGTAAGGGCTGTGAGTCTTACTTGAGTAATTGATCAGAAAATACGTTGGAGCACCTACATGTATTTATCAAACCTATCATAATGTACACTGGACTCATGAGCTCTAAAAAATACACTATGTATACATATTTCTCTTTATATTTTCTCAAGTATGTTACTATCAGTTGTGAGTATACTAGTTCAAAAAAACCATCGACGTATGTGAACAATTTTGAGCTATAAGAACAATGTCACATCAATCAAAGGTATTTTATTTCGACAGGTTCTCGAGTAAAACCGGATATTAAGACCACTGGATGCCTAACCTCGTATCTCATATCCTTAACCTCATATCTATGTACTGTCTAGTACTCTATACTTTTTGAACCTGAGTGTTGAGCTGGAGATAATTTTGCAAATACGAAAAACTTCTGGTTACCAGAATATGATACTAATCTGACAGGACTCGAATTTAACAAAAAGTTGGACTTGCACATGTTTACAAGTTTACAAATTTTATTTCAACTCACAAAATGAAAAAAACACTCGCATTTTTTCCTATTTTTTATAGCATACATAGTTATTATTCATATATGCAAATACATGTATCAATATAAAAACAACATAGTACTATATTTAATATAGAATTAGGGTCTTATTTTAGGACAGACAAAGAATATCGAACATATTTTCCTGTTAATCTTTTAATAAACCATCGATTTATCTGGCCGTTTCAATTCTGATTTGAGCCTCATTAGTTTAGACAGTATTTTTCCTGCGATTTCATCTTGCGAATATTTGCGAGATTATATGAAAGTTACTCGCATTTTGCGAGTATGCGAGCTTAATTTCGGGCCCTGCTAATCTGGAATCTTTGTGAAGAAAGCACCAATTGTCACTAGGTAGGAGTCTATGTTATAGGATTGGTTCTGTTAGTTTATGGCATTATAAAAATATGGCACGGTTGTAAACACAGATTTGCTAATGCTCATGATTTCCTTAAACAATGAAAAAAGACAAACTATTAAGCTAAACGAAATTTCCGCCCCAAATTCTTGAAGAAAATTAAAAAAACAATCAGAAACAATCTTGCGCAGCCAACCTGTTGAATTTTAAAAGCAAGTTCGATAACTCTTTAACTTTCATTTGTCACTTCCGGTGACTCTTCAACAAATTGAACATTTTTCCCAGGATCACTTCCGGCGTTTTCGTTAACCATTTGAGCCTGTGACTGTTTAGCCTCGAGAATACTTGCAGTTTGTGTCCAGTTTCTAAAAGCTATTACCCCTTTATCTTGAACTTCTTTTCTTCCCTTAGATGAGATGATCTCACCATCTTTATTTATAATGATAAACTTGGGTACGGCAGTCACGTTATACTTTAGTTTTAATTCACTGAAAACATAAAAAAACACTTTTCTCAGCTATTGTGGCTTTGACAAATATACTCAAGAAACTTCTAAGTAACCCGATTTCCATAATGTATGAAATCTTCATTTTTCAACATTTATGTCCAATCGATTCTGTAAATGTGACTAGCACAGTACTGCCGTCTGCTTGCATGGTTTTTATGCTTTTTTTATCGATGAACAGGTTTTGCCCGGCGTGTGTTGAAAAGCGGCAGACTTAATATTTTTTCTTAGGTTTTACACAGTAGCAACACATTAAGTCACGGGGGTAATTCGACCTACTCACCATTCCTGGAAAGGATAAATCCCTGTCTTTAGTTGTTAACCAGTTACTAGGCACATACTTCCGTCAGTGACTGACAACTACCCTACATAATTAGGAATCAGTGATAGGAGGGAGAATGATAGTAGAGTTCATTTCGTAACCAACGACTCCACGAAAGTATACCGCTTCGGAGAATCGAACCTACGACCCCTCGATCAATAGACTTAAAACACAAGGACAGTGTTTAAATGGGAGTTCAGAACATCAGACAGTATCTAGTTGGGCGTCCAGAATATTAGTATTCTAATGGGATTTCAAGACATCAGTATTTAAGTAAGGTTTAAAACATCCATTTTTAATAGGAACTATTCTGTCTGAATTTGTTTGCGTTTAAAATGCATGTCTCACTTTCCGTCAGTATACTTATAATGCCTAAGATAATGTGACCAAATGCTGTGTCACAAAAAACTAGGAACACCGTTTTAGCAAAGTTGGTTGATAGACGCTAAATTACGCTAAATTAAATAAACATTCAAACATAACCTTTTTCTGATAAATACGTAAATAGCGATTTTCAAAAAATACTGATAAATATTTTAACAACTAAGCAACCTGTTATTGACAAATTTTTGCTCATGCACGTGTTGATCTGAACTGTAGGGTAATCAAACCTTGACGAATGTGTCGTGGATAAAATATGAGCAATGTATGCTTGAAGTTTTAAAAATAAATGACTTAAATTTTACGGCGTTAAACCCAGTAAAATAAGATTTTAAAACAATTTAAAATCTTTTATCGCATCATCCTTCATTGATTAGATAATATGGAGAAGTTTCCGGCCTTGTGAAAGGGTGGGTGAGTACTGGTTATAGTCTTATAGACAAGGAACCAGGGAAGCTAGGTTATGTGTGCTGGACGCCGTAAAATGACCTAAATTGTGTTGACAGGGCGGTAAACCCAGTAAAAAGATTTTAAATTATTTCATATCTTCATATTATGAACCTGATTTATAAACATTCAGACACGTGATACCAACTACTCATTTATCAAAACCATAAGGAAGACTGTTAGATACAAGTACATGTATTGGAAATTAAGTAAGTTTTCTTCAGTGCAATGGAATTTAAATGAAATTGTCTCACAGTCGTAGAAAGGCATTTGCTCATTGACAATAGGGGGGGTTGTTAATTTGACATTTTTATGAGACCCTGTTTAAAACATGGTACATGTACTGACATGTAAAGAAAAGCATATCTTTTTAATTTCTGACGCCATTAACCCCCCTGTACATACCCTCTTAAGGTTGGCCACGCCCATTTTTCACATAAATTACCAGTTTTTTACATTTAATTGCAATAAGTTGTATGGTATGGACTGCAATATGTCAATTTGTTTTGAGTTCAAATATGAAGTCAAAAACAAAATTAATCAAACCAATATGGCTGAAAATTCAAAATGGCCGCCAAAATAACCATAGTACGAGCATATTCAGGAGTTTATTTATCCTGGACATTCAATATGTTGAATCATGCCTGCAATATGTCTAGCTATAGGTTTCTTAAGGTACTGAATTCAAATATGAAGTCAAAAAACTTAATTTAAAGAAACCACTGTGGCGAGAAATTCACAATGACTGCCAAATTAAACCCATTTTGAGCATATTAGGGTAATTATTTATCCTTTAAACTCATATAAACTTAATATTTAATGAGGTATGTGAGTTCAACACAAAAGCCAGACCTGACATTGCTCAAATAAATTTTCAGATTGGTGGCCTACACTTTCAAAAGCTATAGCAAAGATCCAGTTGAAATAAAGATACTAATGGATAGAGGGATTTTTTATTCAAACCCACACGACCAATTTCCTTGCACAAGAAATATACTTGCAATTGTTCAATTCATGAAGGGATGAATCGCCAATTGGTGTCTTTAACTTACGTATTTTCCATAGTTCAATAGTGTAATGTTAAATTATACATCATCAGGCAACTCATATATATAAATATATACTAGTAGTCAAATGACCAGTGGAAATAGCTGCACATTTGGTTAAAATATGTAAGCTTAAAGGTTTTGTGTTTAAGTTCTTGTAGTATTGTTTCTGTAGAAAATGTACCAAATGATTTCTGCTCATCCTCAGTTATGGAGAAACCATTCTACATGTATACATGTTTGTATTTATAAGTTTATTTCTTTATATATAAATTCTCATTAGTTACAAAGTGTATGAAATGTGAGCTAAAAAGTTTTCCTGTCTGTTTTAGCATTCATGATAGATTCAAAGGTTTAATCAATTAACACATTGCATTTTGTTTGGTTTGGCTGTGATTGTATCAACCACCCCTCTAAAAAGTGATTGCCTATTTCAATTATTGTTTTCTTTACTTTTCTTTTACTCGGTTGTCACATAAGCAATCTCTTTTTCTAATCATGGAATGGCTTGCATTTGTTCCAACCGTGCACAGTTCGCCAAATAATTGAACATCATGGTTCTCAATCATTAGTTTTAAGGGCTAGTTAAAAGAAATACAAGTAAGTATAAACAAATTAATAGAGATATAACCAAAAATGCAAATAAGAGCTAAAGGTAATGAAACAATTGCTATTGTGATTTTGGAAAATTGGAGAATACAATACCTTGAATCTCTGAAAAGCATTTGTTGGGCCATTTACTTTTTGTGAAGATTTTGATACATACATTGACCAAACTTAATAGAAATAGAAACAGAGAAAGTAAATGAACTGCATCTAGAAATCTGATAAGCTATAAAGTCATTCTTTACCAAGAAATCATTGTTTCATTATATTTTCAGAATTTAACAACACAACAAGGTCTTGTAAACAAAAGCTACAATCTATATTGTAGCTTAGATGCTTACATGATAGCATACAGCCATCACCTTTATGGTGATCATTTAGTTACTGATATCTATAAAATTTCCTGGGAATTTTAACTCTACTGTGCCAAGAATTTTTCTATGCAAATACTCATCAACATCTTAATGAAGTAAAGCAATCAAAGACACATTTTTTCAATCAAGACATCACATGTGCCGCTGGTGAGGTTGGAACGAATGACCTCTCAGACCTAAACCTCTAATCATACCTCTAGAGCTCTACCTCAGCTATATAATGAATAAAATATATTTACACACATATAATCAAGTGTCATAACTTTGGTCTTCTGTTAAAATTTAATTAACTAGAGTTAATTTATAAACTGCGTAACATGTTTAAAGTGTGCCGTTTATAACTGAAATATGATTTATTTTTTCGGCCATTTTGAATTTTCTGCCATATTTGTTTGTTTAATTTAGTTTTGGAGTTAATATTTGAACTCAGCTACATAAAACACCTTTAGATTGATATATTGCAGGCATGATTCAACATATTCAATGAAATTAACACTCCCCCCCATATCATTAATGATGTATTTAAGCACTACATTTCATGAAGGGAAATATACATAAAAACCGACGATATAAAAAGTTAAAAACACGATAAACACATACCACAGTACCCCCGAAAAATTGCTGGACAAAATCCCATCTTAGAATAGAGCGATTTATGATTACACTTGATTGAAATAAAGAATAAAAGTGTTGCCTTGAGCAATATATCAGTATTATTAAACATATTATTCAAACTATGCTACACGAATAAGCTTTTGTCATTGTTAAATTACATGCAGTGTGCATGATTATCTTTTCTTAAAGTTTTATTGGTCAGGCCCGTAGGAACAGGGGGTGGGGGGTCAGCCCCACCACAATATTTTCAGCAGTTATAGTGATTGAGGATCTTTATTTAATCTGTCACACACAATTGATTGATGCATTTGTGCTTTCTCGGCAAAATCAAAATTACACACACTTTTTATGGGACAAAATGCTCCAATGCTGTGTAAAATTAAACTTAAACATGTATACATTTCTTCCATACCTTTTGAATAAAGCCCCTGTTTATTCGTTTTAAAAAATATTTTAAAAATACCTTTGTTCATATGATCTTCTTTAAAAAATAATTAAAGATATCAAAATGACATAAACACAAAAATAAAAAAAATCTTAAGCTATGTTTAACTTAAACTGCCTAAGATAAACAAAGGTCTTAGCCAGTCTCCAGCCTGAGAAAAAGGCGAGGGTTCTTGTAGGACAAACTAGACGTATATGATAATTAATAACTGTTTTCTTTTTCTTAGAATAAATTTGAATAAATTAGCCCCCCATCTGAAAATGCTTCCTACGTGCCTGTTGGTTGATTTAACTTTGGGAAGGCATGGTAAATAGCAAATACTCAAACAGATACTTACTCTTTAAATGGGTCGTCAAAAGGTAGCACATACCAGTTTCTATGTGCCTGTCTAAAGTATCCCTCCATTTCTGTCTCGTTTTTGTCAAAACTAAGAAATACTACTTCAAAGTTTGATTTCCTTGCCATCAGTTCGTCATACAAAGCACATAACAATGGCGTAAATTTCTGACATGGTGGGCACCAGCCAGCTGAGAAATAAAGTCCTACAATCTTCCCTTGAAGAGCCTCGTGACCTAAATACCTTCCAGGAGGCGCCTGCTCTTCTTCCGGTTCCTCTTCTTTTTTATCCAAGGGAGATAAATTTAGTTGTTGAGTCAGCGTTTCCTCTTCCGGTGTCAATGGCTTCTTTTCATAATATTCTTTAGTAAGAAGAAGTTTATCTCGGAACAAATCCATGTTTTCTAGCTTAAGTAAACCTCATGCAGAAATACCACAAATAAAGGACTAGTTTCGTATATCTGAAACAATAAGATAGGACATTAAAATATATCATTTGACTGTTTTACAGTTGAGGCTTGTTTTTGTAGGTTTTCCTAGGAAATTCTATACGACTATGTGAATTTAGCATTGTAAACTTTCTGTTTGGAATACACGATAGTATAAGGATAAAGTCATGGTGGAAATACCAGGTGACCAAATGTTACATTTCCATGAAATGATTCGCCTCGACTGAAATCAAATGTATGAATGGTTGACTTATTTCCTTCTTAATTGTTTTTTAAAACGGTCTGTCTCATGAATAGGGAAATTATGAGATTTCCACTAAGTACATGTATTTGATCTTTGTAATTTAAGACATATGTTTCCGTAACAACGAAATATAAAACCTTGTGGTCATTTTTAGAAAATAAGCTTACGAAAAAAATTATCGTAAGTCAATTTCAAAAAATTAAAAGTTCAAAGCCTAAAATACATGATATCATATAATGGTAAGAATTTCAGAAAGAATTTATGAGTATTATCCTACGTCATTAAAGAATATCATAAATTAATTGGACAAAGAATGAAGATATGTATTACGAATGATTCCTGTTTTTAACTTCAGATTATTTTTATCGTAAGATAAGAAAATGACCACAGCACAGCGTGCTGCATTGTCAATCATTTTATTATTTCACCATTGCCTTAAATGTTGAAGCTTTGTTTGTATCAAATTTCGAGGAAGCAACAAAAAATAAGGTAACATATCAAATCACTCGTTGAAATTTTACTCTCTATTCTATAGGATAGTCTAGTCTATGTTTCGTAACAATTTATAAAAAATACAGACAGGTTATTATTATATTTCAGTCTTTACTATACTTTTATTGGAAAATACCAACAGTGCAACAGTAAATTTCCGCTAAAAAGACCAACTTTGTTATTGCAAAGTCATGCGAATTTTCAGACGAGTGTTAAGTCAAAGATGTTGAATTTGAGAAGAAAATGAAACCCTACATTAAGACAATTCCACTATCAACACCATCTCCACTTCAGAGGAGTGGGCGTGGCCAAGCAGTTACGACATTGGTCTGGTAATCATTGGATAGCAAGCTCTGCGTTGGTTCAAATCCCGTCCAAAACTTACCCCGTTGATTCCTTGAGTAAGAAACTTTGTCCTATTAGCTCAGTACTAGGGGACCAGGAAGCGGACACGAAAGTGATAAATCTAAGTAGTAAGAACTTGTTTCACAATCGAGCTAAAATAAATGAGTAGAAAAATATTAAGGCAATAGAATGAGATAGCCCTGATAGCGGAACTTAACTTGTAATATTAATTGCAAATATGAATTGTATAACGTGTCTCATTTATAAAATAAACATACTTGTATTGATCGTTGTCATTTATTTCAACATTCATTGTTTATTCTTTGTTTGGTGTTGTTTAGTTTTATAGGGACACTAAAATATGTATAGTCGAAAAATATTGAACTGGCATACTTTACAATACAATGCGATGCGATGCGATGCGATGCGATGCGATGCGATGCGATACGATACGATACGATACGATACGATACGATACGATACGATACAATACAATACAATACAATACAATACAATACAATACAATACAATACAATACAATACAATACAATACAATACAATACAATACAATACAATACAATACAATACAATACAATACAATACAATACAATACAATACAATACAATACAATACGCAAATGTTTAAAGCCAACATCTTGGTCATTTCATATATCAGACGGATATAAACGAAATTGTTAAGATTTCATATGATACGGAAATTAATTCAGTGCCAGTTTATTACTGTTCGATAATACAGTGAAACGCGGAGAATTTGAATCTGAATTTAAAACGTTTTTATAATATTTTGTTTGACATCTGAATTCAAACGTGGCCTGTTATTTACAGAATCTTGTTACCTCCCATTTTTTTTGTTAATTTCAATATGACAAAACGTGCATATCCAAATAGCGAACTACATGTACATGTTAGACTGCATATCTTAAGTTGCATGTTAACCCGGTCTCTGTTAAATAAATGCAAATACATGTAGTTTACATTTTAATCGCAGCCACAAGTGAATATAATCATATGTATTGATCAACGTAATCATAATAAGTTCAATCAAAATAATATAATACAAGGTTTAAATAAGCTCTTACCTGTTTATGGTTAAGTATATGTAAAACGAAAGTAGCACGGATTTGTTTACCTGTATTGGATTATGGGATTTGTGTACGCGTAACCAATGGAGAGAAAATCAATGGTTAGGTGTAAAGTCACGTAAATCCGAATCAATCCGTACTGATCAACCTATTCGTACCCAGAGGTTATCAAGATTTTCAACCGAAACTAAGTACATGTAATAACTCAAAATAAAATTCTGATAAATATCATTGAGTGGTCTGGGAGAATTAGTTCGGCTGACATTTTCTGAAAAACAACAAGTGTTTATCGAAGATACGTATATGCGAAGATAGATTGGCGAGCTATCTCAATCAATATAAGTAGGGGATATCTTATCATGTATTTCCAAGTTTGTACCCCAATAAATCTAATTTACAAATACTACCAACACATAGCTTGTTTTCTTATTGTTTATTCACAACGTTTCGCCATTTAAGGCTTCCTCAGGTATAAACAACAAAGCGGGGATAAACAGACGATGACGTAACGTCATCGCGCGAAAAATCACGTTACAAAAATGCGGAAAATGCACAATATTTAATATATACTAATAAAACATAAAATAACGGGTTAAGCGAAAGACGGTTTCAGTTAAAAATAAGGAAATATGGAGTTATAACCGCCTTGCGCCGCAGCCGCTATATAGACTCAAATCATAATATGTATATTAATACCAACATTATACATAATACAAATAACGGATCATTATGATTCAAATAATTCCTATAGTAATGAAGAGAGAAAAAAGTAATAATAGGAACTAACGATATATGTATAATGTATAGGTTAAAGGTGGTCATGATATATCAAATATTGAATAAAGATGTTGAGTTTAAACCTTTTGGATACAAAGTATCAAGTGTGTGAATCCAAAATGTTTCTTTCAAAAGTCTTCTCATGCCGTCTGTAACAATTTCAATTGGCATGAAAGAAAAATCTTCGAGAGAATGGTTTGGGGAATTGAAATGAATGGCAACTTTTGAACTATACTGGGCATAGGAAGAATCAAAATTTCTAATATCAAATCTGTGACTATTCATACGTTTAGAGACTTGTTGGTTTGTTTGCCCAACGTATTGTTTGTGACATTTTTTACATGTTATAACATAGATAGTATTACGTGTTGAACAGTCTGTGCACTTTTTAAGATAGTATGATTTATTAGTATTAAAGCTTGTAAATTCTCTATCAACAATGATATTTTTACAATGCGAACATCGGGGTCTATTGCATTGTTGCGACATGTTAGAAGATTGCTGTTTCTTTGATACAAAAGTAGATTTTACAAGTAAGTCACTTATATTACGAGGGCGCCTAAAAGCAACTAAAGGCGAGTGAGAGTGTAAATTTCTAACACTTTCGTTATTAGACAATTTTAGCAAGTCCCAATATTTATTTAAAATGGCGCCTATATTTGGAAGAGAGGGGTTGTATTCAACAACGAATGGTACAATAGAAGCTTTTTTCTTATGGACTGTTTCAAGAGCTTGATCTTGACTTAAACATGAAGCGTATTCGATTGCCCGGTCAACAATGTTTGTAGGATAATTTCGATCCAAGAAAAATTCTCGCAATTTTTTGACTGACTCATGAAAAGTAACATTGTCAGAAATGATACGTCTGTATCGTTTAGCTTGACTGAAGGGGATGCCGTCCTTACATGATTTCGGGTGACTAGAAGAATATTCAACATATTGGTGAATATTAGTATTTTTTACGTAAACATTAGTTTCTACTCCTAGTGAATCATTCTTACTGATATAAACATCTAAAAATGGAACCTCGGTTAATGAAAGTGTATGGGTAAATTTTATTGATGGATGCAAGTTATTGATGTCATTAATGAATTACTATTTTTTTTTTTCTCTTTTTTTTCTTTTTTTCTCAAGTTTGTACCCCTTAACTTTTAAAAAGGTTTGAAGTATATTTTAGCTCTATCAAAAACATATAATTCTTAGATACTCTGACCAATCCCCAGTTTAGTAAATACTTTAAACAGTCTTTAAATTTTATCCGAAATTACTTTATATAATAAATTATGCACATGCTGCATATGTAATTTGGTTTCATTTTTAACTTGTAATCAGCGTAACTTGAATACAAACAAACACGTGACATTATTCAAATAATTCAAATAATAAAAACGTTTTAATTTCAGAATCAGAGTTTCCGAAAGGTCTACATATATCTGTTTATGTACACTCTTTAAGAGAGGGGTGAATATATATTTGTTTATATTTCATGACATCAACATGGAAATTAAGAATATTGAGCAATGCGATGATGAAATACAATGTATACAACAATATTAAAACACATAAAAACAGTATTGTTATGGTAACCAAATTTAAGACGAAACTGTACGAATGATCATTGCACGTAATTAATTTATTTAAAGACCATGTCGAATATAGTGAAAATACCGGGATGGATTTAAAAAAAGACTTTAATTCTTATATACGTAGGCTACTAGATAAACTAAAAGTTACAGTCGGAAACGACTCCTGACCATATTTATACTGGAAGGTATATATGCCCAACTTATCACGTCTTCGATCACCGAGTAAAATTAACATGTACGCATTAAAATACTTGCGAGTCACGGAAATGGACGGGATATTCCGATTACATCATCCGAGAATGCACGAGTCACTCGTCGAAAAACGCGCCATTTCTCAGCAACAGTTTCCCTCCATAACGTAACGTCGTTAATGCCCGTATTTTGTATATCAACGTTGTATGCTTCGTTACGTCATTATAATGGCGCTTTAAAAAAATCAATCTATCGATCTATCAATGGTATGGCATGGCGACGTGTGTTAAAAACAATCTAGACTTCGGTTTAGATACAGATAGATATTTAAGCAAGGAAGAAATTAAACTTTCAAGGACTGAACAATTTATCAAAAACTTTCAAACAAATGAAATATGGAAAACTAATGAACTTTCACCATTTATTTCTAAACTTGTAAAGAAAATCAACTCAGTCGACGAGTATTTGTGGAATCCTAAATCAGATGTCTTTGATTCGAGTTTTAATCTCTCGGAAAATTATGGACTTGGTAGAGATCCTGACAGTTCGAAGCAGAAACTAGGAACAAGGAATAACAAAGAATGGTAAATCAGTTTTATTCTATTTATAAATGTCGACCATGTTGCATTTACAAGTCAATAGTAAACAACAACTGAAATTAAAGATCACTTTCTCACAAATTAAAGACATTTATTGAAGTAAAACTCAATTTACGAGTATATACCATTTTAAACTGTTGAGTAGCAGTCGGTCCCTTTTTAGATATCCCCATTTATGTCTATACTACGTTCAATATGTATTTTTTCTCATTTCCAGTAATGAATTGTTTGAAGTTGATTATATATTAAGAACCAATTTTCCACCCTACGAACATTTGGATAGTGATGAAAACAAGGTAAGAATATGTATTCATTGTTACATTTATTTGTATTAGAATTACTATTTTAAAATGTAGTAATTCTTGTACATGTATCTAGTTTTTTTGACAGTCAGAGCCATATAAGGTATTTCATTTGTTTGAAGTTATTGTTCCAAGATCACACTGAACAATACATACAGGATAAAGAGAGGAAGGGGTACATGTAACTAGTAAAAGAGATAAAGTAAAGTTCCGTAAAAAAATCCATGCGATTTTTTACATTTTAAGTCCCAAATGCTTCATTTGATAGGAAAAATGTCTCAACATTAAACTCATTATGTTATTTGATTGCCCTAATAGCGGAAATTTTCTGCATATTTCATTATCAAGCATGCGTATATGAGACTGTTGAACAAGATACATGTATAGGGGTTTGAAACTTTCACCCTATGCAACTGACTATATTCTCATACATTTACTGCCATGATCGATAGCTAGGTTACTCTGTAAGGACTCTCTATATCAATGAGATAATACAGTGTAATATATTACATGTTTAGCATTCTAGTAACAAACGAGCTTCGTGACAGCATACCTCTGTGCACCATATACAACTAAGAACAACTACTTACATGGCATTACTAATCATAATGAAATGTAACACTGATATGAAAATCATGAAATACATGTGTATATGTGACTGAGGTAAACTATGGCGCTTGTATTCTCTCGTCTTTAAAATAGGTTTTATTGTGACCTGGTAAAATCCATTTAAGACTCTGAAGGTTGTGGGTTCGACCCTAGCTCGTACCAAGGATTTTATCTGGTTCTTAAACAATGTCTTATTTCGACATGTACAGCAGATACAATCGCGTTATGACCCAGAGCAACTGCACGTATGATTATTCACTCCGCTGTTCACATTGATATTACTTTTTAGATGAACCTGGATCGATAGCGCAGTTGGTAGCGCGCCGGAATTTGGAATTCCGTGTCCCGAAGGGGGTACATGTTCCAATCCCACCCGGGGAGGTTATACCCTTCCATGAAAATCTGCCACAGTGTCAATTTTCCTCCATTGATTAGATATTATGGAGAAGTTTCCGGCCTTGTGGAAGGGTAGGCGAGTACTGGTTATAGACAAAGGTCCAGGAAAGCTAGGTTAGGTGCGCCGGACGCCGTAAAATGACCTAAATTGTATTGACACGCCGTTAAACCCAGTAAAAATATTTGTTTTTAGATTTGTAATGCTTTATATGAAGATAGACGACAAGAAGGAAGTGTATGGAAGGATACAGTAGTACGTTATAATAACTCATTTGATCCACGACTGTAAGTATGATACATAATAGCTCATATACGGAACACAGAATATTGGGTTGTTTCCACCCGTACTGACAAACAACCTTTTTACCCATTATTATCCAAAACCACGGGTTAAAAAAATCATAAGTTGTCTGTACACATACTGTTCATTTTACGTAACGGTTGTTTGTAGTAATTTGAATTATGTGTAGGATCTATTTACAATAATAAATTGCTGTTGACTGTAGCCGATGTTTAATCGCATCGTATCATTCCTAACTTGTTACATGTACCACCTTATCAGGAAGGAGGGGTATTTTTTCAAAGTACGATACATAATGCCAAAACCCCATACTTATAAACATACATGAAATTTATCTGCATATATAGTTCTGCGATCGAAATGTTCCAATGTGAACGTCTGTTACTTTGGCTTGTTCATAATCAGAGATGGACAAAGCAGGCGGTCATGACTGCATTGTTGAAAAAGTCGCTTATAGACCCTGTCTGACCGTGTGGTACATAAATCTTACTAAAATAGAACATGAGTTGCAGGGGTGTGAAATTCCTTGTTCTTGTCGATGGACAAGTGTTGGTTAAAATTAACTTGTCTGAGATTTAAAAGAACTTGTTTATTAGCTCAAAATTAAAAAATGTAAAATATACATACTTAAAAAAATGCACGATCTACGAAATTAGCAGGTGTCCGGTAGCCCGGGACAACTTCTAGTTTGGGCAACCAATAATTTCCTTTGGGCAACCAAAAAAATCAACAAACTATAAACAGTGCTTGCCACTGAAATAACCTGTTCGTACAACTACTTTCATATCTTAATTTCATAGACTAAATGCAGTTGCCTGTCTTTGACGAGTGTATGTGTTTTGTACTGGTTAAACGCGTGAGTGTGAAGATCGATGCGCAATGAATGTATCGTCGACTGACCGCCGCAACTAGAAAATAAGGTGTGTAGCACCATTTATACAGTCGCCTGTGGTATCTTGATTCTATAGACACTTGACACCTTCGTAAATCACAATGATTGGCAACAAAACGTCTCAAGGTGAATACCAAAACTTAACATTAATTTTATGAGACCTAATCCGAGCGACTTGTACCTGAATCGAGTGGAGACGACCTAATGTGTTTTCTTTATTTCTCAGAGCATTTAAAGGATTAGTACCAGAGAAGCTACTAGAACAAGAGAGGTGTAATTCTCTAGACGAGACATACCAACCACTCACATACAACTGCTACCTGGATATATTAAACCCATCAGCATTTACTAACTCCTTTTTTAAGAGTCATCGACTTTACAATGAAGAGCTAAGGAAAGACAACTCAGTTTCATATCGTAGCTGGAAAGGCACTACATCTTCTGTTGACGTTGGTTCAAATGCTGATAAACCAGAGCCAGTCTGTGACGATGACGAATCTGAAATCCCAAAATTTGTTGGTGAAAATAATGAATTTATTGATCTGTGGTCGAAGATTTCTCCCACACAGATGTTTTGGATACGTGAAGACTACAAATGGCTTGACAATTGTAAACCAGAATTTGATAAGCTTGAAGAAAAACAAAAGTCAAATTTTCACCCACAGCATGTCGATTCACAACAAATTGATGGTTCCTACATGCCTCAGACAAGCAATCAACCGGCTCAAGTTTTTACTGGCACCAGACAAACAGGAATTCCTATCGTCCAAGATTGTAGACCAACTGAAGTTTATCCACAAATATCATTGAACTCGGCTCCAACACAACATTTAACTCAACAAACGTATCAGCAACAAGCATATGCTTACTCAACAGACGTGCCTCAATGTCCTGTGGAGCAAAGACAATACCAGCATACACAGTACATGAATGGACCTGACACACATAGTCTAAGAGTTGATCAAAATAGTCAACAGCCAACATGGTGTAATGGAGATCCTGCAAATTTCTCAACACATATGGTACTTTAAGTTTCGTTTTTGCCCTTCTTGCTTCAATGTCAGTTTGTCTATTTCATAAGCATAGATTTACCGTCTTTAAAAAACATATTTCAGTCCAAAACCATCGTACGTGCATAAATTCATTAATTTGTAACATACGTATGAATGCCCGAAGCAGTAAACAAATAAATTTGACACGATGTTCAGAGAGAATAAAGAATTCTTAGTAATTAAGGCCTATAACAAATTATAAATAACATAAATGTTAACTGATTTTGATTTCAGTTGAATATTTATCTTCTTAACACAAAAGTTTAGGTGTTTAACAATGAACATGCAGTCTTTCTTGGATGCTCAAAATACATTAAAAGCTCTATATAGTTTAGGTTTCTTAGTGCAAACCTTGTGATGAAGCATTCATACTTTAATATTTGTACAGTATGTTATTTTTGTATAAATCGAAAGCATTATCACTATCATTTTACTTCCAAAAAGACTTAATTGTATGTACAAATATACTTAGTACAAGCTGTGTTCTAATTCTACCGTTATTATCACTTTTTCAGCATGCACAAAATGATCCTACAGCCAACCAATTGAAACAACAGGTTCATCAAATGCCTTTAAAATATTTCCCGATGGTACCAGAATTAACGACGTCAATGTTCTGGTCTCACCAAAAACGCGAGTATCAAAACAAACACAATACTTCGCTACATAGCGTTAGTCAAGATGTCTCCCGCAAAACAATCAAAGGTAACAAAGATAATGTTCCTATTCCATATGAACGTAACGGGCAACGATGCGACGAACCTACAGCGTTTTCAAACCAGTCAACTGGATCAAGTCAAACTCAATATTTTGAACAGATGTCAACAACCGGAACCGGAAATCAGGAGCACGTGGATCACACTTCCGGTTACCATCAATATGGCCACCGTGCATCAAAAGCTAACGGTTACCATTCTTATCCAAAATTACCAAATAATAACCACCGGTCTGTGTCAAGTAAACGTCGTACTAGTGCTTACAGAGAGCTTGTACTAAAGCATTCAGAAAATAGACCGATAGAAGACTACCATGCTCAGGAAGAGGTGATTGTCCCTCCTGCTCAAGAAAACACACTCGTCAATGTGGACTCATTACAAGGTTTGGGACAAGATTTAAAATTCGATGATGAAGTTTGGTATATAAATGGTGTTCCACATCAGCATGCAAAACCCTTGTGTCCCCTGAATTCTCAACATGTACAATATGTTGTCGATGTAGCACCAGAGGGCTGGTCAAACAATCATGGTTGGAGTACAGGGCCAGATCCTAACATGAGAACTAGCTTTACAGAATGTCAAATTGATGAAAGAAGTAACCATCAGTCTTATATTCACTCAAACAATGAGATTGATCAGTCGTCTGCTATGATGCCTCCATCCTCAATGCAACATTTGAACGTCGGTGCTCTCCCTTATATGGACTACAATAATGTCAATAATTGCAATACTTTCTATTGGAACAATAATAACAATGCTTATACTACTAGATATTCAGAAGCAGACTCTACTGAGACATGCGCCTCAAAATCGTCTGCAAAGAATGATAAATCGCCTGAATCAGAACTGAGTCCAGTTTCATCTTTGTATTCTCTTAGCTCCCCTTTAAATGGTGATAGTTCGTCTGAATACGGAACAGAGTCTTGCAAAGAAAGTTCATCCAGTGATACTCCTGTAAGCTGGCTAGAAATATGTGACATATTCCAAAGTAAAGTTTCTGATCCAAGACATCCAGCTCGCAGGAATATTGTAAGAAATAAAGCGTCTCATGACAACGATCCGTGTGATTCGTCAGACTCAAGCATTGGCGTTAAAAATGGAAAGGATAAACATCGTAAAGGAGATTCACGTAAGCCAAGGCGTACAAACTGTAGTGAAGGTAAACAGATAAAAGTATTAAGTAGACGCCGCTCTCCAGTAAACACTCAGAGGAAGAAACAAAAGCGCCAAAGAAAGGTGGAAACTTCAAAAAACACGTGTTTGATCAAAATTGTCTGAATAGGCCTTCGTGGATGCAAATGCGACATGATGGTTCATGATTACTTCTCCGGAAGTACAGGAATTTACTGGTCACGATGTCGGTCCAAGTTCGACTTATGACATGGTGAGACTATCCAGAAACTGTCTTTTCCTCAAGTACATGTACATGTACGTGCAACGTGTTCCTTGACAACATGTTACTGTCTTGTTCTCATTTTGTAAGGTTAGAAAATTATCTTAATATGTTTAGGTATTGAACTGTTGCTACTGCACGAACAACTACATGTAACTAATTAATGAGTCACAACTTATCTTTAATTGTTAATTTTCGTTCTTTGAAATAGATTATATTTTCGTATGCATTTGTTATGCGTTGTTTTCTCATGATGTTAATATGTTTTATAAAACAGGAAAATACTTTGATAACTGTATCAGCATATCGAGGGTTGTCTGCAAGACTGTGGTAAGTGTATTACGTTAAAGAACGAGTAACTAAAGTCTTGCCTTTCGGGCAATCCTCGATATTTAAGTTTCAGAAGTACTCAGCATGAGAATTGGAAGAAGTCGGCAAACACAATGCTAATTGGGTTCCCACTATTAAACAGGTTGTAATTAAAGGTAGATTAATTATTTCATGAAAATGCTATTATGATAAAACACTAGTAAACAGTGGTGCTTTTCACACAAAACATCTTATGATAAAAAATAATCGTAAGTCAAAAGCAGGAAACATTCACAATTAATACGGTCGTTCTTTGGTCTATCAATTCTGAATATTCGTCCAATATTCCTTTTGAGTATCGTACCACAGTTATGTTTATCATCCTTCTGACTTTGAACTGCAAAATTTATGAAATTGACTTCCGATAATTTTTGTCGTAAGAATGTTTGTGAAAATGTTACCAGATATTCACAAAATTATTAGTTTATGCCATTGTGTATCATAGCTTGTTCTACTCTCATAAGATATCACAGCTACTTTTGATGGACTTAGTTTGCATTGTCTGAAGTAATGTGTACTTTCGAAGAAAGGCATATTACCTAGTGTAAAATGTCATTTATATTCTTAGTGTATAAAATGTGCCTCATTTTGTCAAAACCAGAAAGATAAACCATGTGCATAATTTGGCAAAACTATGTGGAATTAACTTCTATGGCTGTATCAACTATTTTCTTGGAAATGAACCATGTCATGAAAACAGTGCATTCATTGTATTTGTTATATCAGTGGATTTACATTTTGTATTCTTTGTCACGCTTTGTAGCAACTCATATGGAGAAAACATACATAATTGGAGTAACAGTCTAGGACGGGTTATTTAATCATTTACATTAACATTAACAAAATTCGAGGGAGTGTAAAAAAATATGATTTCTGTCAAAATAAACGAATAAACGTGAGCATATCTGTGCTAAAAATGTCAAAAATTTTGGTATTGCGTTATACAGTCGTTTGTACCTTTCAAAATGTTCCAAGGGAGCTTATCTCCCGATCCCTGGAAATGACATTGTCGAACCCCCTTTGAAGAAATCCTAGCTTCGCTCCTGCTCTTAAACGTGGGAAAAGCTATTTGCAATGGGCAAGCACTGTCATCAAATATTGACCTTTACTTCTATGTATGTATGTATGTTTTCATGTATGTAAAGTTCCCTTTATAATCACACGACGTATTACAACAATTTAGTACTTCCAATGTTCGAATTTAAGAGAATTAAACTGTCTTTCGAAAGCAATTGTTGTAGCTCGGTTATAAATAGAAGGCGAGTGTTAAAATAGGTCCATCTCCAACTTTATGCTTGATTAGCAATAAGGAGACAACCTACCTTTGGCAATAGCAAAAACACATTTTGGCATATAAGAAACCATTCTCGTACCCCGAGGTTATCAAGATTCTCGATCTAGTGATCTGGGAACGAGAATGATAAGAAACTATCCTGATATAAACTATATTATGAATTTTTCAAAATTTGACTCAATTTATACTCAAAATTCAATCTTTAAAGGGACGAAGAGTCACATTCTGTGGTCTGAACATAATGCATCCTTACTGAGCTGACGGACCTCATTAAATCCAAACAAACCATCATCATCATTTGTGTTTATTTATAGTCGGTCATATGCCATAAAGGCTTTGACCGACTGTTATTAGCGAGCTCGAAAAGCGAGCTTTACGGTAACGCGAATATGTTTCTATACAGTATCGTATTTTGAAAATGTACCGGAAGTTGATTTTTGAACCCGCCCTGCGCATCCGGAAGAGACTCATACAGAGTTGTCGATCCTTACAGTGATCTTAAAAGATTAACAGCTGCCTCATGGCCTTTTTCACTTACAGAATAATTTCAAAAGTGTTTTTTATGATGCTTATTCCATAATAACAATTCAAAACATATTTCGTCCTTTTATTCGTTCTTTTACTCTATTTATTAATGACCTTTTTTACATCGAATATACTTACCAACGCACCGTTTATGACGTCGCTAAGAGACGTTTATGATAAAACCCGCACGTTTCCGTAACCTAACGGTACCGGGCATTGTTTAAAGAGGAAAAATATATCTATCTTAAAAAATAAATGTTTAATTGCGTTTTTTTCATCTATTCAAAAGATAAATAATAATGTACAATACATTTCTTTCAGAATTGAAATATGATTCTGACATAAATGAATGAGATGTTGTCAGATTTTTTTGAATACAATTAATTACGCAGTTATCTCCCCTAGCTTGTTTGATTAATAGGCCCTCGAATAAATATATCACTGAAGCAACTACAATAAGGCCATGTTTACAAGCGTGGATCTGCAAGTTCATAAAAGTGACAATTTTAAAAGTAAAAAAAATACAATAGAAACAGGGGATATGTTTTGTGGGTTGAAGCCGTATATATAGTCTAATCAAATGTTTTATTTGCATCTTGGAGAACATGATATTTTTGTGAGGATGCAGGTGTAGTCCTACCTTCCATTTCTCTGTGATGTGACGCTTTTATGTACAGCAAAACAAATAGAGTGATCATAGTGTATAATTAGTGTTTCGATGATTTGTCTTGAAAATTGATTTCCTTTATAAGGTTCTTTTCTCTCTTTTTAATCTCCATTTATTTCAGACTTTTATGGGTCTACAAGCTAACAAGTAAAAAAATGTGGTAACGTCTCCACATATAAGTTTTGATTCGTCGAGCTCGCTTTGAGGCTTTGCCTTAGTCATATTACTATCCAAACAAAGCAAGAAACAAGGAAATAATAGGTCCATGATTGTATCTGAAAGCTGTATATTGCAAAGGGAGATAACAATGTATGATGTTACCGGGTTTAAAGTTATTTAGCCTTTACCAAAATTGGAATGGATTACAAAATCAAAGTATGGTCGGTATTTTTAATGGATAAAAAAACTAAACCAGACTGTTCTAGTTGTGAGCGGAAACAAACAAACAAACATGGCGAAAAGTTGGTTTGATTCGATAAATTATGAGGTAAACCCGAAAAAAGACGCTGAAATTGTCAAGCGTCTGTTGTCAAATCCACAGATTAAGAAACATCTCATCGTAAGATGTGCTTGTTTTGGCGTGTTACTGATTCTATGGATCTATTTCAACGGAGGTAAGTTCAGTTGCATGGCTAATTTGATGGGTGGGGTTATGTCTGCAATAGAAGAATATTCTAATCTGCCCATGGAATCGTCATTACTTAAAATAGCTTTAATTTCAAATTTGATTTATTTATATAGTTTGATGAAAGAGCATTTATCAGACAATGACAACTTTATAAAAGCGAAGGGATATTAGTTCATGGTTTCAGATTCTGATCAGCTCTCCAGTCCAGAATGAAACTTAGTCCTAAAAATATGACCCTACATAACTTTTTTTATCATTTGGACATTTTTCTGTTCTTTGTTTTTTTCCTTGATGACTTCGATCAAAACTGATCATTACGTCATTTGGCTGTTACGTAGGGTCTTAACGGATTGCTTCAAAAACTTGTAGCAAAAATACTACCAGGGCTAGCTCTGGCTTTTTTTTTCTTTGAGCCAATTTTCGCGACAAAATATGAAATCGCGACAAAAATTAGGTCGCGACAAAAAATTTAGTCGCAACAAAGAACTTGATTAGGAGCTTTTTCTTGTCTCATTGGATGATGATATGAATAGCTTAACATACCAAGTTCTCTATGAAAATACATGTTCAATGGCAATGACTTTGTTGTTGACTTAAATCTTTGATAAATAATTTGATGCTTTTGTCTATTTAGGACACCATATTTCTACATGTTTTAATAGCATTTTGTGCACTGAAGCCCTTTCACATCTCTGTTGAAAGCCAAAATGTCATAGATATAATCAGATAATAAAGCACCTTTTGATCCCTCAGCATGTTTTGTGCTCTTTGATTTGTACTATACATAAGCATTAAAACAAGAATGGTTAAAATTGATGTTCTAGAAATAGAACCAATGCCTATGATTGAGATAAACATAACTGACATTATCATTAATATTGTTAACAATTCAGACATAACATGAATTTCTGGTAAAATTAACTAATGTACTTGTATTCTTATAAAGCAGTGTACATTATTGATGATGAAAAAGAAATTTACACGTGAAAACGCAATTGTAACGTATTTTCGCGACCCCACGAAAATGATTAAGACTCTCAGTGAAATAACGTAGATCGACGTAGGTTCTGTACGTCTACATTATTTTATTTAGTTGTCCTATTCATTTGATTATTGCGTTTTTAACGAACAATCAAATTTGTGTATTTAAAACGCTAGCGAATACGAATTTCGCCGATTGAATTTTGACGCGACGATAGTGCATGCTTTTTAATAATTATGCGACATTCGGCTCTTGCGCGGCAATGACGCAAGGGCACGTTCTTGGCAGAATCATAACAAAAAAATACTTGTTGATAATACGATCAATCAACGGTTAAAAAAACCCGCAAATAATAAGGCCTATCAGACTAAATGTTATTACAGTTAAAACTGTGAAATTTTCACAATTATTTAGAATTAATTGTGATAATTATCCTACTTACCAGCTAATTTTTTAATTACCCTTAAAGTTTGCAAACTTGATGTGTAATAATGTAAGCTTTGTTAAAAGAAGAAAGTGCAATGTGACCTTGTCATTTTTGGAAAACGTGTTTATAATGTCATCAATTTTGACCTTTCTTTGTTTAAAAAGAATAGATCTTAAGAAATTCATTTTCATCAAATTATTGGTTTTTGCTACCGAACTTTATGTAAATATTATTTTACAAGTTGTATACGTGTTCTATGCACGCGCAAAAAGTTAATTTGCTGTCAATTGATTTTTTTAAACAAAAAACGATCACTATTACGGAGATTGTACGGCCAATACGGGCGTTAAACACGACCCGATATGGGTTTACTTGATCAAGGTGTATTACGTAATTTATAATTATTGGATCATCAAAGTGTCACTTTGTTGATTGTATATGCGAACACCTAGTGTGAATGATAGCTAATTATCGATTTTAGAGCCTGACACAAGACTTGAGATGATAACTTATGAGACAACGCACATCCGGGTTTTGATTTGGCGAAAATACGATTTTTAACGATTTTCGCCAAATTTGATTTTTTTGAGCCAAATTTTATAAATTGTCGCCAATGGCTCAAATGGCGATCGGCAGCGCGAGCCCTGACTACGGTGTATAGAAACACCGGAAAGCACCGAAAAAACGAAAAGCACTAATTATTATATTTTGTGTGAGAAAATAGTGTGCTTTTTGGTAAGGTATATGTAAGTTAGCAGGACCGGACAGCTCTCTATGTGTCTATTTTCTTGAACGATCATAACAAAAATCGTATAATATTGATAAAACATGTTACCATTAAAGATTTTAACTTTATAAATCGATTGGTAACCCATTCAAATCAATTAAACGAAGATTTCATGAACTTTTTGTGATTAAATAGTTTGCTTTTTGGTAAGGTATCTATAACTTAGCAGGACCGGATAGCACTCAATGTGTCTATTTTCTTGATCGACCATATCAATAATCGTACAATATTTACACAAAAAAAACATGATATCTTTAAAGATTTTAACCTTATAAATCGATTGGTAACACTTTTCAAATCAATAAAACGAAGATTTCATGAATTTTTGTGGGCAAATAGTTTGCTTTTTGGTATGGTATGTATACGTTAGCAGGACCGGATAGCACTCAATGTGTCTATTTTCGGTCCATGTATTTACCGAAATACAGCAGATACCCCGAAATACACCCGAAATACAGTTGATCAATTAGTATAGTATAGTATGTAACACTTTCAAATCAATAAAACGAAGATTTCATGAATTTTTTGTGAGCAAATAGTTTGCTTTTTGGTATGGTATATATACGGTAGCAGGACCGGATAGCACTCAATGTGTCTATTTTCCTGAACAAACATATTAATAATCATATAATATTTATAAAAAACATGTTTTATTTAAAGATTTTGACCTTATAAATCGATTGGTAACACTTTCAAATTAATAAAACAAAGACATCAGTTTTAAAGAGAAATTTGAGTGCTTTCCGTTTTTTGGTGATTTCCGGTGCAATCCGGTGTTTCTATGGACCCAAAATACTAGCAATATAGCAAGTAAAATATGTCATCTTACTCCATTCTGGCATGAATGTGAAAACTGTCTATGACACAGAATGAAAATCAGTTTTGTACAGTGTCCACCAGAAATCAGCAAATTACTTATATGAAAATTGATAGAATTAATTGCAGTCTGCTAAACTATACCTGGTCTTGGGATAAGTTGGGCTAACATACATGTACAGCTTATTGAGCCTACCTTTAAAGCTCTCTTCAAGCTTGATATTAATGCAATAATGGCCCTATTACCTGTTTTTGAAGCTTGTCCGGCTAGCTCAGTTGATAGCGCACAAGTCTACTGATTGAGGGGTCGTAGGTTCGATTCCCAGGCTGGGCATATTTTCATAGAGCTTAGTCATGAAATAATTTATATGGCCAACCTCCTTTCACACATTCTAATTTGTGTAAGGCAGTAGTCAGTCGCTGATGAAAGTATGTGCCTAGTAAAGTTCTGGTTAACAGCTAAATCAAGAGATTTAGCCTTTCCAAGAACAGTGAGTTGGCGAACTGACCACTGTGATATAACATATACAAGGTATTGCTACTGCTTTAAACCCCTCCCCCATCTATAAAAAAATACTTGCTTTGAAACTTGTTTGAAATCGATTCAAGTAACTTCCAACAAACTTTGCCCAAAGTTTCAGACTGGGGGACATTTCCTCAGATTTTTGTCTCTTTTAGTATTGTAAATTTATTTATTAAAAGTGTAAAGCCCAGATCACAGAAATGAAATAGATGATATTAAACTAAGTTATTACTTGCTTTATTTTCAGGTTTATATCCTAAGTTTCTACGAGGTAAACTTGGTATGCTAGAGCTGGGTAATGATGCTGATGTTCTAGCATTTTATCCTGAATGTGAAAATGATGGTACAAACATTAAATGGGCTCATGGTGTTAATACTCTAGATAAATTAGAAAGAGCTCTTTACAGCAGTAAGTTGTTATTTCATGTGTTTGTTGTATGTACTCAGGGGTATAGAATTCCTAGTTTTTTCCACTTGTCTATAGACAAGTGATATCTTAAAATATACTTGTCCGGGTCAAAATGCACTTGTCCAGAAGTTCAATATTCAAAAAGACATATTGAGAACTATGATATTAAAAATATACTATACGTAATAATTCATACAATAGGACATGTATTTGACAATATAATGCAGTGTATGTCACTGTTGAATTTGACTGAAACATTTACATTATTAATTATATTTACAGCTAAGGCCACGACAAATTAATTTTATGTTCTATGGATTTTGTCGGGAAAAAATTGGAGCAAGCGAGCGAAATTTTTTTTTTTTTTTTTCCAGTTTTGGAATTTTGAGAAGCGAGCGAAAGGCGAAGAATAAATTTGAACTATTTTCATGAACATTTATGTACCATGCATGCTAGATATGGACTTTTTACAGAAAACAACATTATAATGTGTAATTCAGTAAAGAATTATAAGTTACTTTAAAGTGTTTTTAAGTCATACTGGTTATTTATACACCATATTGATGTGATACAATCATGCACATTTTAAGATAAAATATATAATAAGTCTTTCTTCCTTGGACTTTATCATTTTGATCTTGGGTTATCATGATTGACCAAACCTGTTGACTTTGGTGTATAAGTAAAGTCTAAATGTAATTAGGTAAATTTAGAGATGAACTCAACAACATACAACTACTCAATATAATTAAGTCATTCAGAATGAGTACCAGCACCTCTATGAAATATTAATGGACCAGTCCTGTTGACATTTGGTGTATAAATAAAGTTAAAATATTATTTGGGAAATAAAGCATTGACTCAACAACAAACAACTACTCAAGAGTATTTAAGTCATCAAGAATGAGGATTTTAGTGTCAGCACCCCTATGAAATAATAATGGACCAAACCTGTTGACTTTTGAGTGTATTAATACAGGCTTGTCATTTGGGCTAATTATGCTATAGACCAAACAAGAAAACAAATCAGCACCCCTCTAGATAAAAAATAAACTAAACCTTCTAGTGTATGAATGCATTGTCTTAGGGTACATTATGCAAAATACAACTTTATGTAAAATAAGCCTATTTGAGTAATTTTGGGCATTAACATTACAATGTGAAATCTTCTGCCCTGTCTTATCTGCTTGTCACCAAAAATAGAATTGTGAATGACTAGAACACAGCAGGGGAGCATATGACGTCACGTATCAAGAGCTGTGTAGAGTTGATGAAGACACAAGTCTACATCACTGTATTGTTCAACTGATGTTAAATCAATTATAGATGTGTTATGTGTTAAAGTTTATGGTGAACATGCATTGCATTTACTATTGACTATTCACTTTATTAGTGAATACAAACTAGTTAGAAAGTTTGAATTAAGAAAAACAAAGGAACAAAGGATCGTGTCATTATAATTGCTAATGACGTATGTTAACATAAAACATGATTGATTGGTTATAATTTTAGTTAAGTAATAGTGACTAATGTTGATATTAGACATCAAATTATTAATTTTCTCCATAAAAACTTCTTGGTCGAGTGCCAAAAAAAAAAAGACTTGAAAAAATCTTGATCAGGTACAAATTTCGAAGTGCAGGATATTAAAATTTTTTTTTCCATTTTTGGATTTTTAGGCGCGGCAAATCTGACAAATATATGATCAATTTGTTGTGGCCTAAAATATCACTTGACCAGTGGGGTTGATTTATTTACTTGTCCGTACATAAATGTATGAGTTGGACATTGGAATTCAACAAGCCCTAGTACTTTGTTTCATTGTTTGTCTCAAATTTTCAGAATTTTAAATCTATTTGTTGTCTTTACATAAGTTAGAGGCACTTCTTAAGCAACAACTTTAAAACTCTTGTATCTGTATGATCAACGGTCTTTTGACCTTTTTTTAGTCATGAAATCTTTTTGTCCTGTATTGTAATATTGTCATAAGATATTTTTTATATTGTGCTGCCCTGGTTTTTAAATACAACCTACAATAGCATGAATTAATTTTGAAAAAAACTATTTCTGTGATTTGATACACGCAGTGGATTATGACATCAAATTGAAACTGCTCCCTTGAAATTTCTTACCACTAATCAGTTGCCCCCCCCCCCTTGACTATGAATAACATATAGTTTGCATCAGATATTAATCATGCTCTTTAAGACTTGGATGATTGATTTGGGTTTATTTTATATACAATGTGACAATTTGGCATACATTGTAAAAGATACTTACAAGTTACTACCAGAAACAACATGTATATTCATCAACTTATTTATTTATTCTTGTGAACTCAGAAAATGATATTATCACTTGCCGCTATATAAAAATATGTTTTTTGAGCCACCTGGCTAGCTCAGTTAGCATGCAAGTCTACTGATTGAGGGGTTGTGGGTTTAATTTCCCGGCGGGGCATACTTTTGTGGAGCTTGGTCATGAAATTATTTTTACAGCCATTCTCCCTCCTACCAATGATTCTTAATTATGTAGGGCAGTTGTCAGTCACTGACGAAAGTATGTGCCTAGTAGTTGGTTTACAGCTAAATCCAGAGATTTAGTAGGAGTGAGTAGGTTGACTGACCGCCGTTATATGACCTATACAATGTGTTGCTGCAGCTTTAAACCCAACAAACAAACAAACAAAAATATGTTTTCTCTACTCACTGGGTTAAATAAAAAATTGATCTTACACAAAAGTTGACAAATATGCTCTATATCTTTTTTTTCCACTTTACAGATGATGTTCACATGATAGAAGCAGATGTTATGTTACGAGGTCAGGGTACCAAGAATCAGGAACTTGTTCCTGTGATGGCTCAGTTCCCTGATAGAGACAGTGATGTAACATTTGACTTGTGGTTAGATGAAGTAATTAAAGCTAATACTAAAGGCATCAAACTTGACTTCCAAGATATTGATGCTGTTGAATTAACACTTCAAAAATTAAAAGAAAGAAAAGAAGAGGTACTATGTTTTTATATGCAGTGGTTTTTTGGTCATTTGGGGTCAAAATATGGCCCTATTGCCCTCCCATAAAATTATATTCCCCCTTACTGTTGAAAAAATTCCCCTGTTTATAACTTACTGTTCTATTGAATGCGATTATTGCAACTTTCAGAGCATTATGGAGTTTTTGTTGCTATCCCCCCCTCCCCATATAAAGGGCCAGTTACCTTTCCCCATATTTTGGCAATAAACAGTGAATTCATTATAGGAGCAGGTGTGGCCAAGCATTTACGTCAATCAATAGACTTGTAATCATTGGATAGCCAGTTCTGCGTTAGTTCGATCCCCATCCAAAACCTACCCTGTTGTTTCCTTGAGCAAGAAATTTTATCCCAGGAAGCTGACTCGAAAGTGATAAATCTAAGATGTAATAATTTGTTTCACAATTAAGCTAAAATTAATTTGTATTAACTAAACTAAGTTCATGCATAATATGTCACTGTGTTGTTTGTTTCAGTTAAAAGTTCCTGTATGGATACATGGTGATGTGTTACAAGGACCATTTGGAGGAAAGCCTAATGTAGAAGCTACAAGATTTGTAAAAATTATACGTAAAATGTTTAAAGAGAGTACATTATCATTAGGCTGGACAACTGGTCATCATACTGATGTAAGTCAGAGTGGTTATACCTGGGATATGGTGTTAGATATGTATTATATCATACATAAACTTGAGATTGAACCACCAATCATGTTCTCTGCCAGAGCCTCGTATTTACAGAACTCTGTCCCGGCGTTGAAATGGTTGATAGACAACACAAGATCTAGACTTCTTGTATGGCAAGACCCACAAGATCTAGATGACCATTACCCTGAAGATCTGATGCATGTTTCTTACAGGTTCCCACCACATAAATCATTCTTTGACCTCACAGATGAAAACCTTGAAGTATTTTTGAAGGAAAATCGCCACACCTCTGGTCAAAAATTAGATGCCAGAGTTGAGATGAGAGATACACTGATGTTTAGACCTGAAGCTTGGGTCAAGATGGGATTTCACATGGAGCCTCATTCTATACTAGCAAGCACAGAAGCTGTAATTTTACAAAGTAGAGCTGTGTACATGGTAACTAAGGCTAAATACAAGCCAACCGGAAATCTTAAATTACAGGGTAGAGTTCAATTTCTAGATCGTAAAGGTCTTCAACCAGAACTAGGTCACACTGGGTTAAGTATATTTGTACGTACATCTTCATACATGGACTTTGAAAACATTAAAGGTATTAAATGTTTCATTGGGTTGGATGGCGAGATAGTTGTTGAAGGAAGCAATCTTCCCGGGCCTTCATTCCGTGAAAGTCAAAGAATGACACCAGGGTCAGCAAACTGTTTTAGATTCAGTGTAGTAGATACTGGTAAAGACGTCATATTTACAGTAACTGTGATGCATGACTGTTTTACATTAGAAAGTTCTAAACCTAGTGATCGTGTACCAGCTGAGATGAGAGTGTCTATACCTGCTGAAGTAGGCGGTATTGAAGTAGAACATCCATTTGTTGTGAAACTTGAAGATAGTAAAAGAACTGCTATACTTGATGAATTAACTGTAAAATATAGAACTTAAATAGAATTTTTAGGAAAATATGGAACTTAAATAGTATTTTCAGGAAAATAGAGAACTCAAATTGTATTTTCAGGAAAAAACAAAACTTGAATAGTATTTTCAGGAAAATAGAGAACTCAAATTGTATTTGCAGGAAAATACAAAACTTGAATAGTATTTTCAGGAAAATAAAGAACTCAAATAGTATTTTTAGGAAAATACAGAATTTGACTAGTATTTTCAGAAAATTACAGAACTTGAATAGTGTTTTAAGGAAAATACAGAATTAGAATAGTATTTTCCTGATTTTACAGAATTTGAAATGGTATTTGGGAAAAACAGAGTATAGTATTTAATATCCATGTAAAAAATGTTTAGAGAAATGCCTAACACTTTGAGAAGAATTTGCTCAGTTTGCAATGATGCAGCAATCAAAATAGTTCCAGTTATTGATTGCATAGAAACTATTTTATAAAGATATATTATGGATGTTGTCTAGATGATTGTTTGTTTAGTTTGTTTTATGTATTGAATAATGATGTTAGCTATACTTAAAGGAGAATATTATTTGTACCAGATCTGAAATATCTGCTCATTTTTTATTAGTTCATATTTGGAACTCAAATTTATGGGATTTCCTGCTGAAAACAGTTTGTTTATACTGGATGCATCCATACAGGATTTTTTTACACATTATTCAAAGCACTCAATACAGATTAAATCCTATCGGTCTGTATACACATATTTTAATTCCAACTTCATTTTGCATGGGTACATGCTGAATAAACAAAGCTTTTCAGCTGAAAAAACCTATAAACTTGAGTATGGTATTAAATCTATTACATGTTTGTCAGGCTAAAAGTTTTCAAAATTAGCAATTTATTCATAGAGAAATGTAGAAATGTCAAAGTATGATTACATTGTAACTGCTGTGAAAAGTGACATTTTGTTGGATTTCTGTTCAATTTTTTTCCTAGAAAGTTTTTTATTTCTGATTTTCAGACTAATGTTTTCATCAATTGACCCATGGAGCCTGTTCTGAAAGGCTAGCACTTTGTAGTGCTATCATATGATTTCCTTTAAAATGGTCTGCTAGGAAGCAAAACCCCTCCATGCTATAAATAAAGCAAATTTAAAATGCATTATGAAGTGACTTCCCTAACTTAAGGGATGTGTTCATGTTATCAATGTATGTATTTTTAGTTTCTACATAAAACTTGATAAAATGTTACTGCAATAGTATAAAGGCCTAGAAATGTGATGTTAAACAAAGATGGTTGTCATATTTTATTTCTTATGTTTGTAATTTCTCATACTCTGTTGCTATGGCAACATAAGTTTTTATATTATTTTTGCTGCATTTATTTTTTGTTACTGTAAGTTATGAATGGTCCCTGGTAAAAACAGATCTAACCTGTGAATGATATATGTTATAATTTATGCTGAGAAATAGTGAATTCCTATGTATGTGTAATTTGTTTGTTCTTACATTCTATATAGTGCTTCAAGTGCCATTAGGAAGTAAATGTTTTTGTATATTAAATGTGATTATTTATTGGTTAATGTGCATAAGACATTAGTGTAGATGTTCATATGTTCTTTACAATTAAAATGGATCATCTAGAACATTAATAGAATGTTGGTGTCTGACAACATTGAAGTGGTACTGACCCTGGTGTTTATAATCAATTACAAATTCAATGCAACCTGAGCTCAACTATCCTTGTGGTTAAAAATAAAAAACCTGAAATCAGCAGCAGTAATTGATAATCAACACTTTTATGAAAATTGGATAACATTAACTATGGTCAATCTGGTTAGAATTTAAGTTATTATAACTATATTTATAGGATAAATAAGATTGGGTTTTTATTTCCCTGACCTTGCTCAGAAAACTCATTTTCTAAAGTGGCATGCATGGCCACAAAATTGTCCTTATAACGTCAATTTTCTCTGATTATAAAAGGGACAATGTTGTCAGACAATATCATTTATCAGGGCTTGACGCTAATTTTACACCATGTTGCCTGAATAGTCAGCCAGCTATATTTTTAACTTGCCCAAATCATATCTCTATTTGTAGCAACAGGTTGCCCAAACCCATGTATGGATTGTCAAGGGCAATAGGACAACATTTGAATTTCGAACCCTGGTTATAACTTCTATAACTAGACAGTATTACATATAATACTCAGTGTTATTGTATTCAGAGTGTATCTAGATTGGTTAAAGGTTGTAATTCAATATTTGATCATTTTATGTAAGACTATTTAGTAACTTTATAAGACATTAGATTTATCAAATATTGTAATAAAATACTAAAATTTCTATTTAATGTCGGACAATATAACATGAATATAAGAGGAGTTTTTTTTCTTACAAAAGCATTTAATGTGTTCGTGAAATATTAATTGGAGCTTGTTAACTTTATTTTGTTTTTACTTCATGTATACAAACAGTCCGGGTACATTAAATAGCAATATTTGTAATATGTATCCAGCCTTTTAGAAAAAATAAAATCAATGTTTCATTAAATTTAGCATAGAGGCATATAGGGATCATTCAAGTTTTCAGGATTTGTCCTGAAGTTTGGGATTTTTGGGACCAGAGAAAATGGTTTTTCCTTACTAAAATAAGCTGCTGAAGTCATGAAAATCTGGAATTTCAGAAATTTTCAATTTGAACTTCACTCTTGTTATTATGTTCATGGTTGTGATTGTAAAATGTTTGGTTTTGTTTTGTGACATTGACAGTATGTAGTTTATATTCAACCATACCTTCCTGTGTGGTCATGTGGTTAAGTGGTAACAGTTGTTGACTTGAAGCATATTGCTGTATACATGCTCATTATCATCATTATACAAACTTATTTCAACTTGATCATGCTAATTGTTCTTGCAACTCCAATCGCTTTCAAGTCTCTTTCCTGGTCACCCAGTACTGAGCAAGCTATTTGCTCGAGAAACAACAAGGTGAGGTCTGGATGCGATTTAAACCAACTTTAAACTGCCTATTCAATAATTACCAGTCTACTTTTGAAACCACTCGACCCACTTCATGGTATTCATGGTCATATATTATTATCACGATTGTTGTGTCAGCACTTTTAATATGTTCACCCAATTTTACATTCCAAATTCATGTTGTAATCTTCACTATAATTATGTTAATGATTTTTAATTACACCTATAAGGTTCTGGTACATGTATATTGCATTTATACTTGCATTTTCATGTCTTCCTGTCTAATTTCATGCTTTTTGTGCTATGATTTGTTAACGCTTTCTTTTTTGTTTCTATTGTATTTCTTCATGTATTTTCCATATAACCCGGGTTGATAGCGCAGTCGGTAGCGCGCCGGGATTTGGATACTCGTGCCCGAGGGGGTGCGGGTTCGAATCCCACCCGGGGAGGTTATACCCTTCCATGAAAATTTGACAATAATGTCGATTTTCCTCCATTGGTTAGATAATATGGAGAAGTTTCCGGCCTTGTGGAAGGGTAGGTGAGTACTGGTTATAGACAACGGTCCAGGAAAGCTAGGTTAGGTGCGCTGGACGCCGTGAAATGACCTAAATTGTGTTGATACGGCGTTAACTCCAATAAATAAATAAATAAATATTTTCTATACATTGTACTGTCTATTTGTCCTTTAATACTGTAGGTTATTCATGCATAACCTATTTCAACTGATGTTCTATTTCTAGTATCAATGTGTATCTATTGATTGTTTGACCTGATACTGTACTGTGTAAGTCTTAATATTGACTCGCTGATATAAATACATTTGAAAAATGGCCAATATTTGTATCCTCCAATGTATAGACATATACAGTACTTCTGTCCATGTAAATATACCTATGTATTATACATATAACCTTATACATATCATGCAATACTTGTGATAACTTTTCTATCATTTTATTTTCATTACTAAAACATTATTTATATTCGGCAATAAAATAAATATTTTGTACAATGTTGTTTGTCTTATTTTATAGCTACCTTAAGTGTAGTTAACTTAAAGTGGTGTTTAAAGACTAATAGTTGTATATTGTCATTCCATGTCTGTTCCTGTCACAGTCTGATTCAAACCTGATCTGAAATTCTCTGCTAGTGCACTTGCTTAATTTATATCTGACAAGCTCCAGTACAGGTTACATTCAGAAGATTTGCTATTATAAGATTAATGAAGCAATCATTGTGATCTTGTTTACATGATCTATTATAATAATATTTATTTGGCATAGTGTACACATAATACATACAAACATAAA
The DNA here is from genome assembly GCA_025267735.1 of Mactra quadrangularis. Classification (NCBI taxonomy): domain Eukaryota; kingdom Metazoa; phylum Mollusca; class Bivalvia; order Venerida; family Mactridae; genus Mactra; species Mactra quadrangularis. The sequence goes on along the minus strand of CM046307.1, from coordinate 8,742,009 downwards.
TATCGTACACATAATACATATAAACATAAATATCACATCATGATGTAGTAACTATGTCTTGCACACCAACACCAGGGATAACACAAAAAAGGGCATGCCCTTATTTCCATTGTGGTCCCTAGACCTAGATCACGGGTTCAGTGCAAGACTGACATAACTCACTCTTCTTATATTGAGTTACGACCTAAACCTGCGAGATGTTAAAAATGTGTCACAATGAGGGAAAATTGTCCAATTAGTTTGTGAATAACTTGGCCATCTAATTAGTTCTCAAGACTATCTAAAAATAGATGTAACAAAATTTCCAGTCCTATGAACAGTGTTTTGTCTAGATGAAAGTTGCGCATTTAATGATCAACACAAAAATCATCTGATTGTGATACCTGGTATAATATTAGGAGATTCCATGACAGTTATCTATAGGATATCTGTTAACAGTGTAAGCAGAGATTGTTCCAGTCACAAATTTCTTCACATACACAGCCCTCCAAAAGTTCCTTCACAGTACAATTAATTGAATTGCTACAACTTCCAAGTTTAATTTTGAAGAATTATTGTTTATTTTATTCATGCAATGCAAATGGACTTCCTTTTAGTGCATTTTATTTTTTTTAATTGCAGAAAATGTTAGCTATCAGCCTTCAAAACTATGGTCAATGTATCTTAATGAACCAATATCAAGTTTGAGATATTTTGTAATTTCAAAACCATAAGAAAAATTAACTGATTTCAAAAATTTAAAATCATTAAATATTAAGCTGCTTTTACAACTCTTTTGAAATTCTATGTAATACAATGTTAATTGTGAATGTGTAAAGAAACTTGGACGGGAGTGTACAAAAACTTAAAAACCATGCCTCCAAGTCTACGAAACTTGCCGAGAGTTGGTGGTTGCTGTAACAATTGTGGACATCATTGTATCAATCTAAGAAATAAGCATTTGTGCTCGTACTAAAAGGAAAACAATAATCGGCAACCTAAGTATTACTAAGACAGTACAGCACAGTAGCTTGGCAGTCATTTCTAACATGTGCTGCTGTATATTGAGTCTATAAAAATCTTGTCTACAAATAATAAGACTTGGAACTACTATATATGTGTATGACATTTTATATTTGTTCCCTAAGTTTGGGAAAGTAATTCACAACCTGGGAGGTCAACTGAAGAGTTTTTGCCAAAGTCTTAGACCAGGGCTGGCAAAATCTTAAAATTGTTGATATGTCTGTTCTCGCCAACTGGTAAAACTTACTTGTCCATGTGAACATAATAGAATAAAACTATTGTCGTACATCCCTTCAGACAAAACAGACGATTGATTTCGCCAGCCTTGAGTCTTAGTTGAGTAAAGGTCCTCAAGATTCTTTTGTCCCAAAAACTTCAATTAAAATATATTATTTATTATATGATTGACTTTGTTTTCTTCACCCAAAGTGAAGTGAAAGTTTGTTTTGAGGTGTGAAGAATAATGTTTTCTTTAAAAGCATCTCAGAAGATAATCCATGTCAGTAAATATTCTTTTGCATAGTAACACAAATTCCATAAGCAGCTTGTATCATCCTGATCCCCACAAGACACTATGTGTACAAGTATAGTGTCTCCGGTGGATTAGGACAATGCTTGTCACCTATAACAAAATTTTAGGAAATTTTTTTTTATAAATACTCACGACCTTCACAGCATGGTTCTATGGTTTTGACAATTTATGCTCAGTAACAGTATGGTAGACACACTCCATCTAGGTTCAACTAGAGCTCCCCCTGATTTAAATCCCTAAATGTCATGATGTCCCACTGCATGGGTGAATGTTGAACATTTTGAAAATAATGAAAACCTACTTCCAAAATACTGTCATATACAGTTTTCATGTTAATCACATAGAGTAAATTATTCTCAAAAATTTTGAAATCAGTATTAATACTGAAAACTCGCCCATTCCACCATCATGTTAGAATCCAAGGTGCAACATGTGTTGGTCATGTCATACTCTCACCTGCCATTCTCCCATCTCCTGCTATATCAAGTTGACAATTGCCAGCCACTTATGAAGTCATTTTATAAAATTATACTGGTTAAAACTTGGTGTCTAGAGATCTATCCCTTCATCAGGGACAATGGGTAGGTTCACTGACCTGCTGCCTTATGACAAAAAATTGTAATTATGCCGAACCTTACATTTCTAAATATTAATAGTCTGTTCACTGGTCACCGCTTACCACATTTTTTTCAATGGATTGCTTTGTATAACAAATAAGCCACATGCCTTAGGTCATAGTTATAGTAGCAACAGCGTAATGTCAATTGTCAGAATTGCCAAGCAAAGCACTGTACAAAATAACCACAATAACTATGAAATTATTTATTGTAAATGTTTTTTATTTATATATTTTCATCTCTAAATCAATAGAAACACATTAGAATGTAACAAATCAGAGCAATGGTATATACATATAACAGTTTATGAAATTAGAATAAAATAAAAAGTGGCTGTCTAAACAGATAATTTTAGCAGCAAGCACTATATCTCGTTTGTAGATTTTTGGTTGCCCAAAAGAAATTTTTGGAGGTCCAAACTAAAAAGTGGTTGTCCCAGGCAACCGGACACCCACTAATTTCATACACTGCTGTAATAACCACAAAAAAAGGATTATGAATTGTAAATGTTTTCATTTTTATACATTTGTACTTTCATCTACATGAATTAATCAATAGAAAACATGAGAATGTAATAAATCAGAGCAATGTATATACATACACATATAAAATATAATAAACTCTGAGTAGGCATAAAGTACATGCATACACATAGAATACAGTATTCATTATAATGAAAAACAAAATTTATTATCTCTGATGAGAGATCATCGTCTTTATATGATATTGAATATACTGGTATAATGTAGAGTTAATTTTATGGTCAAGACGTTTTTGGATAAGAACTTGCAGCATCATTTTTAAACAAACAAACAAACTTTGACCTGGCTTTATTGTAAGTAACTATATTAAAGAGAAATAAATGTAAATGTAAAATGTTTCTGCTAAACCTGGGAATATATAAGATGATTATGTGACTAGTAAATGATGCAAAACTTTTAGCTAACAGTATAGAAAATAATGGTTTAATAATAATGATAAAGACTGTATTTACAGAGGCAACACAGGCAGAGCCTTATCTTCACAATTATCTTTATAATTATACACAGTGATATATCATTGATTGTTACCATATTTTACAAGACCAATTCAGAAATCATGAGATCAAGGAATTATCTGTCAAGTCATAGATCAGAGGTAGCTTTACCCAATATACATTACAGTATACACTTATTTCATATGTGATTTGGGAACAGTTAAACTGTTGGCCCGAGGTGGAGGGAATAGTGTTTTGAACTGTTTCCCGAGGCCGTAGGCCGAGGGAAACAGTTTAAAGCACTATTCCTGACATCGAGGGACAACCGTTTGACTGTTCCCAAATCACACATAAAATAACTGTTTTATTACCTGATCAATTACTATTTTAACAGTACTTGACATGTTTAAAGCGTCTGGTAAAGTCTAAAATCCCGTAGCAGTTACTTCCCTTTATATAAGTACAGTAACAGTTTGTGACGTCATTACGTGACGTCAGAGCACGCGCGGGAAACAGTCAAAACTATTGACCAGTCAACAGTTCACTCAGAAAACAGTTAAAAATATCGAATTACACTTATATAAGCAATCAGGTAATAATAAAACTTGTCGTACAGCAACAAACAAAGAAATAAACATTTTAGTGTATGTAAAAATACCTTCTGGAGACACGTTGTATTAATTTACATGAATCATTATAAATTAAAATAAAAATTAATTTAAGTATAATAAGATTGATAATTTTTTATAAAAGGTATACATATACAGAGCATGATCAATTATCTTGATGTAAAATTTTCAGGAACAATGAATGACTGGCATGACTGGTGGTCATTATCTCTATTGACATATAATGTCAAAAATTTAACATATTCATAAAACAATCGGCAAACTAAATTTGGTAACATTCCTTATGGTATAATCATCAATTAATAATTGAGTTAAATCAAACATTTGTACCATTCTCACCATAGTCTTAGTGTGCTTGTACAGAGCTTATTGCAATTTTAAACAAAATCACAGGCTGTCGGCGTCCCCACAATTTTTTTTAAACACATATACATGTGTTTAACAAAAAATTGTGGAGATGCCGACAGTCTGTGAACAAAATCTAATCATTTTTCTGGAGTTTATTTTCATCAATTTTGCCTTTCAGGTGAAGTAAACTAATTCCATGAATGATCTAGAGAATATAAAACCTTTTTGGACATTAAATCAAATCTATTATCACATAAATTTTATCCTGATTATTCCAATAATAAATTATACACATCAACCTCATTAAAAATCTGATCACTACAACATGGTTTATATAATTAAAGCAGTTGCACATTGACTAACCAATAGATTATTGATTATCATTGCATAAAATAAAATCATACAGAATTAACTACATCCGGAATCCAAATATTTAGGTTTTTTCCTTGCGGTACAAACCAACTTTCACAGTTGCACTAAAAATATGTGGACAAAAAACAACATGATTTAACATGTGTTTTGTGCTTTTCAACAATAACGTGTAAAAATTCTTTGTAACACCTGTGCACGGATGAAAAAACCCATAATTAGAGTTCTGAAGTAGGTCCATTGAACATTATAACAAACTTTGAATGGTTAATTATTCTCATTGCACAATGCTCGATATCATGAATAGAAATCAGAATGTAGAGGAATCTTAATAAATAGTCTTTTGTATCAATAATGACATCACAATTTAGATCGTCCTTTAGGTTGTAATTCTTTTAGTTTCATAGCTAGGCCCATGTTTCCTTGTATCTTTAGTTTGCCTTGGAAAAATGCCTGAAATACAATGAACAATATACATGTACATTTATTTATAAATATAATAACAGGACTCGAATTTAAGCTGGCATACTTGGTAAATACAAGTGGATTTTAAAAATTGCAAGTAACTTTAGTTTTAATTCACAAATTTTTGCGAGTTGAAACCGCCGTAAAAATGTTTCTGTCCAAACTAATGGGGCTCAAATCAACATTGGCTCAAACAGCCATATACATGTATATTGATAGTATTAATTTATGATTCACAAGAAAAACAAGAATGATATTCTTTGTCTATCCCACAATATTGCCCTTGTTCTCTCTATAGTTAAATATAACACTATGTTGTTTTTATATTGCATATATGAATAGTTATGATGTATGCAATCAAATTTTGTAAGGAAATTTTTCGGGTGATTTTTTTGTGAGTTATAATAAAATCTATATGCAAGTGATCTTCATTAGTACAAATATTCCAGTCTTAATCTAGTTCTTAAAATGTGTATCATGCCATTCAACCATTTCTTCAAGTTGCCTTAACTAACATTTTATATTTGCTTGCATTTGTAAGCAACTTAGAAAACGAAAATTGTCAAAGAATCACAATTGACAGAGTAAGTTGAATATAGAACAGAACATTTCATTTATCTCTACAGATTACACAGTTAACAAACAAATAATAAACACAACATGACAATACAACTATCAATTTCACAGATTTTTGTGCCTAATTTATGTGACCCTTTGACATTTTTAGATGCAATTTGGTGTGATCTCTATATTTAACAAGAGCTGTCAGAGGAGACAGCATGCTCGACTTAGTTAGTGTTTGTCACAGGAGTAAAAAATATGTATAAGGAGTTATAAACCTAGTCACATGAGATGTGGTTGATAATAAGAAACATATATTTAAAGTTTGAAGTCAATACCTTAAGAAATAAAACAGTTGCAGTAAAAACAAACATTTTTTAAAGAAAACTCTAAGTTCAAGGGGAGATAATTCTGAAAAAATATATTTGGAGTTATACACCTTGTCACATGAGATGTGGTTGATAATAAGGAATGTACATTTAAAGTTTGAAGTCAATACCTATAGAAATAAAACAGTTGCAGTAAAAACAAACACTTTTTAAAGAAAACTCTAAGTTCAAGGGGAGATAATTCTGAAAAAATATATTTGGAGTTATACACCTTGTCACATGAGATGTGGTTGATAATAAGGAATGTACATTTAAAGTTTGAAGTCAATACCTAAAGGAATAAAACAGTTGCAGTAAAAACAAACATTTTTGAAAGAAAACTCTAAGTTCAAGGGGGGATAATTCTGAAAAAAATATATTAAGAGTTATGAACCTTGTCACATGAGATGTGGTTGATAATAAGAAGCATATATTTAAAGTTTGAAGTTAATATCTTAAGAAATAACAAAGATATAGGAGAAAGTATTTTACTGCACAAAAACTTTAATCTGTGCACAAAAACTTTAATCAGTTCAAGGGGAGATAATTCTGAAAGAAATGTGTTTGGAGTTATATACCTTGTCACATGAGATGTGGTTGATAGTAAGGAACATATATTTAAAGTTTGAAGTTAATATCTTAAGAAATAACAAAGATATAGAAGAAAGTATTTTACTGCACAAAAACTTTAATCAGAAAGGTGGACGCGGACGCGGACGCCGACGCTGGGGCGAGTAGGAGAGCTCTACATTACTACGTAAAGTCGAGCTAATAAATGACTTATTTTGACGTGGTATCGTGATTAGATCATAGACTTGTTTTGATGCAGTGCGTTTTCAAGCTCTTTTATGCCTAAAGACCTGTGAAAAGTTTTTTTAATAAATCAAAAGCATTATCTTTTTCCTACAATACAATAATATAAAAAATATGGTTTATATTCGAAGTTAAAGAAATTAATTAATGCAGTAAACATAGATTCTTGTCAGACAAAAACATTTATTATTTCGGATATTATACATATTTCTGATCACTACAACATACTCATGACTGCCAGAAGAAGCATTTGTTTATAAAACCAAAAATTAAGTATGATGAAGTTAATAACATACGTTTTGTGGATTAAGTTTTCCTGACATTAGACCAACCATATCCTCATCTGACATCAATATAGTTACATCTCCTTTAGCTGAAATAACAAGGAAAGTTTGGTTGGCATATTTAACAAAGGTTTACAGTTATATTTAGTCCCACAAACTAGGTGTTAACAAAAGAGCACATGTTTATATTTGTGAGCAGATGTATTGTTATTCAAATAAAAAAGGCTACACATGGGAAATGGTCAATAGTACCAAGTCCATTTTAGTGAAGAATATTAATAACAAGAGCTCCGCTGGGCGGGGCATTATACGCCTGTGTGCATTCCATGCTGAGTTCTATCTCATATGAAGTCCCTGTGACCTTGACCAATGACCCCGGAATAGGTCCTTAACTGGAGGGCTATCCAAAGCAAAGATTTTGAGACCCTAGGTACAGCCATGGTTGAGTAATCACCTGCACAAAGTTTTCCCACACAAACTTCCAGTGACCTTGACCCTGGGGCCTCAGAACCAAAAGTTCTCACCCTTGAACCAAAGAGTATTGATACATAAAATTTGGTGATCTGAATCTTAGATAAAGTTGGTTGTTGGACAAGGTTTTTCCTCATGATTTCCTGGTGACTTTGACCTTTCACCCAGGGCCCTAAAACCAAAGAGGCATATGCTAGACATTTAGGCTACCCTTAGATAAAATTCGGTGAGGCTAGGTACAATCATTATTGAGTTATTGTCCAGAAAATGTTTCAATACAAATTAAGTCCCAGTGACTTTGACTTTTGACCCTGGGGTCTCCAAATCAAAAGGGAACATCCTCTACAAAAGAGCTATCAGCACATTACTCCTTGACAGATGGGGGTGACCTAGGTACAATCATTGATAAGTTATTGTCCGGACAAGGTTTTTCCATATGATGCCCCTGTGACCTTCACCTTTGACCCAGGGGCCTCAACACCAATAGGGAACATCCTTGACACATGGGCTACCCTCACATAAAATTTGGTGAACTAATTTCATGTTACTTATTAAATATAGCATTATTTCCATTGTTTGCCATTTTGACTTTATTAACATATTGATTGAACATTTGAAGTCACTGCTTGGTAATTTGATACCTTCTGGTTGTAGGTTAAAACTTGACCTGGGGGCCCCAAAACCAATAGAGAACATCTTTGACAAATGGGCTACTCTCACATGAAATTTGGTGAACCTAGGTACAGTCCTTACTGAGTTATTGTCCGGACACGGTTTTTCAATATGATGCCCCTGTGACCTTGACCTTTGACCCAGGTGCCCCAAAACCAATAGGGCATATCCTTTACACAAGGGCTACTCTCACATAAAACTTGGTGAACCTAGGTATGTTGGTAGTTGAGTTATTGTCCGGACAAGTTTTTCATTGCTTGCCATTTTGACTTTATTAACATATTAATTGAACATTTGAAGTCACTGCTTGGTAATTTGATACCTTCTGGTTGAAGGTTTAACTTAACCCTGTTTCCCCAAAACTGATAAGTCACCTCCTTGACACATGGGCTACTCTCACATGAAATTTGGTGAACCTAGGTACAGTCATTATTGAGTTATTGACCGGACAAGGTTTTTCAATATGATGCCCCTGTGACCTTGACCTTTGACCCAGGGGTCCTAAAACCTTTAGAGCATATCCTTGGCACATGGGGTACTCTTACATAAAATTTGGTGAACCTAGGTACATTGGTGGTTCAGTTATTGTCTGGACAAAGTTTTCCATATGATGCCTCTGTGACCTTGACTTTTGAACCTGGGGCCCCAAAACCTATAGGGCACATCCTTGACACAAGAGCTACCTTTACATAAAATTTTGTGAATCTAGGTGCAGTTGTTGTTGAGTTATTGTCAGGACAAGGTTTTTCAATATGATGCCCCTGTGACCTTGACCTTTGATCCAGGAGCCCCAAAACTAATAGGGCATATCCTTGACACAAGGGCTACTCTCACATAAAATTTGGTGAACCTAGGTACATTGGTGGTTCAGTTATTGTCCGGACAAGTTTTTTATTGCTTGCCATTTTGACTTTATTGCTTATACAGATATATGAAAGGGGAAGTAATTTAAAGTCGAATGAAAAAAATTGAATTATCTCCACTTTACGCACAACTAGGCATCAATGTTTATCATCGGAGGGAGTTTGAAGAAAATTGGCCAAGAAATGAGGGAGGAGTTGTCCACACAAGGAAGACGGACGGACGGATGGACGGACGGACGGACGGACGGACGCATGGACGAGCGGCGCCATAACATAATACGACCCTTCGGGCGTATAAAAAGTGGCATTTATCGATGTTACAATACAAAAAAATAACTAACCATAGCTAATGTTACTTTGCTCATGCAATATTCCGACTTGAAATATATTTTTATATCTTTTAGCAACAGTTTCCAGTCAGGAAGTTTCATTAAAACTTCATTCATTCATATGAGAGACAAAAGAAATGTTAGTACTTCTGACAATAGCTATTCATAGCTAATGTTATTTTGTTTACATAATATTCAAACTTGATATAAATTGTTGTATCTTATATCTATAGGCAGCAGTTTTCAGCTGTCAGAAAAGTTTCATTAAAACTTTGTTATTTGATGTGAGCAAATGAAATGTTTGTTTTTCAAGAACTTTGTTATTTGATAAGAGAGAGTAAAGAAATGTTTGTATTCTTACCTGGTCCACCAAAAGTGACCGAACCGTTACCATTCTTAGCATCAACAATCCAGATACCTTCTTTACCACTTTTATTTTTAACACGGAAACAGAATACTCCTTTCATTTTCTTAACAATATTAGCACCATCCTACAGAAATATACGTTGATTTTATAATACTATATCATTGCAAGGAGAGTGATAAATAGATGCCAGCAACCCAATCACTAGGGGGGTTATAGCTTTAAAAATGTTGAAAATACGTCAGCTTGAAACTTAGGCTATAAAATGCAATTTCCTTTTTTACTTTATTCTATTATACAATTTTTCATTATATTCCTTGCCACACAGTCGATTAAGAAGTCAAAATATCCAAAGATATGCTTAAATAAATCATTCAGCAAAGCAATAACAGTAACCCAAGTAGAATGACAAGGTTGTTGAACCTTCCTTGTAAGTATCTTTAAAGTTGAAAAACATGTGACCAAATAAATATTGAATTTGTCGGTTGAAACAACAGTTTATAATTGTAACTTGTATGTTATTATGTGTCCCATGTTGTAACATTGTATGTCAAAATAAATCTATCTATCTATAAACTAGTACTTTACTTTTTTCAGTTCCCCTTCAATCATATCAAATACAGCAGCCACTTTAAAGTCAGCACCAGGTTTAGGTCCAGAACTACCTCCACTAGAAGCTGGTGTAGACGCTGGCAAACCTCCTTCTGGCATCTTTAGATCTTTTAACTTCATAGCTAGTGCTGTATTACCTTTAATCTTTAACTTTCCATGGAAGAAAGCCTACAATGTAAATACATATTATTGTAAATCAATATTATTATAAAATGTATGAAGTTCATTTGAGATTAATTACAATGGGCTCCATGAATAGCCAGGACTGCTCAGTATAAAAAGATGCCATGGCTCAAAATGCTATGACTCCCGAATTGCGATGACACTTAGTGATTATCAAGTCCAGTCAAAATTTAGTGGGTAATTTGTCTCCATAGTGACTATCATAATTATAGTATGTTTTTATAAAATTCATTTTAATGATAGCTTGGAAGATGTGATCCCTCAAAGTCATGATAACTGGCTGATGTTAGCAATCCCTGTGACACTTAGATTGAACATAAATGTGATTGTTTCAGACTAAGATCATTTCAGAAAATTTATGATGGATTTTTTTTTCAATATACTGGTAAGTAAACATGTTATTAAAATCACACATTATTGATGACAACCAATCATGCACCACAAACAATACACAAAAGGCATTCATAAAATTTGATTCCGAATGTAAATGCTCATATGAGCCAAAAATACAACTCCAACATTAATAGAGTCCACCATTAGCCCATGAGTTATCCACACATTACATTTGGTGACTAAATAACCAAGAGTTCTTAAAGTATTATCCGAGCTAGCAATACGCATGGATAAATGAACAGGATTATAACATCATACAGCCATTCTACATACAAGTGTATTAAATCAAACTTACAGTTTGTGGGTTTAGTTTTCCTTGTAGTAAATCAACCAGATTTTGATCTGTCATCATAATGGTAACATCACCCTTGGCTGGTCCTCCAAACTTGACAGAACCAGTACCATTCTTACAATCAACAATCCATATACCTTCACCACTGTCTCCTTTAACTTGGAAACAAAATATACCATTCATCTTTTTAACCATGTTGGCACCATCCTGCAAAAAAATACATAAATTGTTTTTATTGTTTGGGTTTAATGCCGTAGCAACACATTGTATAGGTCATATCAAGGTTGTCAGTCGACCTACTCATTGTTCCTGAAAAGGCTAAATCTCTAAATTTAGCTGTTAACCAGTAACTAGGTGCATACTTCAATCAGTGACTGACAACTGTCCTACATGATTTAAAACCATTGATAAGAGGATGAATGGCTCTAGAAATTATTTCATGACCATGCTCTTAGAAAGTTTGCACTATCTGGGAATCGAAATGACAATTCCTTGATCAATAGACTAGTGCATTACTGACCTTATGTAATTATGTGCAAATTGACCCGACACAGATTTACATATAATCACATGCTCCAGTAGCTACACTACTGTTATCTGACTTAATTTATATAAATGATATTTAAATTGTATTTTAAAATTGTCTCAGGTCAAAGTTTACCAGCTTAACATTGTACGAGTTACACTGAAACATGGTCAAATATTCAAATGACCACAGTTGCAAATTATGAAATCTTTTGGCAATTTTTAAGTGCCAAATGCATAATTTAAGATAACAGTCCCCCATATTAAGACAATTTTACAAACATGAAGCTTCATGTACTTTATAAGTCAATTAACCAATCTAGTACTGTTGTTACAGATTTCTAAAGTGAAACTAGCACATAATACACACAGTTACCTGTTCAAGTATTTTCTGGATTCCATTAAAGATTTCATTACATTTAAAACTTTCTGCAGTCACACTACTAGCTGGTACAGCTTGCAGTCTTGTTCTATAATAAATAATAAAGAAGCAGAGTAATTATAACATAAGAAATTGTTGTAAAAAGAAAACTAAGTGATACAAAGTCATGAGTGAAAGTTTTCAGGAGAATATTGGAAATTGATAGTCTGAAAAAATGACCAATTTATGAATGTATCCTGCTTTTGACTTACAATGATTTTTATCAGAAGAATGTTTGTGAAAAAAGCCATTGGTTCTGAAGTTATATGTTTGGTAAAAGGTACTTTTATTAAAGCTGCTAAAATAGCAAAATTCAGAAATTTCAGGATTTTGAAAATTATAAACTTTCACTCATGCAAAGTATAGGTTGGAATGTCTACATCTGGAAGTAAATTTTTTCTTTGAAAACATGACCTTATATTTCAAACTCTTTTCTCTGTACAGTAGAGTCTGTTATAAAAACACACATTAAGACTTTGGTGTTAAATCTTCAATAAATGAACAAACTAAAACTTATGACTTATGGAGACATTCATTAATTAACTGTCCTTATTATTGGATACATTTTGATACATGTTTTATAATCATACGTAGTGTACTAAATACATGTATACATGTATACGTACATGAACATTGTATTAGGTTTACAATCTAGATAGAACAAAGTTTATATGATATAATTATCTCATATCAATTAAAAACATAATGATTATGTTAACAATGAGAGGTGTCCAAGGTCATATGATAACCTTAATAAAATATTATCAAACTTAGATAAATGTGTGCATATTATACTTTAGATACATGTAGTATTTTTATAAATTAGGTGAACAGGAGAAGTTAAAAATTTGAGTAAAAATCTGGTTGGTATACTTGACTTAAGACCAAAATTTTGATGAACTTTTTTGGGGGGTATTTAATGTTAAAACTACAGTATGTTTTCTTTATCCTAATTCAGGGAGTAGGGTAAAAAAAAATCTAAGAGAGGGGTATGGACCCCACTGATCTAACACAGACTAACTACGTAAAGTGTAAAGCATTTCATTATCTACATTGCCCTCTGAATGTTCTTAGACAAACTAAAGTTTTGAGGAAACTTAGTCATGCATTCATCAAGGCCAATTTAAACAGTTAGAGTTTATTTATTAAGAGTTTGACTTGTATGCCAAAAAACTAATTAATGGTAATTTTGGAATTTTTCCAGACTATTCTCGGAATCTTACTATTATCTAAGGACAAACATAATTGTTTTATCTAAGGTAAAATTAGTACAATGACCTGGACGGCATTGTCTACAAACAATGATAGGGGTGTTCATATGGCCAACTTATTGAATCATAAATAAATTAATGCAGTCTATCAGAGTTTATATCTTTAAGAAAAAGTTAAAAACCCACTTGTTTCTTAGCTACTTAACTATGATTACTAAATTACTAATCCTTAATTTATTATTTTATTATTTCCATATTTTTACAACTCATAACCAATTACATTTGTTCATAATCATGAATATGATTGTGGAGAGCTTTTGAACATATACTCAATACGAAAAGAGAACTATTCAATATGGTATATAATAATAATTTTGTACCTTAAAAATGCTGTACTTACCCAGCTTGTTGAGGAAATCCCAGTTTATACAGACCAACTACAGCAGCCCCTCCTAAACCAATGTTATGTTGTAAGGCATATTTTACATTATTTACTTGTCTTTTGTTAGCCATACCACGTAACTGCCAACATAATTCTGAACATTGAGCAAGACCTATATAACAAATCAAACATTTTAGGATTAACTAAATCTGTAAGTGTATAAATCTATATCTGATGACATTCATGTATAATTAGAAAAAAAGCACTTGTTAAATAGTAAAAATCATTTCAAGTGACCAAAATTGAGAAAAATAACTTAAATACACACTTTAATACACAAATATTTCAAACATAAAATATAGCTTAAATTCTTTGCCATTCTAAACATATATCTAAATTTTTGTTGGCCAATGAGTTATTTTTTTTATTATGACGCATGCATCCACAATGCCTCTTTTAATGAATGTTATTTTGTGTTCCAATTTCATAACATGCTAAGATTAAAGATGGATTCTAACAACTAGAGTCATTCCTGTATCAAGAAGCCATTAAAATAAGGTGCAAAATTGATAGCTTAAGGCAGGTGAATATTTTAAAACAGATTGATGTTAATCAGAACAAAACTTTAACTTAATGATTTTTTCACTTATTCTCATTCCATTGTCAACTTGCTATCCTAGTATAGCTCATTTTTTTCAACTGTCAAAACATGAATAATCTCACAATGACTTATGTTCTTAGTCTAACACTCGTGATATTGTGATAGTGTGTATTCAATCACTGTGAACTTTGATGGTTAAGAAAAATTGGACTATACTTTAAGTAAATGACCAGTAGCAATACAAAGTAACCTCTGCAGAGCGACTTTCGCCGGAGTTTGAAAAAGTGCCGCTCTGTAGAGGTGTCGCTCTGCAGAGGTAGACTTTTTCTACCGATCAAGAAAAAAGGCCGTTTTCGGTACGGAAAACTGGCCGTCATTCGTTCCGTAATGTAAATACAGTTATTAGCGGGCGCAGATCAACAAAAGTAAAAAGTTATAATATGATTACAAAGTTTTTTAAATAAATCATTATAACCGTTAAAAATTCCTAGCATGATGGTTAGTTTTACACAAAAGAAAGCAAAACACTAGAGAAATCGTTTCTGTTACCGTCAAAATTGTTTTATACCTGTCTAATTGTGAATAATATTTAGCATGAATTATCGTTGTCTCTTCGGGAGTAAATATCCTATTCGGCTCTTAAACCTCAAATAACCTTATAACAGAATTCATTCCATCGAAGCTTTTAATAATAAGTACAATAACAAATAAGTTTCATTTACTATCGTCAACTAGCTGGACGTATGTACAACTGATACTTGATGACGTCAGCCTACCAAACAAAGCGCTCCGCATCTTAGGTCCGTTTGTTGGTGTCATGGAAACCATATGTCACTTGTTTATTAACCCCTGTTAGTCAAATGATTTAACAACATGTCACTTTAGGGTAGTATTATACGATTAAGGGTATCACTTATTGTTTAAATCTTCCGGTCATAGATAATTATCGATTATTGATATTAACCTTGCTAGGCTTAGTGTCGCCGTACAGAGGCAAAGAATAACTATGGGACTTTATCTCAAAGGCCGTTTACCGCTCTGCGGAGGTGTTGTTCACTAGAGGTTAATCATAGTGCAAAATCGACGGGGGGAATTCTAATATGCCACTCGTCGGAGGTTGCTGCTCGTTAGAGGTGCCATTAGCAGAGGTTATACTGTATTAGAATATTAAACTAAATATTAACTGACCTGTAGCCCCAAGTGGATGACCTTTAGAAATAAGACCACCACTAGGATTGACCACATATTTTCCACCATAAGTATTATCTCCCTTTTCTACCATATCACCAGCTTTACCTGTATTATATCATATAACATGGTTGATTATAGTAACTTTAATATAGGATTCAAGACAAAATGTTATAAAGAAATGTTTAAATATATTATCTTCAACATTATCATCATAAAGACTGCTCTAAAACTGATAAACTGACAATTTCCTTGTCCTGAATGTAGGTTAGGAATAAAATCAACAGTTTCTTATATGAATTTTTGATTTTTTCTTTTATGGGGTATAACAGCACTTTTTCAAATAAATTTTATTTCAGATGTATTCATGCATAAGGATAGTTAAAATAGATTACATGTATAACAATTGAAAGGGGTGGGTGTAACCACATAATGATATTTTATGCAGTTATTATGTATTAACAAATATGTTTATTGATTCTTAAGTATTGCTAAAAATCATGGCACAAGTCACACATTTAAAAAAGTGTAAAGATAATTATGGATGACACTGTATAACAAAAGAGTAATATTAAAGGTAATATAATACAGAACAAATACCTTGTGCACATAGACCAAGTGCTTCATATGTAATTAATTCATTACAAGAGAAACAATCATGTAGTTCTACAACCTGTACATCATCTCTAGTTACACCTGGAAAATATAAAAGAAATATTTATGTTTAGAAATTTTATAGTAACACAAAACCACAAAACCCTGTGCAACGATCTGGAAAAAGTCAGGCAAGGTAGGCTCCAATTTTTTTCCTTTTTTTAACAGAGCCGATTGTGTTTTTCACAAAGTTTTGACTTTAGTATAAAGCTGGATTTTTCATGTGAGTAAAAATTTATAATTTACAACAAAAATCTCTGAAATCAGCATGATTTGCTAGGTAGGGACGGGTTGCTCTAAATGAAGAACTTCTTTTTAGGCTCAAGTTTAATAGGTGCATTGTCAATTTAAATTCTAATATATCAACATTACACATTACTTTATTTAAATCTTTTGGGGAATTTGTTTTTATATTTTCATAAATTTTGAACAGTTCTAATAATGTAGAATTGACTTTCAATTAAATGAGTTCTATCATAAACCAAATATGTGAATTTATTTATTGTGTGAGTAAGCTTAATCATGAGGACTGAATCTTGACAATTATGTATAACAACATACCAGCTTTCTGGAAGACTCTATCGGCAGCCTTCTTTGTCATATCATAACCAACCATTTTAATACAACTTTTATCTTTAAAAGCACTAGGTAAATCTGTAGCCATCTCCATGGCAACAATTTCAACAGCTTGTGATTCTAGGTTGTGCGCACGCACAAATTCTTCACTACATAGAATAGCTGCTGCAGAACCATCAGATGTTGGACTGAAAGACAAGTTGTGACAATATAAGGATTATACAGCAAAGTTCCGCTATAAATACCACCTTGATTATATCAAAATCATGCCATTTTTAACAATTTTTAAGTCCCAAATGCTTAATTTGAGAAGAAAAAGTTTCCTATAATAAGACTGTCCTGCTATTAAGACCATTGATTTTGATGATCCTAGCAGTGGAACTTTACAGAAGAGTCAGCTAGTATTTTAGCATTAATTCTAAATCTAATTATAATTTTAATTCTTATTTCATGGTATATCTGTTTAAGATAACATGACATTGGAGCATCACCTTTAAAGTTAAAAATAATTTTGTATTATTGCCAGTAACTGTATTAAAGCAAAATAGACATAAAAATTAAATGAAAACATGTTAGGAAATCAAGAAGCCATGTTTATTTATAGTGGTCACATGGCTTGTTTATCAGTGTGTCTATAGAAACATGTAATAATTTGTTCAAAATTTCACTGTCATGAAGCATCTGGCAAGGTTTGACAATAAAAAACTGATGATGCAATAATACTGACAACCAACCACACACAATTTTCAATAGCTCACTGTCAGCACATAGTCCTCATATAAACTTAAAAACAAAACTAATACACTGTACACTGAATGATAATTTCCCAGAAGAAATTAAATGTCAAACAAATAATTTACCAGCATTGTAGTTTAGTGAGAGGATCATGTACTTTAGGTGAAGCTAGTATCTGTTCTAATGTATAATAATCCTGGAACTGTGAATATCTGAAATACATGTATATAACAAATAAATGAACATCAAATTCAAATGGTATCCTTGAGTCATGTCTGATTTAATGGAATCAAGTGCCCAGTTGATGTACTTCCGATGCGGGGTCTGGTGTGCTGAACATCATACATGTACAATACATGTATAAACAGTCCATAAAGATTCAAGGTTACAGCCTAAAGTTTCAATGTTTTAATAGTACAATACTATAAACCAATTCATAAAAGTTTGCATTTGGTGATCTTTAAAATACATGTGTAGAAAGGCTAAATGGCAATATCAAAAACAAGTTTGACATTCTTAGTGATGAATCTATACTTGATTCTTGCTGTTAAAACAAGAACTTTATGAATTCATATATTTCTTTAACCCTTTACTGTGACATGGAGGAAAGGTGGCCATTTTTTCACCTTAACAGGCTAGGGCTATTTCAAGATGCTCTTATTTCAATATTTATTGACTGACAGATATGCGACTTGACAAGGTTATTCCCTGGGTGATTGTCTTTCAGAAAATGCCAAAACTCAATTGTTTGAGGTTTTTCATGTAGGTACAAGCTATTTCTTAAACATTTGGTAGTAAATCATGAGAATAAAATAGATCCCACTGTTCTCTTCACACAAAATTTCAAAGGACAATGTAACAGCAAAAGTATATTTGTTCCTACAAGAAAAAAACCCCACACACTTGCAATCCTAACATAGCAAGAAGTGATTGCAAAACTTACGGATTGTTAGTGGAATGTTTATGATTCTTCCAAGCTATCTTGGCAAAGTGTTCTGGTTTGGTCCCTGTCAAAATTAAAGAAACATGTACAGTGTAACCTCTGCAGAGCGACTTTCGGCAGAGTTTGAAATAATTGCCGCTCTGCAGAGGTGTCGCTCTGCAGAGGTAGACTTTTTCTACCGATCACGAAAACGGGCGTTTTCAGTCTGGAAAACTGGCCTTTATCCGTTCCGTAATGTAAATACAGCGCTGATCGACAAAAGTAAAAAAAGTTTTAATAAGATTACAAAGTTTTTTTAAATAAATAATTACAACGGTTGACAATTCCTAGCATGAAGGTTAGTTTTGTGATAAAGAAAGCAATACACTAGAGAAATCGATTCTGTTACTGTCAAATGTTTTTATACTCGTCTTATGGCGAATACTATTTAGCATGAATTATCGTCGTCTTTTCGGGAGTAAATATCTGATATTGTCTTAAACATCAAAAAATCTTAAAACAGAATTCATTTCATCGAAGCTTTTAATAAAAAGAACAATAACAAATAAGTTACATTTATTATCGTCAACTAGCTAGACGCATGTGCATCTGATACTTGATGACGTCAGCCTACCAAACAAAGCGCTCCTCGTCTAAGGTCCGTTCGTTGGTGTCATGGAAACCATATGTCACTTGTTTATTAACCCCTGTTAGTCAAATGATTTAGCAACATGACACTTGAGGGTAGTGTTAAACGATTAGGGGTTTCGCTTATTGTTTAAATCATCCGGTTATAGATAAATATCGATTTTTGATGTAAACCTTGCTAGACTTAGTGTCGCTGTAAAGAGGTAAAGATTAACTTTGGGAATTTATTTGAACGGCCGTTTACCGCTCTGCAGAGGTGTCGTTCATTAGAGGTAAATTATAGAGTAAAATCGACGGGGGGAATTCTAATTACCGCTCGTCGGAGGTTGCCGCTCGTCGGAGGTGCCGTTAGCAGAGGTTATACTGTACCAAATATTATAATGATAACAACTTTCATTTTAGTTAACAAAAACTTTTACACCTGTTATTACTTTACTGAGAACAAAATCGTATAAAAGTTATATAACAAAATCATAACATTCCTGAGTAAGTAACTATAAAATATAATCAATATCAGTTTTAATTGGAATTTTCGTACCCAGGTTTTTATAAGATGATCTAGATAAAAATTGCAATCATACTTGAACAATGTAATCAGACAATACCTAAACAAGAGCTATCCAAAGACAGCACACTTGACTATTCAGGGTGCTTGTGTAACAAAATAAGTTGAAGTGCTAGAGAGTGCTTGCAAAACTTCTAAGAATTTTCCAAGACAAAACAGCAACTTTTTTCCAAAATAGTGAAGCAAATAAATTAAGCTTGATTCACACAAGCAGTAAATTAAACAGTTTACAATGGCAAACAATTCTACAATTAAATTGGAGAAAAAATCTGTCAGGAGGGAGGGGAGGTAATTAAGTTATAGTAAAAACATAGAGAATTTATGGCAAATCATTTGCTATTTGTACAATGTATTTTCAGGTAAGATGTAAAAAATTATTTCATAGACTAAAAGCAGTAGGTTTGTAGCTTACAGTTGGTAATGGTATTAAAACTAGTCTGATTATAATACATGTACACAAGTTATGTTACCATATTTCTCCATATATTCACGACCAGCATCACCAAACATTTGAGCTGCCATTGGTGCCTTACTTAAACCATAGGTTTCTTTTATAACTTTAACATGCTTTCCAGTGGGAGAAGCTCTGTCATGGAACTGAAAATGGTATATGCAGTTTTTTATAGGATTGAAATACAAGTGTGATTTATTATACCAAATTTCTCCATGTGTTCTCGGCCAGCATTTCCAAACATCTGAGCCGCAGGTGGGCCGGCCTCAAAGCCATGAGTCTCAATCATGATTTCCATGTGATGATCCATTGGATTAGTTCTGTCGTCATACTGAAATAGTCCACCATTGTTATAGACATAAAATTTCAGATTTATAACATGTTAAATAATGAGATACAAAACTTTCACACTTAGTATAAGATTAACAGAAACAAACACACAGGTTTATTAAGACTTTATTCTGAACTCAAATTTATGAATTTTACCTAGTGGTACAAACAAATATACAATGTTTCAGTTTATTGTGAAATATCGTTATATGCATTAAAATGGCGGGAATGTGTAAAGAGAATAAAAGGACCACTTCCATGTTTCCTAATATTCAGAGAAATTGTTAAAGAAGATGTTTGTACCATGTCAGTGTGGTTGGAAAATAACAAGTAAATCTGTGAGCTAATGCTCACTAGTGATACCCTCGCCAAAATCTAAAAATATGCGACAAACAGGAAGTAGATGAGCTAGGAGCATGAAATCGCTTTACACCACATGGGACTATAGGATGAAGCAATATGCAAAGTATTAGGCTGCTGCATGATATAGTTGCTGAGAAAACTGCGACGGAAATTTTGTAACGGACGGACGCACGCACGGACAAGGGTAAAACAGTATACCCCCCTCTTCTTCGAAGCGGGGGTATAATAATTTTGAGTTCCAGATTACATGTATAGACATACACATCAAACTTAGTAAAAAAACTGATTAATCTTAGATTATTGCTTCCCTACATTACATTATAAGCTTAAGGCTAAAGATTTAAACAATTTCTTTGTCTCAGTTCCTTTGCTATAACCTTAATAAATGCATAATTTCACTTGAAGTGTAATGGAGGCCTTAATCAGCTGATTAATGTAGAAATATCCAGATTTAATTAGGGTGACAAAAAAGATAACTTACTGTAGATTTCAATGATCCTCTTTGCATTTTCTCAAAACCCAGAGCCAAAACACAATCAGCCATACCTAAAATATAACATAGATTACAAACTATAACTAAATCTTACTGTAATTTTACAGGTACAGAAATGTATAAAACACACTTGTGAATAACACACATTTAAAAATTGAGCAAATTTGAAAAAAAAAACCCACTTTCAAACTGATTTTTTTTCAGCAAAATCGAAAAGAAAAAACTTTCTTCACCATGTAGCCATCAGGCCTTGCCACTGTATTATTTGAGAAGTAAAAAAACTATAATATGAATACAGTAAAACTCGGATAAAACATACTCGGTTATAACATACACTAAGTTACAACATACCATTTTTTCTGGCCCGTTTTTCATCCTGATATATAACATACTTAGTATGCTATATGGATATAACATACCTCGGTTATAACATACCTTTTTTCTATGGCCCAGCGAGTATGTTATATCCGAGTTTTACTGTAAACAATACAATAAAGAATTCTTTGTTTATTTTTGTTATTAACCTAGATGCTAAGAATGACAGATGGAAATAAATTTCATCACATTGTGATTTAACAGTAAATAGATCGTAGTAAGTTGTTATTCATAATGTCTACTGATGGAGGGGTCATAGGTTCGATTCCTGGATGGGGCATACTTTAGTGGAGCTTGGTCATGAAATAATTTTCTATGGCAATTCTCCCTTCTCCCACTGATTCTAAATCTTGTAGGGCAGTAGTCAGTCACTGACGGAAGTATGGGCCTAGTAGTTGGTTAACAGCTATATCCAGAGATTTAGCCTTTCCAGGAACAGTGAGTAAGTGGACTGACCATCTTGATATAACCTATACAATGTATTGCTATGGCGTTAAAACCCAATAACAACCAAAAAAAAAATCATTTCCTACAAAACTACATACATGTATAACATTACAAACCTCCTTCAATCAGTTGTTTAGCCATTACTAAAGCAGTAGAACCAGTAGCACAGTTATTGTTTACCTGTAAATATAGGATTGTTAAATTTCAACAGTCAGTGGCATATACATTGACCCCACTGATTTAAATACTAGATATTTGTTAGATATCATGGCGCATTAAGGCTGTCCATTAACAGTTTTCATTGAAAATACCAACTTTTCCAAAACCCTTAAATTTGTCAAGAAACATTACGGAAGTAGTAAATGAAGATTTTAAAACATCAAAAACATTAAACCAAATGAGTGAACAAGCAGTTTTAAATCATCTAAAAGATTTTTACACACAAATCACAGGTTTAGGGCAAAACGGTCATAACTCAATTGCAGAAAAGAGTGAGTTATGACCGTTTTGCGCTAAACACATGAAATATGTGGTTATTAGAAAGTTAAATCAATAAAGTTTTAAGTATTTTGCAATGTGGTTTAACCTGTACCTGTTAAACCAAATTTACATACATTTCAAAATGTGGTATAGCCTAAGAGAAAATACTTCTATGTAATATAAAACAAGACATTGAATACTGATGATGATAATACATTTAAAAATAATGGTGCATATATTAACTCCACTGATTTAAATAATATAATATTAATAATAATAATAATAATAATAATAATAATAATAATAATAATAATAATAATAAAGACTTCATATAACAAGACTACACATTTGGATAAATCCAATCTTCCAAGTGGACCTCTGGTAAAAGATGGTACATTTATGTATATTTATATTGATCTACTTTAGTGAATATTTAAATCAGTGGGGTTAATATATGGTTAACAGACAGTTGAATAGAATATAACAATATTTTATACATACATTATAGATAGGTATTCCTGTCATTCCAAGTTGATATAAAGCTCTTTGTCCACATGTTGAGTCACCTGAATATACAATAGCAGGGTTCATACAGGTTTTAAATAACAAAATTTCATGATTTTTCCTCGATTCCTCTCAGTTTTCCATGATACAACAGAAACACATACCCAAAACAAGTACAATTATATTTTTGAAATGGTGTAGTAGCAAAATTTTCATTTTCGTACCCAAGTATGTGATTCGTACCCAACATTTAAAGTTTCGATTTACGTTTGAATTCACGTTTTTCATTCATTTTTATAGGTTGATATAAAAAAAGACATAAAATAATTTTTTCAATGACATAACACATCAAACTTTTTGCTTGTTTTCTAATTTTCCATGACTTTTCCATAATAATTTCCCTAAAATCAAAATTCCATGATTTTTCCAGAAAAATATCATTTTCCATTTTACCAGTTAGTACAAACCGTGATAGTAGAAATTATCAAAACTGAAAATGTCTTGAACTGATTTTTGAAACAATAAATTGTTTGAAGACCTGATATTCTGGATTTTATACAGTAAGGAAAGTTTTTTAGGATTTCTACAGAGTTGAGACTAACATGTCTCAAAAGCAAACTACTAGGGGTCAGTGAAATAGAATACATGTATTTGACTTGAGATCAAACACCAAGCTTTAAACTGTGTAACTTGAATAGTCAAGTTTATGACATTCACAGTGAAGAAAATGGTAAACAGGATGTGGAATTTCAAGTTTTTCCCACTTGTCCACAGACAAGTAAAATCTAAATATCAACTTTTCCAGATTTAAAATGCACTTGTCTACAAGTTCAATACTCAAAAAGAAATATTACTATGATATAAAATACACACTACAAGTAGTAATAAATTATTGATAACAAAATAGTTCACGGTTAAATAAGATTGAGCAATGGGACATATACTTATTTAAATATTGCTTTGTAAGTATACCTAAATCTAAAATATATTACATGACGTGTCCATGGACAAGTAGGGTGGAAATACACACTTTTCCGCATACATAAATTAATGTATCAATCAGACAAGTTGGGCATAGGAATTCCACAACCCTGGTAAATAATAAAAAAAGGTATATTATCAAAAAATTGACAGAAGTTTATATTTACCATAAACATAACCAACACAAGCCTGTTCAATAGCATCATAGGATAAACCTGCGTCTTCTAGTGCTTTTGTACCTAAAATATATTTATAACCATGATATAACAATAATATACAAATATCAGATATATAAAGAATTGCATAATACTAACTCACAAAAATCATACCTAATGTATGTGACAACTATAATTTTATGATGATGTCTAGATTCCTAATTGTTTACAGTCAGCTTATATTTCGCTTGTCCATGCAATTACATTCGACTACCCTTCGACATTAACGTTGTGAAAATGGTTTACAAGTTCATAGCACATCTGATATCATTTTAACTGTTAAAATTGACCAATTTTAGCTAAAAATAAGTTTTTATTTGTTTGGGACTATCAGTTCACTAGTTAACCATACCTGCTTCTTTGGCCATATCAGGATAATCAAAATTTTCTCTCCTTCCAGGCTTCTCAAACTAAAATAAAAAGTAATAACAATATCATAATCAAATAATTTCAGCTTTATATTAAGAATCTAACATAAAATCAGCAGAAATTTACAAGAAAGCAAAGAGCTTTATTCATGGTTAGACCTGAACTTATTGATGGATAAAGTTAGCAATAAATTCTATCCAAAGGGCGGTCAACTAACCAATCTACCACAGATACTATACAATGCCCACCAAAAGTTTGTAGACAAAGGAAATTTACTAAAATTTTCTAATTTTAATGATTGTTTTTGTAGATACATAATCTTTAATAAATCTAGGGTGGTTGGTGAAGAAATGAAGACTAATTTCATGAATGCATCACATTTAAAATATTCAGCATCTGACATCTCAAAGCTTCAAAACCAAGTGCAATTTACCAGTTATTTATTTCAATAACCAATTCTAAGCTACTTTTGAAGTTTCAACTAAAAAAAGAAAACTATGATGAAAATTAAAGCAAAACTTAAAATCGCTTCAAAATAAATGGATATCAAATTTTCGATACAAGCTGTTTAATAGGCCTACACAGTAACAAGAAATGTAATGTGGAAACCTGCACATTTAAGCCGATGTAAAAACTTTAACGCAAAAAATTACAAAGGAAAATAATCCATAATAAAGGCAAGTAGAGTTGTGGTTACTTTCTAACTCTGTTCATCACATGGTATTTTATCATTGTATGAAGTTTCATAAAGATCTGACATTTTAAATGGCAGAAATATATGTTTAAGAAAAACTTTAACGCAATTGTAAACGACAATGGACAACCGCCCGCCCGCCCACCTGTGTTTAGCCAAACTATTAGCGGAATTTTTTCATTGAAAAATCTGGCTAAAAAAGTCTCCAGATTTGGTGGCCACAATATAGTGGGTCATTTTTAACGATCACCCCTTTATATATTAGCATGATATTGTTTTATCTTACCATACTAACTGTCTACAACATAGTTTTGTACATTTTGTAGGTCAGTATTTTCTTTAAAAAAGACCAAAACATTACAATAATGCTGTACACTTAGCCCAACCAGGTAGATAGAGCTAAGTATGAAATGAACAATCTTAATAAGTGCTCAATCACTTTTCCTTAAACCCTTGCATGGACATAATATTCAATGCCAAATGTTTGACATTTAATAAAAGAAAAATGGAAAACTAGGCCTATATATTGTAGTAATGGTAATTGTACCATTCATTAAAATTAAAAATCAAATAGTTACTTCACAAATATTAATATTTCTCCCCCTAACTCTGTAAGACAAACTCGTGGATTAAAGGTTGTTACTTGGCTAGGCTAGGCCTGCACAATGACTTATTTTATTTATTTGATGGATCAAGAGTGGTACAATACAGACTCTTATTAATTTGATGTAACTAAGTTATTATCCAAGCACTTATTATAGACCAAGGAAAAAGTTATCTATGTCATCCTTCCAGCTATTCTAATTAATGTAGTATAGTTTGATTTTCATATGAGTAAGAAATTAATCATTAACCATAAAGTAGGAAGTGTCCTGGACTTCAGGACTTAATGTTATACATAAATAAATAAGTCAATAAACAACTGTGTATGGTTAACAAGTTCAATAATCATAGTTTGAAAAGAAATCAAAGCAAAATTTTATAAATATACATGCAGTAAGTGTAATCAAGAAAAACAAATTACACAAATAAAAAAATAGCTAAGTTCAAAACAGGCACATAGGCATTTCAGTCATATATTGTCAACATGTTTACATATTATCAACATATAAAAAATAATTCAGAAAAAATATACAGCATATTATACAAACTTATGTACATTATTCACCCATGCTTTTTTATTCACCATAATTTTAGCCCTACCTTGGTCATCCCCACTCCAACAACATAAACCTTGCGCTTCATTTTAAGATCAAAATTAAAGTAATATTCAATAATAAAGCCTCCTCAACTACTGCTTCTCCAAACAGAAGTGAAACCTAGACAAGTTATGACATCCTAGTCTATGACCCCATCAAAGTCCAAACACGAGATACATTCATCAAGGGTGTTATCAAATGAATTCTAAATTGTCATTATTGATTAAAATGAAATGCACGAAAATATACTTATACGCAGTGAAATCATTTGACTATAATTATATCCAAGGGATAAAGAATATCAATAAGTTTCATAACAGAAAATTGGACCAAAAAGGGTAAGAAATCGTGTACTACAAGTGAGATGAAAAGCAATTACAAACCAATTAAATAATTGTTTTGAGATGACCCCTGGGGTATATTCGCAAAATGCACGATCTGAAGAGATCAAGGGAATTATGCTTTGAAAGCATGCTGAATATGTAATATATGAAATATAGGGTTAAATAATTGTGTGGCTAGACCTTTGTCATTCCTACTCCGACCACATAAACTCTCTTGTTCATGTTTCTGTTTACACCGGTGGTCGCCATTTTCCTGACGTCACGAATATCCCAATTAGGAACTATTTGTAATATGAATACACAATAGATTGCAAGATTTGGCCCCTAGTTTTGTAGTAATTATGGCAAAAAATGTTTAACAAGGATACCTTGGTACTGTTTTTCATATCTCTATTGCAGATAAAATTATCATATTCAAACAAATCACATATCGGTTGGAACTATATTTTGTGCGGAATGTTTTACTACAGCAGTCAGTCGGTTGATGTATTTTTGGCGCGGATCATTGTTATGGATTCGTTTTTTAACCCTTAATATACCGTTAACTGTATATATTAGGCTTGCATACTGTTTATTAACACAAAATGCATTGATTAAACTTCATATTTACTCATGTTTATTCTTCGATTTATCTCATTTAAGTCATAAAATCGCTGTCGAAAATCGGACAGGTGAGTTTACAGATCAATTTTCCTTCATTGAAAATGCATGATGTTCGTCTGCATCGTTGGCATTTTACGCTTCTTTTTATTTAAATCAGTACATTTCAGTCCCAGAAAGTTATTAAAGTGTGAAGCAACAAGCCTGGGATGCTTAAAAACCACCAACTTATCGCCATACTGGTGACCTACTTTTACGGTATTTTCTTAGAAGTGGGTGGGGAATGTTGTAGCGTTTACCATTGTTTCGTTTGTTTTCACTTATTTTAGTCACACGTTAGCATTCTGTACATCTCTTATACCTTTTAGACGATACAGAAACATGTACTACTTCGTTATACCGTTCTGGACGCAGTGATTCACCCATATTGTGTGTATTATTTCATTTAGTACACAGACATTAGTTGTTTTAATTATCTGATGCATTTCATTCTCAATTCAAATGCTTTTAATTTGTAAAACGAATTAGTATTTTGCTTGTTTGTCCACCATGGCGTTATTTATGGTAAAACTTTTCTGTTTTACCAGCCATACTATTTGCCTCACTTTTGTTATATTATCATATGTAAAAGAGTGATGTTAGAATAAAATGTTTATTTTAGAATTGACACTTAAACAAAAGTCATTAAATCTGTTGTTTGTTTTGATTTGTTGTTTATCAGCTGCAATTGTAATTCAACTTGAAAAGACTTTGAATTGAATAAACAAGAAATCAGTGATATGTTCACATTGGATGCTTGCACAAATTATGTCTAAAAATTCAAATAAACTATTGTCTATATTTCTAAATTCACTTTCAGATGAATGGACTTTTTGTGCCTTTTATCATTGGCTGAAGAATGACACTATTTAGTTTCAGTTTCCTTAATTTTGTACATATTTTGTAGAATATTGGTTACAAACCCTAAAAATTGAATTAGGATAACTCTGAATTGGGACAATAATCATATTTACTTTTACATTGAAATGTTCAGATTCTTTCAACTGTTGCTTATTATTAAGGCACTTACTTATCTACAAAATATGAGTAAAAATGTTTTCCAGTTATTGAAACAAACCTTGACATTTTACCTCTGCACATGAAGGCATGATGATGTCCGGTGTCTTATTCTGAACTCACTTATATCCTGGACTCAATTTACTCACTTGTTTTACTGACCTCAACAAGGAGTCAAATGCTTTCATAAAGTTGAAAACACAAAAATTAATTTATGTAAAGTTAATGAACTGGTCATGTTCCATCCAAGACTTGAGTGGAAATGCTAGTTTTTCAAGTACGCTAAATAGTTTTGATAATTGCTGTTGATAATATGAAATGATTGCTCATTTTAGAATATATCTGTTATAATAGGAAAGGGAATTACAACAGATTCAGGATTGCCTACTTTGACTGTTTACAAGTCAAGTACCATACCTTTACAATACCATGGGTATTTTCTGTTACTTTCTTTGCCCTGAAAATTTAATTGTTTATTTTCAGATGTAAAACAAAATCAATAACATAATTCATGATGAATGGTGAGGTACCTAATGTTCCTATCACCACATTGGCAGGAATAACAAGTCTTACAGACTGTAAGTAGTTACTTTCAAAAAAGTCAATTCATGCAATTTTAGTCACATTTATGTTCATTAAATTGGACAAGTGACGTGATATTTAATTATAGAGTTGATTGTATAAAGACTCTTTCTATCTTAGCCATAGTCTTTCAAAAAATAAGCATGACTTTATCCTTTCTGTGTAAGGCAAATGTTCTGTTGAATTCTTGTTGAAAGTAAGCCATTTTTTATAGATCTGCATGTTACTTACATGCTGTAAATTAGGTTCATTAGTTATGAATTCATTATATGTTTGCTTGAATGTTTAGTTTATGGTAGGATTTAAAAAAAGATATGATATAAATGTGGGATGCATATTTAATGCAGATGTGGAATACTTGATGTATGCATGAAAAGCCTGGCTTACATAATGTTACATGACATTCAACCACTATGTATATTGGATGTGGGATGTTACATGGGTCAGTGAACCAAGACAAATTTGACAAACACTTGTTCTGTCATGTTGCTTTTGCTTATAATGTTTGTTCACTTATATTCACATTGTAAACTATTTCTAAACAAAATGATATTTATCTGTTCTATTTCATTAAAGAAATACAAGTAACTTGCGATAGTTTAACTTTGAGTTAGTTCTAGTTATTATTTCAGTTTGTTCTTGTTATTTTAGTGTTACCTGAACTGCCATTGCCGACACCACTGCCAAATGCTTCTTCTAATAAGAGCCTTCTTCACAATGCCAGCTTAAGTGAGAAATCTAGGAAGCTGTTAGAAGATGCTGATGATGCATTGGTGGAACAAGTATCTAGTATACTGCGTGAAAGCTCAACAGATGTGATGTAAGATATCTCATTTTGTAGTATTTTCAAATCATATGAAGCAGTAGTCCAGAGGTGGAACATGAGCTATGGGATCGTGACATTCTGGGTTCAAACACCACTAGGAGTACTGCTAATTTCTTTGAGCAAGAAATTTACCTACGATTGCTTCACTCCACCCAGGTGTAAATGGGTACCTGCAAGGGTGGTTTAATTCCATTACGCCAATGTGTTGGCTGCACTAAGCAGAGTAATGACACCCCAATGAGATTGATAGATAGATACCAGTAGCCGGATGACCAGGGGTAATAGCTGTAAAGTCGGTGAATGTGCATTAGCATGAACTTTACATACTTACTATGAATAAAGTGTTGAAGTGTTGCATACTTCATTATTACAAGCACTAGTCAGTTATACTGTATGTTTTATTGTAATTTGATAAATTATCCATTAACTCAATTACATTGATAAAGATATTTTCACTAGCCCCAATCAATTGTTTTTGCCTATTATCTGGCTAGTAAGTTAAAATAAACCCATTGTAGTGCTATTTTTGTAGTGTTATTTTTTTTTGTTCTAATGAAGTTAATTACATACTGTGGTATCATATAATCTTATTATCATAAAATTTATGTTAGCTTTTCTATACATATATTTTGAGTGACATACATGTAATTGTTGGTGATTTTGAGTAACATTATATTTTTGTACTTATAAATGAAATTATATTTTTTCAGTGAGCTGAAAGACAACCTAGGTGGAGCCCCAGTTGATGGCGAAATGTCAGAACTGCTGCGGGCGATCCTAGCAAATGACCCTGATGTGTTTTCTGGAGGATCAGGTTAGTTTGTATATTTTTTGAAATTCTCAGCTTGTTGTTATGTTGTTTTTTTTTAAATGTTTTGATAAAATCTCTAAATTCTCCGGAAAGAAATCCACAAGATAAGTTGACTCCATCATTTTAAATGAAATATGGTCATGCATACATTGTATATAATAGTGTTGCACTACATCAGTCTTTGAATTTAGCTAGTGGACCGAGTCCCCTATCGGTCCAGTGACATATAGAATCAATGTTCACAGTCGCCAGACTTTTAAATGTCACCATGTTCTATAAAAAAACATTTTTGTTATATTGTTTACAGCTTATTTGATTGAAGGGTTATTTATTATGTGAAACCATTAAAATGGACTGCATATTTTAACATATTGCTTAATATATTTTTGTAGCAGAGGTATAATACGGCACTTGTACTCCCTTGCCTTCAAGCTAGCTTTTATGTCAACGTGTTAGAGTGTCCGCTTATGACTCGAGAGGTTGTGGGTTCGAATCTCAGTTCCGACCATGGTTTTTTATCAGGTTACATTTGGTCCTGCTGAACTGCATGTGCTGATGACAGTTTGTCATGAAGACTTGCTATATGTATTAAAGTGTTTTAAAAACTGTATGGTTTTTTTTTACAGATGGATCTGGTAAAGGTCACCACAATGGAAATCAATCTGGGTATCAACAATCTCACTCACCTAGGTAATATAACCTTTAATATGACATGAACATAGTGTAAAATATTGTAACGAAACATTCATCAAAGCCTGTTTTTTGTTGGGCTTTATTCACTTTTTCTCATAGGACATGAAAGAGTGTGACATGATAACTTATAACATTTACTTGAAATCTGAATGGTACTTCTTAATGTATATTTATGATTGTGATATCTATATCTGCTTTGTGTTTATTGTTAAAAAGCTTTATTGTTTTATTTGCAGAACTGGTCATCCAAGTGCTAGCAGCTCATTTGTACAAAAATCTCCATCCCTTCCACACCAACAGCCAGGTATGTACTCCAGTTAATTTATCAGTCCAACTCAGAGGGGTCATATTAAAAGTGTACTTGAAATCTATGCAAGATCCTTTCAATTGGTTTTCAGGACTTGTCCTGAAGTTGTTGGGACCATAGAAGAGTTCTTTTACTTTGAGGAAGATGCTGAAAACATGAAATTCAGGAATATCATGATGTTGAAAATTTTGAACTTTATTCCTTGCAATTATTCATGTCATGTTTACCATGATTGTTTTTGATGGAGCCACTTGCTGTAGTGCCTAAGAAGCACCTGTTTGTTGAATTGTAAAAAAGGCGATAAGCATAAAGTGTTTGTACTATCTTATAACATTTTCAATACAATTTATTGTTCTTTAATCTATGGTTCTTGATCTTTGTTAGTAGAAATTCATTCAAAATTTATATTACTAAAGTTGCAATTTCCATTTTATATCCATTTACATATTTTGTCTTTATAGGTTCTTCTAGTTACAATGGTTTAGCCCTGGATAGAAGAAACAAACATTGTAAGGCATCAGCCACAGTCAGTAAGTGACTTGTGGTTGATTTATCTCCTTAAGTATTTCAAATGTTTCAGTATTGTTAAATCAGGGAATATTGGTTGTCATGGATAACCATTTTTAGCTCGACTTTACGAAGTAATGTAGAGCTCTCCTACTCGCCCCAGCGTCGGCGTCCGCGTCCACACTTCTGATTAAAGTTTTTGTGCAGTAAAATACTTTCTTCTATATCTTTGTTATTTCTTAAGATATTAACTTCAAACTTTAAATATATGTTCCTTACTATCAACCACATCTCATGTGACAAGGTCCATAACTCCAAACACATTTTTTCAAGAATTATCTCCCCTTGAACTGATTGAAGTTTTTGTGCACAGATTAAAGTTTTTGTGCAGTAAAATACTTTCTTCTGTATCTTTGTTATTTCTTAAGATATTAACTTCAAACTTTAAATATATGTTCCTTTCTATCAACCACATCTCATGTGACATGGTCCATAACTCCGAATGCATTTTTTTCAGAATTATCTCCCCTTGAACTTAGAGTTTTCTTTAAAAAATGTTTGTTTTTACTGCAAGTGTTTTATTTCTTTAGGTATTGATTTCAAACTTTAAATATATGTTCCTTATTATCAACCACATCTCATGTGTCAAGGTTCATAACTCGGTATACATTATTTTCAAAGTTATCCCCCTTGAACTTATAGTTTTCTTTAATAAATATTTGTTTTTACTGCAACTGTTTTATTTCTTTAGGTATTGACTTTAAATATATGTTCCTTATTATCAACCACATCTCATGTGACAAGGTTTATAACTCCAAATATATTTTTTTTCAGAATTATCTCCCCTTGAAATTAGAGTTTTCTTTAAAAAATGTTTGTTTTTACTGCAACTGTTTTATTTCTTCAGGTTTTGACTTCAAACTTTAGATATATGTTCCATATTATCAACCACATCTCATGTGACAAGATTCATAACTCCTTATACATTTTTTCAGAGTTATCCCCCTTGAACTTATAGTTTTCTATTTATTTCTTTTTTTTTCTTTGAATTTGTTAAGGTTATATTTTCAAATTTTAAAATATGTATGTTCCTTATCATCAACCACATCTCCTGTGACAAACACTTACTAAGTCGAGCATGCTGTCTCCTCTGACAGCTCTTGTTTTGGTTAAACTTGCAGCTATATTTATATAAAGAAATTATAGAACAAGCAGCTTAAACCCACCATTGAACCACTGATTAAAGAACCTCTTATTGACAAAATGTTTTTGCATTTATATGAATTGCATAGAATGGTTATATTTTGAACAAATGTTATTGTGAAATGTCAAATAAATACTTACTTGAACTGCAGTAATGTCTTTTTCCGCATTTTTCATTATTTAAGGAATATTTTATTTTTATTTTTGCTGCTAAAGAATTTCTTGTATTTAGTCATATATTTTCTATAATCATACGTATCTAGATTAAATTTTGTCTTCTGTCCTTTTCCAGCGAGTTCTCCTGCTCAAGCTACTGTGGCCGAGTCTGCATTGAGGCATATGGTAATTATATTTATTTACTTTTAGGGACAAAGGGTGTTAAGCTTCGGAAAACTTAACCACTCTAAATTCCTCCAAAATACAAAATCTTTGAACTTGATTATTCTTAATTTTTATGACTGCAATATTAAGATACAATGTTAAAAATGTCTTGGCAACCTAGTGCGCAAGATTGATCTTGTCATCAGAATTATCATTTGGAACAACCTCGGCAATCATCTACGAAGATGTAACTCTGAAATCAGACTTACTAGGAAAACATTCAGGTTATAAGATCAGGCGACTGTCATTTTCATGTCAACATTTGATAATAACATTGTTACACTCTTTCATCACATCATTTCATCAGTAAAATGTCTCACACATCATATTTCTGTGTAGCTCATTTTTAGACTTGAAGACTGGTCAACTTCTGTATGGAATGAATGTATTATTGTGTGTATGTTGAAGTATGATAAGTTAACATTTGTTGTTGTTTTTTTCAGAATGTTGAGGAAGCATCACGTAATGAGTTTATGGCTGAGAAAATGAGAGCTTCAGGAAAACCTGTAGTTATGTTGGAACCTCTTGATCCTAAGGTAATGTATTGTTATGATTAATCTCAAACAATACCAGAAAATCAAGTTTATGTTTCTTCCATGAGGAACTAAGAAAAATTCCTGCTACTAGAAATACAATGAAAGATATGATGTTGTATGAATGCATTTAATTAACAACTTTAAACCTTCTTGAAAAAAAACAGTAACTTGAGTTCCACATTAATTCTATTGTAGAACTACCCATGTACATACTGCTATTCAGTCAATATTCTTACACATTTCACAAGTCATCATTTATTTTTACATATAAACAATAGTGATTGTCATTATTATGAACTCCTTATAACATATAACATTAAATTGTATTTACTTTCAGATGGGGAATTTGTTTGACTTTGCTAGCAAGAAAGATGAAATTTGGAATTCACAATGCAAACCTCTAAGGGTTTCCTTGGAACCTTTAGATGAAAGGGTAAGTTTAATAATGTTCATTACTTACTAATATGTTTTAGTGGATGGTTATACACTTTTTTGTGAATAAATTCATGTGTTTGTTATCAACTATTTGATGTTTATAGTTATATTAGATGCATTTGAAGTTAACTTTATATATAAGCAAATTATGAATCTGAACTTGTTAATGACGCATTGTTTTATAAGAGAGTACTCATTCAACATCCTTTTGTTTGTACTCATGAATGCAGTTTGGTATGACTGGTGATTTAATAACATGTTTTAATCTAGGTTTTAAGATTCTAGTGCAGTGAATATCCTTACTGATTAGGTAGGTAGTAGATGGCTTGGTAGACTTACTCCTGTTTTTAACGGTGTACTGTTAGTAGTGTCATCTTATTCCAGTTAGAATAGTTAAATCAGTTAACATGGTTGTATCATCTACTCATTTGAAATAATATTTTATTTTTCAGACTTTGAAGTCAATTGCATCTGGTGGCTCAGGTATGTTAATATTCATTGTTTGATGTGAGGTAATTCAAGATTGCTAAGAATTGATACATAACATGAGTTACATCAAGTCTTCTTTACTAATTTATATGATTTATTTTCTGCTGCCTATTTTGTCAAAGCTATTAATGAAATGTTTTGTTTAAAGAGAGTTTGCTATAGTGACAGCGATGAATTGATTATATTGAATTTAGATTGATAGACAAAGTCATGAAATAACACCATTTGTAATCTGAAACTCGAGTAAATTAGATTTTATTTGCTTGTGAAGTTAAATCTGGAAATTTTTCTTTGACTGTTTTCTCCTACATCTGTAACAAGTGACAAGTTGTCAGTGGAGGTGTTTTTACTATTGGTCAAAAGAGATTAAGGTCTGCTTTTGAACTGTGATTAGGTCAACTGACCACCAAGATATGACTGTAAATGGTTGGTAATTTGTATGAAGCTCCATAAATTACTGTTGATATTTTTAACATGGTTCTAAATTCTTAAGCATGTTCTCTGATACTTTCAGTCAAAGCAAAGGGTCTAAAGAGACATGGAGATAATTATGAGAATGATTATGGTTCATTATCTGATCGTATTAAAAGAAGAAAAAGATCTGGACGTGATGATGATAGTGAGGACAGTGGACCAGAATCAATGGAAGAATGTAAGTTAGACTTTATGTTGACACCATTTTCATTGACTTATTTTACTGTCCAACATCAATGACCCATAAAATTGTGATTGAATTTTTACTCTAAGCTTTTTGGTAAACCCTTTATAAAATCAAGGCCTTTACCACTCCATTGAACTCGAGACTTCTTCCTAGTTATTGATTTAGTACCCTGCATTAGAAACCCTCCGAATAAAGTTACTGTAACTTTTACTTTAATATAAATCCAAATATCTCATATGCCTTGCTGGTAAGCAATAATGCATAGTCTCTATGCCCAATTAGTTGTTAATGCTGTAATGAGTATTCAAGTACTTTTCCTGAGACTAGCTGAGATTTATTCTATTTTCGTAATCATTTGTCATTTCAGTGTCCCGGAGGAAAAAGAAAGAAAAAAGACAAAGAAGAATGAACCAAACAGATCTTAGTGTTGAAGAGTTATTGGATAGTCCAACATTCAAGAAATTTAGTTCAGCTTTGGAGTACATATTTGATGCAGCTGAAGATATTAACTTTGGTAGTCTTGATCCAAGTAAGTTATGAACATTTCATATACAGTTAGTTTTTTTTCTGGTTGTGTATAGCCAGTCATTGAATTCAGCCAGTGGACCGAGTTCTTTGGTTCAGTGACTTAGAATGTTTGGGGTCTGATGGTCCACCAATTTTTTATTGCCACCATTTTCAATAAAGTCTTCATTTGTATTATTTTAGTCCAGTAAACCATCATTTGGTCCAGTAAAAAAATCCATTTTGCTGGACCTAATGTTCAGTGCACATGAGTTTGCTGTGAAGGCAATGTAGATAGTGTGGTACATCAATGCATAAAGATATGTTGGCATTGGGCGCGTTGCCTAACGAAAATCGC
Source organism: Mactra quadrangularis (assembly GCA_025267735.1). Taxonomy (NCBI): domain Eukaryota; kingdom Metazoa; phylum Mollusca; class Bivalvia; order Venerida; family Mactridae; genus Mactra; species Mactra quadrangularis. The sequence goes on along the minus strand of CM046307.1, from coordinate 8,705,244 downwards.
TACGTTTCGCTATGAAAAAGCGCTTTCTTGTAGCGATTCGTCTTAGGAAACGGCTAGCTATTTACCGTTCGGAACAACTCGGCGATCATCGCCCAGGTGGTTCCGTATGGCTATTTACGTCACAAACCAAGATGGCAGCCTTTGCCGAGTAAAACTTTTGCGCTCATTGCAATCGCATGTTTTCGGGGCGATTTCAAACTAAATAAGGCTTTAACAAGTACAAAATCACTGCAAAAACATATGTTTAAATGAACAATTACAAATATTTATTGATTTCAATTCATGATTTGTCAGTCAAACATAAAAACATAAATTGTCGGCAAACAGAAGTTACATTTCGGCGGAGGCAGCCATTTTGATTTGTGAAAGCGCTCTAGGGTAGCGAAGAATTTTTTCGCTAGCTTTCGCTACGTAGTGAAATGAAGCGATATCTTGTAGCAAGTCGTTTCCTAGGATTTTGCTTCGAAGCGATACCTAGCGAAATGCTTAAGCAACGCACCTTTTGTTTCTGCCAATCTGATTAAAACCCGATCTACAATTTTACCGCTCGCATACTCGCTAATGTAGATCTGGCCTTTTCCAAATGAAGGTCACGTTCAGGTGACCTTTTCTCATCATAATATTCATGACGAAATTGTTATGATACGTAACTTGTTTACATCGTCTACGTCACGAAATTTGAAATGAGCCGCCCAATCGCAGCCTGTGAATAGTACCGCGGTTAAATTAGCAAGCAAAACTTGGTCTAAAAATAGAAATTACGAAATCAAAATGTGATTAATAGTGTTTTCGTCTAGATGAAAGCTACGCATTGATTGGTCGACACAAAGTTCATCTCGACGTGACCTCAAAGGGAAAAAGTACAGATCCAGTATGACCGTGGTCTACTGGATATGTGTTTACGCAGATTGTGTTTCTGCATGCTTATGTATCAGTTCCTATCCATATTGTTGAAACTTTTTGTCCATTTCTATGGTAGCTTTTTTATTAGTTTAAAAATGTCCTGGAAATATCAGCACAAGTTGGGAAAGGTCACCCCACCTGCTTCCTATTCCAGTTGAAATCTAAACCTAGATTGGCAGCATTTAGCATAAGAACACTAACTACTGTGGCACTATCTTAGGTTATGTTGCTTTGTTGATAGTGTGTCTTGACTGGATTTGTTCATCTTCTAAATTGATAATAAAAAATCTGAAATTCATTTTGTTGCTGATATTAAGTGTTTTAGGGATCATTATTATACTTAAATCCATTATTTTAGAAGTTAAATTTTTTTGTGTTGCCTTAATGATTTTCTGGAAACGTTTTTCTGATTTTGAATTACTTCCCTTTTTATTAGAATTCTATTTGTGTTATCTCCCTTGTTGAAATTGTTGTTGATATAAAAATAGATTTTTTGAGTTACCTCCCTTAATTGACATGAGGAAATCCTAGAAAATGTTTCAGTTACATTTTAGTAGAATATTTTGTAATTTTCTTTGCACTAATGAATTCAATCTTAGTTAATTATATGAATTATCTTTTCTTCCATGCCTTTACAGTAAATAGTGGTGTTATTTATGTTGATGATAATAATTATACAGACTATTTATCTATATTTAAAGAACATAGTTTTCTTTCAACTTGTGGGCTCAGAGAAATGACATGCACTTAAGTGGTTTTGCTAATTTGGAGAATGTGTGCTTAAACTCTTTTGATGAAATAGGCATAGAAGTCGGCAAATATCATAACTGATGTGAACTGTAATACTGGCTATAAATGAAAGTTTGTACCTTGTGTGTTAGACCATTATTTCTAAATGTCCTCTGTATATTTGTGCTTGCAGATGATGAAGACGTCGAATGTCCTCCTGAATCTCTCATCAGTAGATCAGTTCTTGCTGAATTAACCAGTGAAACTGCCAAGCTCAAATCCATGGGAGTCTTAAATCAAATACCTGCTAATACACTTGTCAAACTGCTGACCATTCTTCAATGGAATATAAGAGATGGTTCAAAAATCTTGCTTGGAATAAATCAGGTACTCATTTTACATGTATCAGAATTCAATGTATCTTCTATAGCTGTCATTTTACTCTATTTATAAAAGGATAGGTTTTTTGGGGTATTATTTTTTAATTTGTGATCATTACTTATTTGATTTAGTCACTGTGATATTTCTTAGATTTTTTTGCATTGACTCTTATGCAGGGGTGTGAATTTTCCGCGGATCGGCGGATTTCCGCGTTTTCGAAAATCCCGGGGACGTTTTTTCGGAAACCGCGAAATTTCCGCGGAAAACATAATGGGGCGAAAATTTGAGGGCCGAAATGCGGACGGTTCCACGGATTCCAATGAACGCCGTATACTAAACTTTCCGAGCGATGTTAAACGCTCTCTCCAATATGTCTACAAAGGAACAGATAAGCTGCGTGTCTACAGAGGAACAGATAAGCTGCGTATCTGCGTAAATACGCAATTAAAAATCTCAAAAACCCTATAAGAATAAAAAATTTGCGTATCATAACCCAATTAAAACTCCTTTACTCATAAAATCTCGAAATCGCCGCGTATCGAACGTAAATGAAAATCGAAACTGGTCAGATAAGAGATGCGAAAAATGAAACTTCACGCGACAATAACATGCCAATTACATCTCATTAAAACCTAATAGTCTTTCACACGCTGGGAGTTTAACTCGCCGACATATGAATGCACAAGGATGTCACAAAATCGATAATAAAGTCGCCGACTTATGATTACACGCACGATAACATCTGTATATACCTTTACCTATACACGTCAGAGTACATTGGAAATAGCGCATATATATATTTTAATTGTTTGCAGCAATTAAATCAATATTAATCCTTTGTTTGGGGACAAATATGTGTTTGCAGTTTGAGCAGAAATTAAGTTAAACAATTTCAGATATATGTCGGCATTTTTTTCACACTTACTTTGTCGATGTTTGATAGCATAACAATGACATAATTGCAATGTCTCATTATGTAATCATGGAGTCTAATATAAATTAATCGTCATGAAAAATGTATTCTTAAACTAGCGTGACCTAACTTGTTAAATTAAATTATATATTAAACTTAATAAAAACGATATCGGCGTTCCCAGGAAGTCATTTTTTCTTTGTTAAAATTACTGAAGATAGTTGTCAATAACACCGTCTTGTGTAATTAAATTTTATAAATAGTGTTTTGTATTATTTTACAACAAAATATTTTATAATATATAAGTTAGTCATCATGATGACTTATTGTCATATATTTTCGCGACCCACGCTATCGTAAATAAAGTAAAACATTCTTAAATCTTCATAATTAATGTAATAAGCTTATTATTTTACATCTGTTATCTTAATTTAGCAAGCAGTGCCCCAGGAACCGACAAATTCGAACTTACGTTCCCGTTTTCTGGCGTTTGTTGATAAAACAAATGTCAAAATGCCAGACATTTTTTTTTACTTGCCAACATTTGTTTCGGTGTAGTTTTAAAAATGAAGCATAATTATATGTTTTTTAAATTCAATTAAAATACTGAAGATGCAATCATAACTATACTGTGTTTATCATTATCATTATGTAATTATGGTAATCGATGACAAAGAGTTAGAATAACCAAAAAGTTAGTTGAATAAAACAGTTTTTTGATTAATCAGCATTTCAAATAACCAAATAACTGACTAGTTGTTATTTGATACAGAAAAGTTATTTTCAAATTAAGTCATTATTTTGTAGATTTCTCCACTCCTGTGAACTAAATTCTGGCAAAATCTTTGAAACATTTTCCTGCAATGTTCTGTCTGATTGGTCAAAGCAAAATTCTTCCAAACAAAACAGCCACCGTTGAAAGGGTTTTCAGCATTATGAATTCCATGTGAACTGTTTCATGCAGTAGGATTCGACAGTCTCTTTTGGATCCACTAAAGAGGACATGTTGTCATTATAAGTCATTAGACTATAACCAGCTTGAGGCTGTTGTTAATTGCTTAAAGAACATGCATCTAATAGTAAGAGTCTGAAAGATCTTGCTTTGTTAAGTTCTGACAATCAAATTGAATGGAGAATAAAAACTGAAGTCATTGTTTTGAATGTTTTTGTTACCAATTGACTTGACATTGTATTTTCCCAATTTAAACCAAAATGCCGATAAAATTCCCAATTCTAGGGTATGGGACATATTCCAAAAATAGTAGAAAAAAACACAGGTGGTTGCTGTCCTAGTTACAATATCTTCAATAAATATTTATAAGTATATTTGTGCATACCCAGTTCCATGTTTTTTTTTATTAATTCAATTTATAGTCATATAAATGGAAAATACTCAATCCAGTAAAATATCTTGGAGTAAAAAAAAATTACGCGCTCTATTGGAAATGGCATTACTCAATTGTGTGGAAAACTGGGAGTAAATACCCAATACACCGAAACCTTATCTGTTCCTCTGGACTGTCTATACTCAAAGAAATAAATGTATTTACTGTAATTAAAGTTTTGAACTATTTTATTCATCCTACAAAGAATTTTCATATTATGTCAAATACATGTGTCCTAATTGCTTGGAGAATTGTTTTTTCCCTTGGTAAAACAGTAAGTTCCAGGAGCTTCAGGGGGCCTCTGGCCCCCTGGACCCCTGCCCAGGACGTTGCCCTGGACCCACCGGGGGCCCTAGCGGCCCCCTGGCCCCCAGCTAATATTTCCTCTTTTTCACTCCCTGGCCAGTCACACCCCTGTTATGTAAATAAAGAGAAATCTTATTAGTTGCTTAGTAATGATTATTAAGAAGTAATTTGGTGACATATTTTGTTGAGGCAAGGCTTGACATTAAAAGACAATCTTTGTTTGTGACCAGGAATCTTGTTACTGCTAGTAAACATTTGGTTCGGACATGTAAAACATAGAGCTGGTTCACCAAATGAGCAACTTTGTTTAAAAATTATGTCGAGCCATGAGAGGTTGCTTACATCAACTAGTACCTTTACAAAAACACCCTTTCCATTCTCTTGAATTGAATTAATTGTTTGTTAAACTTTTTTTCAGGAAAATGAGGAAGAAGATGAAGAAGGTCAGAAATTATGGCGAGAAATTACTTCAGAGAGAGTTGGTAGATCTATGGATGCTGCTTTAACAGCCATTTATATCATGACATCTACTAAAATGCCTAAACAAGTTTTCATTGAAGATGTTATTGATAGAATTGTCATGTTTGGGAAATTTCAGCTTCAGAACACAATATACCCTGAGTTTGATCCTGTGTACAGAGTAAACCCTAAAGACAAAGGTATGTTGACGTGTTTAATCTCATTGACTATTGATTTTTAATATGTTAAAACTTCCAAAGTTTCATATCAATTTATTGTTGGCTTCAAAAAAGATGATATGCAGACTTTATCATAACATTTGGTAATGCCAGTTAATTGAAATCACCTTAAAAAAGTGACACTAACAGTTCACATTAAAGCCAAATAGAGCAAGCACAGGTAAACTCCTTGTTCAAGCTCGGCCCTTTTGTATGAATAGAATCTGAATTTCTTGATCTCTTAGCATGCCTTCCACATCATTTTGCAAAAACTCATCTGTGTGTCTGTTCTTACTAATGTATCTTATGTAGTTTAAGTTCATGATTACTGTTGAAATGAATGCTGAGCATCAAAATAATTGCTATGCAACTTATGTTGCTAGAACTTTTCTTCATTAAAATAATTTATTTGAGCTTCATCTATCATGAAATGATGATAGTCTGAGATTCTAAGTATTGCTAATATATAATTTAAATCAACATGTATTTACAGATGGTTTTCAAACCAGTATAAAGATGAAAAGATCTAGAGCGACTCAAGTAAAACACAAAACAACTATTACTCTATACAACAAACTTACTGATTTAGTTGGGAACCTTGCAGAACTTGTAGAAATCCAAGAACTTACTGATACAATTATACTTCAGGTAAATAATTTTACTTTTATGTCTTTAATTAAGAATGCCTGATGGTCCCATTTGTGTTTTAACATGGGGTTTCCCCATGTTAAGTAGCAGACTGTAGTAATTCTCATTAATATCCGCCGCCAACGAATATTTTAAGCTGTGCATGGCAATTAAATGGATAATTACCACTGCTATTAATGTAGTCTGCATTATGCATTAGCAAGCACAGGGTATGCTGTTAGTGCAATTGAAGTACCTGTATATCTAATCTGACTTCTGTCAGGTAAAGGTCCATTGCATCACTTCTGTTTTCGTTTTATAAGCCATGATATATTTTATCAAAACCCAATGTTTGACCAGCTCTATTGGCGCTATGATTTATGATAGATATATAAGTTGTACAATTGATTTTTAATTTTATATCTGAGCTAATGTTGGAATGGTTTTAAGAATGCTGATAGCATTTTCTACAAGTAACCAAGCTGTCAGAAAAATATTATTTTATTTACATACATATGTTGTCTTAGTCTCTTAGAAAGTACTTTAATTTCTTCTGTTTTTGTTTCTTTTTCAGCTTTCAACTCTAGGAGTTGCACCTTTCTTTGTTGAAAATGTTAGTGAATTACAGCTGAATGCCATGAAACTAGTTACAACTGTAAGTTTTTATTTTCATTTCATTACAATAAATTATAATGAATTCTTTTACATGTTTTTAGCAAAATCTACAGCAATTTTTATATATTTTTCTCTAGTGCTTTTTCCATTGCTTAAATTTGGGAATAAGTTTTCTTTTGAGTCAATAGTGACTACTTTGTAAAATTGTCTTCATCTTTTTGGATGTTATCTACTGATTCAACTTAGAACCCGCAGCAAGTTTAGTAAATTCTGTTCACTCATGGATGTAACTTTATGTTAACCTAATGTTATTTTGTATTATTTTTTGCAGGTGTTTGCTCATTATGACAAACATAGACAGCTAGTGTTAGAAGATATATTTTCAAGTTTAGCTAGGTTACCATCAAGTAAAAGAAATCTCAGAAGTTACAGGTAGATTATTTTATACTAAATATTCATTAATTATACCCCCGCTTCGAAGAAGAGGGGGGTATACTGTTTTACCCTTGTCCGTGCGTCCGTCCGTTACAAAATTTCCGTTGCAGTTTTCTCAGCAACTATAACATGCAGCAGCCTAAAACTTTGCATATTGCTTCATCCTTTAGTCCCATGTGGTGTAAAGCGATTTCATGCTCCTTGCTCATCTACTTCCTGTTTGTCGCATATTTTTAGATTTTGGCGGGGGTATCACTAGTGAGCATTAGCTCACAGATTTACTTGTTATATTGATGGGTCAGTGCAAAACTAGTTTATGTTCTTATTTTACATTTAGTTTTATTTGTCTTGCGCTGACTGGTTGTTATCCTTCAAATTTTGTATTACATATATATGTAGCTTTCATTATGTTGATGGTATAACTTATTTGATGTATAGATAACTGCTAGTTTGTTTATGAAATAAGATAACAGTTAATTAGTTCAAATAAAAATAAGTTTGTGAAAATAAGTTTGCATTAAATTGAGCTTCATAAATGCCCATTATTATACCCCCGCTTCGAAGAAGAGGTGGGTATACTGTTTTACCCTTGTCCGTGCGTGCATCCGTCCGTTACAAAATTTCCGTTGCAGTTTTCTCAGCAACTATAACATGCAGCAGCCTAATACTTTGCATATTGCTTCATCCCATAGTCCCATGTGGTGTAAAGCGATTTCATGCTCCTTGCTCATCTATTTCCTGTTTGTCGCATATTTTTAGATTTTTGCGGGGGTATCACTAGTGAGCATTAGCTCACAGATTTACTTGTTGGTCCCATAGCTGGTAGCTGGGTGTGTAAATGTCTCTGTCAAAACTTTCAGGTTTTATCAGATCTTCAACAAAGGACAAATGTTTATCATCTGAATGATTCAGATTAATTTGATTGCTATGTCAATCAACTCCAGGGGAACATGAGTAATGTCTCTTGAATTGGACAACTTGTGTATTTCTAAGATATGTTGTTTCTGCATTTACATTTAGAGTTGACCTTAATATGTATTTTACTTTTTGTTATTTTAGATTGAATGCAGATGAACATATACAGATGGTTACAGCTTTAGCTTTACAATTAATACAATGTGTTGTTAAATTACCTCAATCAAAACCAGATGAACAACCTTTAGAAGATGAACAAATAGATGACTCACCAAGATCAAAGAAGGATAAACATGGTAAAAACAAAAGAAAGTCTGATTCTGTAAGTTGATGTTGTTATTTATTTAGCCTTATTTAATCTAACATTAAGCCATGCACTAGTGAATAACTGACTGCTGTGCTGCTTCTTGTATCTTAGTTTTCTTCAAAGTTTCTTGTTTGCTTGTACATAAAGTTTAAAAGTTTCCACAAGTACAAAGTTAAAGGCACAGTTAAATTTGTTTGGTTATCAAAAAATCTTTATTTTATCTCAAAATAGCTTCTTCAGGATGTACGACAAGGGTGCTTTTACTTCCTGAGTTGATTATATGTTTTATGTTGTTTTTCTGATGATTTATGTAAATATTTTATATCTCATATACAGGTTGATCCTGATGTTGTGATAGTTACTTCCTATGAAATGGCAATGAGAACAGGCTATAACTTCCTCTCTGTATTTCTAAAAAAGTAAGTTATGTTTATCAATATACATGTACATAAATAACAAATAATATTGAGGAAAGAGAAACTTGTTTTTTTTCTTTCCCTTTAAATCTTTAACATAAAGGTTTTCAATGATGAATTAACAGACTTAGATGTTTTTTTAAAACTGTTTATCATAACTAGATTGATTTGGAGGCTGATTAGTGCTTTAATTTTGCTTGAAAGATATTTAACACGTCAGTAACCTTGGTTTCCGAGAAATAAGGTCAAATTTCCTCATTATAGGAGATTGTTAGCTCATTGTGAACGGGCAAGTGGGTTGTATGAACTGATTGCTATAAATAGCCTCAATGCATAATGTAGTTTGAGCTTTCGTATCCCCTAGAATGATGTACTACTTATGTCAGAAAAGCTTGCCATTAACATTTGCCTGAACAAAAAAGTATGTTGTTTTATTTGTATCATGTGTGTATTTCAGATGCACAATAAAAGGCGAGGAAGATTACCGGCCTTTGTTTGAAAACTTTGTACAAGATCTCTTATCTACAGTGAACAAACCAGAATGGCCTGCTTCTGAACTACTGCTTAGTTTATTGGGTAGAATATTGGTAAGTAATCGTTTGATAAGAATTGGTTTTAATAAAAGTTGTTTGGTCTCACATTAATTTTGATCTGAAGATCTCTGTGATTGGCTTACATTACAGTCAAGTATTGCCCCAAAATTTGCTTGCATAGTTCTTTTGGATTTTGCTTCAAAGCTTTTATTTGGTTGATGGCCATTGATATGAGAGGTCGCTGCTTGCATAGGAATAATGAGCTCTGATTTGGAAACAAAAAATATAGATGTCAAAGACGATGTGTACTTGAGCATTTAAATATACTTTTTATGAGATTGATAAATTTTAGTCTTGCAAATAAACATAATTTTTAATTTGAGTCATGCAAATAAGGATTTTTTTTCTTACAGGTGCAACAATTTAGTAACAAATCTATTGAAATGTCTTTGAGAACAGCAGCTTTGGAATACCTTGGTATTGTAGCAGCCAGATTAAGAAAAGATGCTGTATCTAGTCAGTTAAATCAAGAAATTATTGATGACATTGTATTTAAAGTTAATGATGATGACGATGATAAAGATGATGGTGAAACGAGACGGAGTACAAGAAGTGGTAGAAAATCACCAGAGGTAAAATCATGATATGAATTCTGAATCTAGATTATAAAGAAAATAATATTTGTATAAAAACAACCCTGTTACTAATGGTTTAGATGATTTAAGTGTGATTTTTATGACTGATTTTATATTTCTCTTTATGTATAGGTCATTTTGCTTTGAAATACAATGTATTAAAAATTAAATTTCTTATAAATAAGAATTATAGATGCTGACTGGTCATTTTGAAATATAAAGAACTAAATCTGTGATTAAGGAGCTTTAAGGTATGTAGATGTTTACTTAATATTATATACTACAGGAGGAAGAGAATGAACCAGACGAGACACAAAGTTTACAGAAAGCAATGTTAGATTATCTAGCTTACAATGGTGCAAGTGAACCAGCATATTTGGTAAGTTATATCACTGATAATATTATTATACCCCCGCTTCGAAGAAGAGGGGGGTATACTGTTTTACCCTTGTTTCTCTGTTATTGAACTTTTCTGTAGTAGTATTAACTACTATTACTGTTTATGTAGTATTAATTTAGTTGCATTTTGGTTATTATTGTTGGGGTGAAATTTTTCAAGACTTTCCAGAAGATCAGTATTTTGAGAATGCATGAAATGGTTCTTTTCCTATGTAATAACTTGTGAAAAAAATCACTTTTTTCTATGCCATTTAATATTTGTTGCCTTAAATAATTACCAACGAGGATAACTACTTCAGTAAAAATGGCTGCTAGAAGTGTTTATCATGCAATGTAATTATTTAAAAAAAAAATTATTGTTTAAGCCAGTAAAAATAATTTAGTAAATTGTATTACAGTTTGCTCGACAGTTCTACATAGCTCAATGGTTTAGAGACACAACCAAGGAAGCAGAAAAGAAACATAAAGCTGATGAAGACTTTGATGCAGAACAAGAAGAAAAAACAACAGAAAATATGAAAGATATTGAAGCTAGAACCAAATTTTTATTATCACAAGTTGAAATCAACTATAAACCATACACATCATTCAAGTATGTATATCTATGACAATTTTATCTCTTTAATAATTATCAATGTGTTTGAATATGTTTCAGTTCATATATGTAAGTTTTGTGTGCCTGTAATGAAGTAGTAGAAGTTCCAAAAAAGACTTCAAAATAATTCTTGACAGGCTTGTTGTCTTTGGCGCATCATGTTTTTTTTCAACAATGGGTGATAAAATTTGCCATTTTATTGATCTTGTCAGTCTTATAACATTCAGATTATTTGTTCGTTCAGTTCTATAGATTTGGTATCCAAGTTGATCATTTATGTTGCTCTATATGCTAATTTAACAAAAGTTAACAGAATCTGTAGATTCTGCATTGTGCTAGATGTAGTTTGTTGTTCCTTTGTCCTGTTGAAATATATAATGGTTTCTAATTAATATTTTTCAGACCATCACCTAGTAAGTTGGACTATGACAGCGCATGTCTGGTGGCCAGATATCTCTCTTCTAAAAGACCATTTGCACAAAGTTTTGACATTTACCTTGGTCAAGTAAGTACACACTTGAATTATACTGGTTTGTTAGATTCAGCTTTGTGCTTAAATTAGTAATATTCAACTGTAGAACATTTAAGTGACAAGTTAGCATGTCATTTCTTAGTAAATCATATAGTCCAAGAGCCGAGGCCGTTTATTTTCAATTTCGGGGCATGCTCTGGTTTTGATATATGTTGTTCTACACTGAATGTAGTTTTCGAAATGGGGCATTAAAATTGTCGTATCCTGGCAAGGCTATGTGAAATTCAAGATGGCCGCTAAAATATCTGGAAAAGCTATTCTTTGATGTTTTGTGTCTAAATTATTCAATTTTCAATGTAGACATCCTTTAATTAAATTTAATATAATTAGGGTTTGTTTATTTACAAATTTTGTATTTGATGAAAAAGAATAATGTGGTAATTGTTAACTTGAATCCTAAAATTATGAATTATATTTGTATTTTACCTTTTCAAGTACATTGACTTTTGATCAAAGTAAACTCATTGATAGAGTGGTGAGGGTTTGAGTCCAGCTACCAATCTTAGCTAAGTTAACAGTGGCTTAGCCTACTGCTGATTACTTTTTAGAACTGATGCATCTCATAAACAAATGTGAAATGTTCTTTTTATAATACTTTGACTGTTTAAAAGTGCCATGAAACAACACCAAGCTGAACCAAATATGTAATTCTTTGTGTAGGGAAAAGGACAGCAGTAATAGTTAACTTATGTCAAGTAATATGATATTTTAAACATAAATTGATTTCAGATCTTGAAAGTATTAGCTGAGAATGCTGTTGCCATCAGAACTAAAGCCATGAAATGTTTGACATCTGTTGTTGAATCAGATCCTGGTGTTTTAGCTAGGGTAAGTGCTTCTACAATACTTCTTTAGTCTGTAAATGTCAACTTGATTGTACAAAACTTTGTGAAGTACAGTGGATCTTGTGTTAAGCGCCCATCAAAGGGAGAAACAAAAAGTGGTCATTTAAGACAATGGTCTCTTAAGACAAATTTTGATTCCCGACATTGAAGCCGTCCTGACATTCTAAAATTCGTCATTTTCGTAGAACATTAATCTGTCAACGGGACGATTTTAACTGATGGGCTTTTATCTAAATTTCGTCAAATGCATACAAATAATGGGCAAATCGATTTTTCTCTTTTTTAAACATCCTAAATTCAGCTTCAAATTGCAATAATTTATTACAATTAAGTGAAACTTTGGTTTAAATAATGATTGCGAAACATTAGTTTTGTTTTCGTACATGTTAAAATCCGTAATTCCCGGACATTTTTGCGATAAAAACAACCAATATTTAGGTCATCAGAGTAAAGGCTGTTACATTTAAAACTGAAATTTACACAATTTATAAGAATTAATTGTGATAATTGTCCAACACACCAGCTTATTCTTTGTTCTAACAAGCGCTGCAAACTTCAAGCGTAAAAATGTTGGCCTCGTTTGAAATTGAATGTAGAACGTGATGCTATTTTCAGAAAACGTGTTTATAATGTCCTCAATATTGACCTTTCTTTGTTTAAATATACAAATTGTTTCTGCTTACGTATTTTTTAATAAATATTACTTTACACGTTCGACGCATGTATAAAAAGTCAAATTTGCAGTCTCTTGAAATGTTTTGAAAATGATAACTCTCCACGGTACGGTAAGTACGATACGGGACTAATTGTTCAATGCGTATTATGTAATTACATTATGATTGGATCATATTAGTGTCACTCTGTTGATTGTTCCCATTTAACCCTTTATCTTACAGTATTTATGACTGTCAATTATTGATTTTTAGAGCCCGACATACGACTTTAGGTGATAGACATTGTGACGACGTACTCCCGGTGTATATCTCTAATTACTGGGTTTTATCGATTTTCGCCAAATTCGATTTATATGAGCCGGTCGTTTAACACAAATAAGTCAGTCAGTTTCGGCCAAAATCAGTGGTCGCTGGTCGCGTTAGACAAAAGTCGCTTAAGGCAAAGATTTAAAGAGTTAAAATGGTCCGTGGGAACTCAGAGTGGTCGCATAGTGCAAATGGCCGCTTAGGAGACGTGGTCGCTTACGCAAGATTAACTGTACTTGGTGGTAGTACTGTGGACTATTTTCCAATTTGTTTAAAACAGAAATTTTCTCTTTCATATGAAGAATTAATTTCTATTAGAAATCTCATTTTGATGAGAAAGTTTATAATTATGTAAGGCCACTAAATTGCAAGTGACTCAAATGCAATGAGTACTTTGTGTTTGGGTGGACCCAAGAATGCCTCAGGGCCCCAACTTTTAATGTTTGTGTTTTCAGATTCACGATTTTTCAACTAAATGCAATTTCCTGAACATGGGTATTTCTAATTGTCTTTTTACTGTAGAAATGTAAAATATAGCACCCTGCTAAATATAGCATTAGTCTTTGACTTAAATTGGAAAAACATTTTTTTGCTGATAAAATGATATCAATATTAATGTACCAAATATTTTTGTATTTTAGCCTGACATGGAGCGTGGTGTTCATGGAAGATTTCTTGATCCTTCCACATCAGTAAGAGAAGCTGCCATAGAACTTGTAGGAAAATTCATTCTAATCCGTCCTGAACTCATACCACAGTACTACAATATGTTGTCTGAAAGAATATTGGTAGGTTTGGATTCTTTACTTAACTTTATTTTCTTGCTTTAGTGTCTATAGGCAATCAAACCATTTTATTAGGAATTACTTGAAAGTAAGATCATTTCTATGTTTCATAATAGTGACAGTCATTCATTTTCTCAATCTGTTTTTCCTAGACTTGTAACATTTATTTACTTTCAATTTTTATATGATCACACATGGGCTCATACATAAAAATATAATTATTGTTTCTCTTTCTTAGCCTAGTTGCACAGATAATATGCTAGCTAGCTCTTTGTTCTCTATTACTCATCATCTTCAATGAGGTCACTTGATTGATCATAAAAATTTAGTTAACATTTTCTTTTTGCGATGCTACACCAATCTGTACTTGTATAATTACAATCTAATCTGTGCATAATTGTTGGTATTAAAATGTATGTGCATATATATATTTTTAGTAGAGAATAATCCATAAATTGGTGTATTTATTTGTGAATTGGTAGGTATTATTTATTTGTATCATATTCTAATGATTCTACTATATTTACAGGACACTGGTATAAGTGTGAGGAAACGTGTTATCAAGATCTTCCGTGAAATATTTGCTGTACAACCAGATTTTAATAAAATACCAGACATGTGTGTGAAAATGATTCGTAGAGTGAATGACGAGGATGGAATTAAAAAACTTGTGAATGAAGTGTTTCAAACTATGTGGTTTACACCCTTAAGTGCTAGAGACAGAGACTCGGCAAAACTTATACAAAGGGTTGTAAACATTACAGAGGTTGTTGCAGCGAGCAAAGATACGGGTTTTGAATTCATTGAACAGCTGTTGGATAATTTGTTAAAGAAAGACGAACATGGAAATTATAATAAGTCAGCATTAACCTCATGTAGACAGATAGTTGACTGTCTGGTAGAAAATGTGCTACGGTTAGAAGAAACTAGTGTTGGTTAGTAAAATGTGTCTTATGTTTTCATATTCTAGTCTCTGGATTTAAAATGTGTGTGTGGTGGGTGGGGGGGGGTGAAGTGTTGGTGGTGATTAATTGTCAATAAATGGACGAATCTAGATATGTTAGGAAAATTGTGTTGAAATAATTATTCTTTCATTTTCAGGATTTATATTTCAGTATTTTATTTGTCTATTATGTCTCCTTTATTTGCTTCAAAGTTTTGTAACATCTGCATATATTTGATTTGGAACTCAAATTGGTGTTTCTTTCAGCTGAAAATCTAAAGTACTCGATCCATTCAAAGTCATGTCTAAACATTACTGAAAAGCTTGCGAACTTAAAAACTATAAATTTTAACATTGAAATTTGTACTCAATGAAAAAAAACCGCCATAAATTTGAGTTCCAAATCATATTCAGTAAATTATGGGTGATTATTTTCAGATGGTAAATGCAGTAACAGATTATCAGCATGTTTATCAACATTATTTTTGTTCAGTAAAATAAAGCCAGATTTGATGTTAGAACATGCACAGACTTTACAACCATATCTTAATATTAAATGTGTTGTAAGTATTAGCTAAATCATTGATTTGCAATATATATGTGTATGTAATTTTTTGTAAATGTAGGACACAAAAAAGTCTGAAAAATTAGCTGTTGCTGGGATGAAAATTTTCAGTCTCAGCAACCAAACATTTTGCTTAGGCAATCATAATATTGCTAAGACATGTATTGTATTCTTAAGCCTGTTGTAAGGAATCTTAATCACTCATGCAACTGTATTTCAAACCCTAATTTAGTTGACTGGTTTAAAAAAATAAGTCTGAAACTTTTATTTAAGTATCTTATCTATACTTTTCATGACCTGATACAACTGTCA
The DNA here is from genome assembly GCA_025267735.1 of Mactra quadrangularis. NCBI lineage: Eukaryota > Metazoa > Mollusca > Bivalvia > Venerida > Mactridae > Mactra > Mactra quadrangularis. The sequence continues at coordinate 8,689,511 of CM046307.1, read as the reverse complement.
ATGGTAGTATTGGTATGAAATGTTTTGTAACATTTAATCTGATTTAATTTAATTTTAATATTAGTTTTAAATCTTACCTGAACAGGATGAATAAAGAAAAAATATTGGATATGAATAACCTTGTCTAATGTTAATATTATACCCCCGCTTCGAAGAAGAGGGGGGTATACTGTTTTACCCTTGTCCGTACGTCCGTCCGTTTCAAAATTTCCGTCGCAGTTTTCTCAGCAACTATAACATGCAGCACCCTAATACTTTGCATATTGCTTCATCCCATAGTCCCATGTGGTGTAAAGCGATTTCATGCTCCTTGCTCATCTACTTCCTGTTTGTCGCATATTTTTAGATTTTTGCGGGGGTGTCACTAGTGAGCATTAGCTCACAGATTTACTTGTTCATATTTGTTGGACAAAGTGGCAATTTATGAAAAAGTAAAATTCACTTTGTCCATGCAATGCTTTGTTTACTATAAATACTCATGATCCAATATGTATATGGGGATTGATTGATTATTGTCATATCCCTCCTAGCATCACAATTAAATTAGTTAATATAAATTTCAAATTAAGAAAAAAGTCATATGTTGCAGATTGAGATTGCCTCACACTTGTTACTACATATATTTGAATGTTTACAATCATGACTATTATTGTATTTATAGAGTCAGGGTGATCTGTATGTGTTACATTATGTTGCCAAAATATTAGAACTTGTGATACCATTGATGGATCATCCTAGTGAAAACTTTCTAGCGCAAGTAGAAGAAGATATGATCAAATTAATATTGAAACAAGGCATGATGGTGAGTATTTCATTATCTTCAGAACTAAGTGTAGTCAGTGACTACTTATTCAATGTTTTTGAAAAAAAAGTATATACATGTAGTTCATTCTTTGAATTAAAATGCAATTTATCCTTCGAATTGAATTTGTGTTTTTAAGTTAAGTAATAAATGCTAATTTTCTGTATCTGAAATAAGGTTATAAATATTTTACGGTCAAACTGGAATGTACAGAAAAATATCAGAAAACATGGTAATAATTATATGTAATAAACAGTCTACATGTTCGTTCTCTCTCCAATTTGTGGAGGCTGAAGCCTAATGATTTTGGAAGAAAACTATGATTTTCAAAATGTTATCAATCAGGAAGTTGTCGCAAGAGGTCTTAATTGAATTTTATTTAAACATGTCAATATTGTTTTACTATGACTTACATTTCATGCTTGTCTTCCTGTTCATACACTTGGTTAACTCAGTAGCTTCATAGTACTTTGATAAAGAGTATGAAATGAGTGATTATGCTTTCTTTATTTGCTTTAATGAATCAGAATGTATACATATATAATTTGATATTTTCAGGTGCTGGAAAGCTGTGTTAGTTGTTTAGGTGCTGTTGTAAATAATGTTAGTCATAATTATCCTCTGGTCAAAGATTGCTTCCAAAAATTCTTTGGTAAGATATTTCTTTATACTTTAGTTGGCAGTATTGTGATTTTTTTTCTTAACCTTTTGCGGTTAAAACTGACATATATATAATTATTTACTGGTGGAATAATTTTACCATTAGGCCATTCTGTATTATTGATAATGTCTGAACAGTATAATTAAATATAACTTAATATTAATTAGTAGGTGCACATTATCATAAGAAAGTTCACTTTAATACATTTGCATAGTTAAAAGTTATTAAGACTAATCCTGAAGCTCAAGACTTTATTGACCTTGTAAAGGGTTCTTTTCTAAAGTCATAAAATGGACCTTTCCACGACCTTACCTATTAGCATATTTAACAAAGGTTTACAGTTACATTTTGTCCCACAAACAAGGTGTTAACAATAGAGCACATGCTGACATTGTTATTCAAATAAAAAGGTCACACTCGGAAAGGTCCATTAGGGGTTCAAACATTCTTTGTTGTAGTTGTATTATGAAGTAACTTCTATACATTTTATGTTGTAGGTTATTTGCAAAAGTTTCAGTCATATCATCAAGAAAATCCAACTGCCCCTCTACAAGGCAACAACAGAAAGCCCACTCTTCTCAGGTCATTGTTTACTGTTGGTCTCATGTGTAAACATTTTAATTTTGAGTCCAAAGAATTACAAGGAGATTCTGAGGTAAATGACTTTCTGTTACACTAGTTTTATTTTTGACCTTATGGAAATGATGACTTCAGTTAAGAATATATTTCTGTGTCATCTTGTTATTGCCATCAGCTTGCTTGCAATTCTGGTAATGGACTCGGCATAGATTTTTATTGGTGTTGGTTTGAGTGATATATGTGTATAATTAATCAAGAATATATTCTATGTGTCTCTTAGTGATTAGATTATATAATCTGATGTTACTTTGTGTTCAAAGATTTGTCTGTCATTGGGTATTTTGTGATAAGGATTTTTTAAGCCACATATGTGGAGCAAATTTCATCTTTAGGCCACAAGTTGATCCTGTGTTTTATTGATTTTTCTGGGGGGAAAAAAGGGGCGAGCGAAGACAAAAATTTTAAAAATCTTAATTCAGTTGTTTGATGTAGCAGTTTGGCCAAATTTTTATGAGCAAGTGGAGAAATAAAAATATTTTTTGTAAAAAGTGTCAAAATTGAGGTGCAAGCAAATCCATTGAATATATAATCAACTTACTGTGGCTTAACAAGTAAGTTTGAAATTTCATGTATAGAACATTAGCTGCATTTACTATGTATCTCGGGGTTTGACAGGATTCCCCTTTTGACGGAATCAAAGTGATTCTTAGCTGGGGATTCCATCAGGATCCCCAAGAAGTTGACCTCATCTTACATTCATTTGAGCTTGGCAGTCCCATGTTTTTATCACAACTTGTGACTGCATGTATCTATTCTAAAGGTTTGTCTTTTATTGGAGGAATCTCTGGATAAAAGACTAGGGATTTCTTTGGGATCCCTATTAAAAAATCAAGTGTTGAACCCAGTATCTGTGTTATACTTTCATTTTATTCTACCTTATCTAGTAATTGAATTATTAATGGTTCATTTGTGTGTATTCTTCATTTATTTCAGGTATCATTAAAAGAAACCATATTTGATGTTCTTGTTTATTATACTTCACATGAAGATGAAGATGTCCAGGCCAAAGCTTTAACTGGTTTAGGTTAGTACTTGTTTGTCTTCATTGAATCTGAAGGAAAATGAAGTTACCTTGACTGAAAAAAAGTTGTAATTTTAGATAAATTGCATAAAGTCAAGCTGAAATTAGAACATTTTGACATGATCACAGATACACTAAATTATTATGAATTTGACAGGGGACAAATTTGTTGGTGGACGAATCTATCGTCAATGGTTTAAATTGGAGATATAAACTTCCAGTTTAAACTTATAAGAGAATTTCTATCAAAGTTCTCAAATAATTTAGAGAATTTATAATCTTTTTAGTTAATATAAGAATAGTATTACTAAATTTTGAAAAAGAAAGCATTAACACAATAAAAAGGAATAAAATCTTAATCATTTTTGGAACGATGTCTAAACATCGTTCCAGAGTTAACAACCGTAATTTCAGCTCCAAGCATTGAATCTAAGCAAAAACCCCGATCCACTCCGCATATCATTACTGCAAAATTTGATTTAACCATGTCAACGAAAGCGCTGGTGATGTAATTTGTCGACATCGACACAATATTGCCTGAAATATAACAGCAGCTATAATGGGAAGTCTACCTTAATATGGGTGGAATATTAGAGCAAGCTTGACAGTCTATCTCTTGATCTGTCTGTGTAATAGTTAGGAAAATTACTTTCTAACAAAGCAATAAAATACTGAATGTGTTATAGTTAGTGTGATTTGGGGTCAAAAAAGGGGAGCAAAGAATATGTGCATGTATCTCATCACTTTAAGTGATAATTAAGTTTTAAGTTGATATTCAAATTTGTTTGAATTTAATTTTATCTTTGAAATTGCTTAAAAAACAAATCGTGATTAAATCTTACTTTTATTTGTTATTTTTTACATTTTTCAGGTTTTATGGCTGTCCGTCATTATGAATACATGTTAGGAAGAACTTTAAAAACTATGTATACAGATCATTTATCTAATCCTGATGCATGTTTAAAACTGAAGTGCCAAGTAAGTACATTGTAGAGAAATAATTAAATCCAATGGGAGTGCTCAACTGTGTACAGTAAAACTCGGATATAACATACTCGGTTATAACATACACTCGGTTACACCATACCATTTTTTCTGGCCCGTTTTTCATCCTGATATATAACATACTTAGTAAGCTATATGGATATAACATACCTCGGTTATAACATACCTTTTTTCTATGGCCCAGCGAGTATGTTATATCCGAGTTTTACTGTATATGTATATAAGAAGCGATCTTTGTGAGAGTGAACCATTTTATTGTTTAGATGCAAACTTTTCTGAAAGAGTTATGTTTTTGAAATAGGAAATCACAAAAGTATCCAAAAAAAATTTAATACAACTTAATCCAATGTTAAACTTGCTGCAAAGTCAAAATATTGTGTGATACATTCATTCCTAGCTTCTCTGAGTACACAGAAAACTTGTTTCTGGTTCTACTTAGTTAATGTTTTGATTTCAACAAATTGAGGCCAAATTTCACTGATGTGGCGATCATTTAGTCTAGAGACTTTTAAATCAATGTTGAAATTCTGCAGATTTCTTTTAAGCCTTATTTTCTAAACTCAACTTTTTGCACTGTATTGGAAGGTACATCAAAGCATAAATTTATATTACTTCCATGTTTGTGAAAGTTTTCAGAAATAAAACTGATTTCTATGAAATCTGTATATTCCAGTCTTTGAAAGGTTTTCAGAGTAAATTTTTGAAACTTGCAACTTCCACACCTGCTACCATATTCATGTTGTAACTCATTTGAATTGTTGATATTTTAGGTATTAAAGAATCTCTATTATTATTTGGTTGAAGAGGAAGTCAGAATGGCAAAATCTGATGCTGAATGTAAGTCAATGTTACCTATGATTATTTGATTACACATAAGCCTGCTATGTTGGTATCACATTCGAACTTCATCCATGGGATCAAGGGTTTAAACCATTATGATGAAATTGATTTCATTTCTGTCAATATACATGTATTTCATTTTTCATGTCATGGATAATAAAATTGATATTGCATTTTTTTATGACTTTATTCTATTATGTTGTAAACAGTTTTTTGATATCACTATTAATAATTATAATAATTTAGAAATAGAAAAGATTTACATTTGATGATGTCTGTGGTATAACTGAAATATGTTGAAGACAGTGTTTAACTCCCTTTAACAACGTATGTACATTTTTCTGATGTCTAGTAGTCTGCAAATTTAGGACTTTAAAGTGGTCAGGACTTGATGTTTATGTTTAACCTTTAACGTCAAGGCCTGGTGGTTGTCTATAAAAGATCATGAAGCTGCATTTTCTGTATTGTCTAAAAAATGATTTGGTTGTCCAAATAAATTTAGTGGTTGTCCAAAACTAAAAAAGTCATAGTCCTAGGCTACTGGACAACTGATATTTTTGAAGGTTGGTGTTAGTTGGTATGAACATTCTGTAATTTGTATTAAATGTTTTCAGGGAAGAAACATGCAAAGGAAGAGGATCTTAAAGAAATGGGGGATGTGCAATCTGGGTAATTGTTTATTTTATGTAGTAATTTTTGTTACTAAATATTAACAAGACTTAACTAATAAACTGACACAAAACAATGCTACACATTATTCTTGTGGTGTTAAGCCTGAGTAAATGATGATCATTATATATCTTATCATTATACTTAAAATTATTTTGTAAAGTTATACTTTATCTGATATGGTTTTATACACTTTATATTAATTATATATTATAATTATAGTTCAGACTTTGGTTTTGACAATCATTAGGAATTTAAGGGATTTCCATAAATTCTGTCTTATCCTGGTTTACCTCTATCTCTCGACAATCCCTAAAATGAGAAAACAAATTTATAACATTAAAAGAAACATTTTTAATAGAGGCTCACCGGAATGATTGGACTTTGCCTAATTGTGTTGCTTCTATAGATCAAGTCTTTATCATTATTACATGTATTACTATTACTAGCTTGTATTTAATTATTTGTTGTATGTCTTAAAATACATTTATTTATCAAAACATATTTAATTGGGAGAATTTATTTTACAGTATGGCCAGTACAATAATGCAGGTGTACTTGAGACAGGTTATGGAAGTGTTTTTCTCAGTGAGGTCGCAGGTTCGACTTGAAGCTTTAAATGTGATACAATTGGTATTAAGGCAGGGCCTCATTCATCCTGTTCAGGTAAGATTGAAAATTTTTTCTTTTTATTGTGCCTTTTGTAAAACTTGATGTTATTGCTTTCTGGTGAAAACAGGAAAAATGTGTGTGAAATTAGGTACAAATATTATTTATATTGTATATTCACTGTATTCTATGTATGTGCCTTTTGGGAAAGTTGGTTGTTCATACCTAAATGGGTAAAAAAGAAGAATGGTAGAAATAAGACATCAATACTATTTATTTTATATTTATTTTTAGTGTGTACCATATTTAATAAGTATGGCCACTGATTCAGAAGCTCCTATACGTGTGAAAGCTGAACAACAGTTGCAAGAAATAGAGAAGAAATATCCAGGTTTCATTCATGTAAGTAAAATTATAGTTTCAATATGTAAGTAAGAAATTTCATTTGAACTACTTCATTCAGGAATAAATGGAGGTTGACTTGAAAGTGTATACAACAAGCTATGAGACTTTCAAGCAGTTAGGTAATATGTATAATTGTATGTGTATAATTTACACGATCCATTTTTCTCAGCATGTTCAGTGACTTTTTTTAGAGTGGGTATTGTACCCACCAATGTTGAAAAATGTGGGTATGAGGAAATAAAAGTGGGTACAACAGTTTAAAAAAGTTTTTTTTGACATAAGTACAAGATGATTTCTCCCCTATTCTCCGAAAAGGTAGTCACATTCGTCTTTAGATGATTCGTCCCAAAAAAACGAACATAGTTTCGGCAAATCCAGGTCATCTTTTACTTCACCCCCACATTAGTTTATGATAAACAGTCCAGATGAACACAATATCATCGAATGGCGGTTGAAAATCGTGTAATGTAGCCTCTTTTATTATTTTTGTAAGTGAATCTGGTGCTCGCGCTCGTGTGCAATAGCCTACTAGTCGACAACAAATCACTAAAATTAGGTGATACTTCATCGTTCGTTCGCAAATCTGATCGTATCATTAAAGTTTAGATTAACGCCTTTATAATTCGGCAATACAATAATAAAAATTCCTTTGTTTGACATAATTATTGGTACAAATCATCGCGTCGTCAACGCTCTCTAGCAGAAAACTATCGACGCCATGATTATTTTATTGCGACGAAAACAAAAACAATCCGCTTAGCATTGCTGACGTCATTTCGGAAAGGCTAAATGCCAGTAAAAACGTAATAAGCTTAACAGAGTTAAGTTCATTACATTATGATTTATTTCGGTCTGCGTATTCGTACCCGGTAGGATACGAATATTCGCGTGAATTTTACTTTTTTGGCGTGAAATACGCGGATTTTCGCGTGATTGAACATGCTGTTTTCTGTTCACTTATGTATCGAGTGCTGCAGTTGTCAGCCTGTAGAAAAGAATCTGCTTAGAACTAGGTTGAAAAGTTTAATTTCAGAGATCTAGTTCTGTCCAGGGAATGTGAATAGGGTGGTTGACTGCTGTTTATTACCCAATAACTTATGCATGGGTAAAAGGTTTAAGTGTTAATACTGATTTCAGTGTTTTGAGATTAGGTTGCTCTATGTAATATGTATAGAATCTGTGTATTTCAGTATTTTGAAAGCAGGTTGTCGGTATTTACAAAACTTTCAAATTCCACCTATGATTATGTCTTTTTTTCAAGTCATGAAATTTTTAATGGCGTTATGTTTTTTTACAGATGAAGGCCTTACAAGGAATCAAAATGTGTTTCCGATTACAAGGATTAATACAAGGAAATGGTAGTAATAATTGTGTTATACGAGGTTTACATAACCCAGATGATAATAGTACCAGTCTTAATGCATTCCTGTACAATGTACTACGTACTAATAGGTCCCATCGTAGAGCTATTCTTACTTCATTACTCAATCTCCTTGATGATTCTGCAGTAAGTATTCTAGACCTTATTTTCTGTCTCGTATGTTAGTTTTACATGTGTGAAAGTTGTCAGTATGAATACTAGGGGTGTAACAATACGGTAAAACTTCAAAAACCGTATTGCAATATATTGCAATATGTATCGGTTTTTGCTTAGACATGCAATATATGAATTAATGCATGTGCATGTGTCTAAATAGGATCACACCTATGAGTATTTTCATATGATAACTTATCCAAATACTTGTGTAAAACGCACTATGAGTAAAAAAAATGCACATTTTGAAAAGGACTTTCGTAGAAAATATTTCTCCAATTTGACAAAATGTTTAACACAATAAGATTATTTCAAGTTTTTAACTCATTTCAACATTTGTTCAAATATTTAAATTTCATAATCTGATAAAAACAATCAGTACGGCATACAACTGCAAAAACCGGTTCAGGGAATAACAAACCGGTTAAAAACCGTCAGAAATCGTATTGCAATATTAACCGATATATCGGTTAACCATTACACCCCTAATGAATACTGATTTCAGTATTTTGACAAAAAAATACTTTATGTAATTTATATGAGATTTGTCTGTGTCAGTACTTAAGAAGTAGGTTTTTAGTATTTTTTTTTTTAATTTTTAACTTTCACCCCTGGTTTTATGTTTTGTATAACATTGAAAGCATTGTTTTAGTTGTGTTGACAACTTTTTGTCATCAGTTCTAAGTGAATGATTTTCATAGTCTTGAAATACGGAAAAATTAGGTGTTTATGTCCTTTAATCAGAAAAAAATCTTAGAAATTAAAACTTGTAATCTTGCTAACCTGAGTTAGTGTGTAGTGCATTCAGTTTCAAGTCTATGTTTAACAAATCTATTTTAATCAAAGTTAGTAAGATTTATGATGGCATATATTTTAGTTTACCATAACCTTGTAATATGATTGAAAAATTGTTGAAAGATGGTGTAAAACACTGTATATCAAATATCATAACATTTGTATATTTGTAGAAAATCAGTCTACAGGAGCAGCTGTATATTGCAGACAACCTTGCCTTCTTTTTGTATCAAACTCAGGACGAACCTTTATTCATTATTCACCATATTGATATCATTGTATCCGTGTCGGGATCTAATCTTCTTCAGTCTTTCAGAGAGGTTGGTTTTATACTTTATATTGTGTTTATATGTTGCATGATACTTTATTGATTCATTGATAAGTCATACAATTATTATGACTTGATAAGATACTGATTATATAACAATTAGCATCGAATAGACACATTCTGGAAGTCATAATTATGGGGGAGGTTCCTATCTTCTCTGAAGAGGTTCTAACACATTTTTGCCAAAAAATCCTGCATTTAAAGGTAAAATAAATCATATTCTTCCCTGTATGCTTAACAGTAAAGTTAAACGTTTGTTTGCACTGTAGGGAAAACGCCACTTATTAGAATTCTGAATGAAATTTATTGTTACTAAAAAGACTATTACAAATTTTTTGTACATGTACTATATTTAGTTGATATTGATTTTACTTATATTATATAAAACTGGTTTAAGGCCTCAGACATATTGATTGATGGATCGAGCGTGTCATCCAGTTGTATCTCTTTATCTGAGAAAATAGTCTGTTACTTATGAAAGGAATTGGTGTAGTATATGTACTTGTGCATTCTTAACTGATGGTCTGATTTGACTCAGACTGTTAAGAAAAAAGGGAGAAAACCAATGCAACCAAAATAATAATTTTTTGTATGCATTTTGTTACTTTTTTGTATCAATTTCTGCACTTGACAGGATTTTATTTGTTATATAACTCATGATATTGTTAGATAAGATTGTTGATACTTATAAGTAATCAAATTGTTCTAAATTTGAATTTGAGAGTTAATTATTTTTATGTTACAAGTATTAAGTATGATAATAATGAAATAACATGCATGATATTAAATTTGTTAATTGTGGTTTCATAATTATTGTGTGTTATGAATTGAAAGATTGCATGAATTGCATGAAATTGTTTTTGTATTGCTTAGAAATATTTGTGGAAAATTTCAAATATATTTGTAAAGTATATGCTGATTATACTTTGAATGATGTGAAGGACAGATAGTGTCCTTGAAACATGATTTTATTCATGATATGAAAATGAATAATACTTGCCTTCATTGAATAACTTTCATCGTGGATTGTTTCTTGATGTTGTTTGTTTTAAAATGAAGTGCAGTTTCTATTGTGTTAATGTAAATTAATGAAATATATGACATTTTTTAATATTTCTGTACTAATGAGGAAAAACTCATCATACATGGATTCAGAATTGTTTCCTTACAAAAATGTTTGATTCCAAAATGTCTAGTATTTGTACTGACTGTATGAATACTATTGACTAAGAGATTATTTGATTTTCAAATTATTTAACTTGCACTGTGATTATTGATTTGAGTAAATAAAATACTGCATGCTGTTGAGTGCTTTAATTCGCATGATATTATTGATATCCTTTTGTTCATGTGAATGAAATCTGTAAATATAGAAATAGATATCACCAGTGGTAGTGATGTTGTTAGGTGGAGATGGTGTTCCATAGAGATGTTGAATTTACTGTTCTCTGACATACCTCGAGTGTCTGAAACCTATTGAACCTATTCTGTGGTGTGCTAGATTGCATGAAATGATTCTATAGACTATAGTAGCTTTCAAGAAGTCCACAGCAACCTACCAACATTGTGACTCTGTGGTCTGTTGGAACCCTTTGATGTTGATTAGAACTTTTTTATTAGATAATGCTATATTGTGTGTTATGTTTTATTGTGACATGCTTGATGTATTTATCATTTACTTTTAGAAACTGCTGTACAAAGACAACAGAGCAAGGAAAATGGTACTAGTTATTTTTTTGTTTTAATTATCAAATGTTTAAAATGTCTGTTGGTGATGGTTTCTATATTTGTATGGAGAAAAGATGGTGGTTATGACACTGAATACATTGTATTTACATACTTGAATGTTATGATATTCAAATAGAAATTGAAGATTCTAATGTTAGTGAATCAAATAACATCCAATCTTGGGTTCTATACATGTATGCATATGCACAGGTCAGACTCAAAGACTCAAGCTCATTCAGTCATGGTACCATTTCCAAATATTTTGGTATAAATATGAAATGTATTGTTATTCAGTATTGGTAGAATGACAGAAAAGTTTTACTAGCATCATGACTGGCATCTCATAGATTTTAGTTTCATTAATCATCTTGAATGTTAAATCTCTTATAAAATGATCATTTATTTGTCTTTGATAGATATTTTATGTATTACTTGAAGAGCTTATAATAATCTACGAAATTAGGATAACGAAAATGGTTGACTGTTCAAACAGGCCATATTAGTATCAAGCGCTATATCTTTTTCATAGATTTTCAGTTGCCCAACAGAAATTATTGATTGCCTGAGTTGAAAAGTGGTCTTAGGCAATTGGACACCTTCTAATTTCATAGACTGTATTAATATTTTGAATTGGGACTATGGTTGCTTGATAGTGTCACTGAAAAAATACCCATGAGATCAACCTAGAAAATTAAATCAATAAAATAGTGTATTCAACTGAGATCATTATACCCCCGCTTCGAAGAAGAGGGGGTATACTGTTTTACCCTTGTCTGTGCGTGCGTCTGTCCGTCCGTTACAAAATTTCTGTCGCAGTTTTCTCAGCAACTATAACATGCAGCAGCCTAATACTTTGCATATTGCTTCATCCCATAGTCCCATGTGGTGTAAAGCGATTTCATGCTCCTTGCTCATCTACTTCCTGTTTGTCGCATATTTTTAGATTTTTGCGGGGGTATCACTAGTGAGCATCACAGATTTACTTGTTTATTTTGTTCTCAAACTCTTCTTTCCTTGTTATCTTGCCTGGCAACCATTGGCATTTATTGATCCTATAAATATTGTTATGAGAACATTAAATTTTATATTAATTAATTAATAAAGAACAATAAGAAAGGTGATAATGCACCGGTAACACGACGTTCCCAAAGAAATAAGAAGGTACTTGGTTAATGTTAAGACATGTGTTATCAGTTACGTTTTATTGTTAATGTTTCCTTTGATTTTGCCTTTAAGTTTTCATTGTTTGTTACTTGTTTTTGTTTCTTCAAATATTTGTTGTAATGCATGGCTTTTTTTTCTATGTTTGAATTGTTCATCGTTTTTGTCCATTCATTTGTCCACATGTGTATATATGGATTGTAAATTTTAATGTGTAATATAATTTCTGTAAGCTGAACATGCACTGAATACTAGATAGAATTTATTTGTTAAAACCTAGCTTCATTCATTTATTTATGTGTGAAATTTACTGTGAATTATATTTTGATATATTTTAATGTTTTTCTGTGTAATGCCTTCCTGTATATTTTTATGTGAAATTTCTTGTTTCAATATTACGATATTGTTATCTTATAGATGTTGACAACACCTCACACTACAGAAAATGGCATCAGTAACGATCCTACCAGTTTATATTATGATGAAGATGATGACAACAGAAATATATTGTTAGGTAATTATAAAATGTTTTATACGCTTTGTATGCCCTTACACTCATAATTTTGCTTTCTATCAATCAAATACTGATTATATTTTTTTCATTTGCTCGGGGCATCCCACTAACTGGGATAAGTAGCAGGCGGCTAGAATGCCTGACATTGATCTTACAACTGGTATACAGTATCTATCTGTCTTAATGATGGAGTGGTTAAAGTTGCAGACATTATATCACTGATTGTTGGTTGTAGGTTTAAGCCAACTTGTCAGACATTAGACTGTAGCTTATCTCTATATCAAATTTGTGGGTGATTTGCTGGACTCTTCTAGAGCATTGTCGCACAATTGTGAAATATTTGGAATGGTGAAACAAAGTAAGACATTTTACTCCAGAGTTTATTGCACTTCTCAACCGTCCTGGTCATGAAGATGTCTATGAGGAAAGAAGTAAAGTCTGAGTGAAAACCAGGAATGGTGGTTGTATGAGATTTTGTGGTGATAAACATATGGCTCTTACTGTTGGAAAAGTAAAAAAAAACAATAAAAAAAAACAATCTTTTATGAAACTGGTATTTCCTTTAGTCTGAACAACCATTATTTATAAGCCATTTGAAGAAAGCCATTTACAGATATGAAAGTTTTTCCTTTGTCTTGAATATGTTTGTTGTAATTCAAAATGACCCAACACCTTAATACTCTATATAACTATGGTGTATATATTGATGTTTTGTTTATTTTTAAGATCGTCTACCTAATGATATCTCACCATTAAAAGAAATCATATGGATTGCACAAGGCTGTATACTTCTTCTTTATTTAAAACAACATTTAAAAGACATGTATGGATTTACTGACAGGTGAGTTTAGAAATGAAATTCAGAGAAAAACAGAGAAAAAAAACAAAATTTCTTAATTCTTTCTTAAAATTCTTTGATTCTTAAGTTCATCATTTGATGAGTGTATTAAAATTTCAAATTTGGTTTTTAACCCGCCTCGGTAGTTTTTGTCTGACTATGAATCTACAGTTTGTGCATTGGATTTTCAACTGGAAATCACATACATTTGTGAAGATTGGTTATGAATTTTTTCTTTAGCCCTGACCTCTGTATTAAGTAGGGCAGTTTTTTGACTGCTGATGTATTTGCTAAGTCCTGGTTGACTTTCTTGATTTCGAGTCTTTATTTTTTTGCAAAAATTAATTTTTCTTATTACTATTTATTTATAAATTATTATTTTTATTTCAGTAAAATACAAAATTATTCCCCAACTGAGGCAGCAAAGGTTTATGATAAACCATTACAGCGTAAATCTCTGGTTAAATTTAATCCTGAGACTGTGTTACATGTAATAAAAACAAAAGAAGAAAATGAAGAGAAATCATATGATGAACAGTGTGATAAATTAATTGAAGATTACCTCACTGTAAGTACTGGATCTTTACTTAACTTTCTTAGTTCTTTCTACTCTATATTGGAACATTGGGCCCTTAGTTCTCCTTCTGAGATATTATTTTTCCCATCATAATTAGAAGACTGATGATATTGCGATTAAATTGAGACCATGATAAATATAGTGTATAAAAAAAATCTTAAGATTTAATTCGGAACTCAAGTTGGTGGATTTTTCCAGCTGAAAATACTGTACAGCATGTACCCATGCAGAACAAATTGTGACAGAAACTATTTTGCAATATCTTATGGGATTTTGAAGTGACCGCGTACCTTGGATTTCACTATGTTCAAAACGCCAAAAATACGGTCCCTTTAATAATTTTAAATAAAAGCCTTATGCTATTTCAATTTTTTATTTGTAATATATTGGTCGATTATTGATGGTCCATTTGTAACATACTCAAATAAAATGTGGTTATTAATGGTCAGAAAGTGATTTTTTTTCCATCAAAAGTTTGTTCAAATATTAGTTGAACACCTCTGGTATATATTGAATTTCTATGAATATACAATGGTATTGTATGTTATTTCAGTTCAAAGATCTCATGTTAAGTGTTGACCCTCCAGATGAAGATGATAGTGATGATAACACAGGTCGTCGTTCACCAACTAATACTACCACTACATATACTATCAAATCAAAACCTGAAGATGGTGGTGGCGGTGGTGATGCTAGTACAGCTACTACCAATCATTTAGATAATGGTGTTGATGCTAAAAATGAAGTGAATATGGTGGATGGGGAACAAGGAGACAGTACAGACCATGTTTCAATGGACAAAGTCTCTCCTTCGGTATGTATTGAAATTTGTATTGAATTGTTCCTAGTTGTTCTAATAGTTGTGTAAATATAGGATAGGTGGCCGGCACTGTTCCAAGACACAAACATCATATTCACATATTATTCTAAAAATGGTAGTTTTTTCCCTAAATTGCAATTAGCGGCCAGTTTCTCCATTATAAATCATTCTATTTCACAAATTCATACATGCATGCATAGCTAAGGCTTTGCTCTTTCGAATTTTAACATGGTATCTCTAAATTAGATGATTTTTGGCAATGTCTGTGCTAGTTTGCTTGTTTATTTTGCAATGCAAGTTTGCTTGTTTAGAGTCTGTTTTCAATTCAATGAAATATTGCTAACTATATAAAATATTTTTTTGTATTTCAGGAAAAACCCAAAATTCCTCCACTTTTAATATCTGCATCAAAAATACAGACTCCTTCACGTGAGAAAGAAAAGAAGAAAGGTTCTTTAGTACGAACTATACGTTTACCCGGAGCATCTCAGCTTCAAGCTTCGGCTCATAATCTCACATCACCTGTTCATAGTCAGTCATCAATGCATCATCATCATCATCACCATCACCACTCTTCTCACCATTCATCATCACATCATTCATCATCGTCATCATCCAGATCTCATCATAAAACACCATCATCAGCTCATAAAAAGAAGAAAAAGAAACGTAAGCGTTATGGATCAGACTCTGATGACGATGATGACAGTGACTATGATCCGTACGGTTGAACGTAAGGCTTCATATGAAAGCTAGTTTAATATTCAGGTGCAGTACAAAATATTGTGATGGCTCAATACACATAAATGTGTGTTAACACTCTGTGAGCGTGTTAACATAACTAAGTGTCATCATTCACACCAAGTGTGTTTTAATGTTCACACATCAAAAGTGTGATAACATTTATGAGCATTGTGTGTGACTTGTTGGTCACTTTTTAAAGAGCCTAGTTATTGAGTCAAGTGTGAGAAAAATGAAGCCCTTCATAGTGATGCTTCCAAGGCATTTATTGTGGTGTTCAGTCGAGAAGAGTGGTGTGTTGGAATGGCCTGAACTGAAACCTGACTGGTGAGATGCCCTTGTGCATACAATAGTTCTTCAAAAAAGAGGCAGCTTTTTATGTGAATTATATCATTTTTGAATGTTAAAAATGTAATTTTTTATCTCTATTCTGCGAAGATGGTCTTTAGTGCCAAAGTTTTAACTAGAGGTTATTCCTTTTCATTTGAATTAGTTTTTAAAACCTATTTATTTCATCTCTGCAAGAATATTTTTAACTCTTACTGTAGATGTTATTAAGGATAAGTTGACTTGTTTACATTTTTTACAATGCTTCAGTTACAAAATCTTCAACTAGGCATAGGCGGATCCAGCAGGGGGGGGCAGGGGGGTCCAGACCCTGCCTGGAATTTCCAAAATGTACCTGTCCATTTGTGTATTTCTTGACTGCAGGTCATTTTTAAGTAGCATGAAGCAAATTTTCTCGATGCTTAACACAGATTTAATGGTTATGTAGGTTTATAAATAATATATTGCATTATTCTGCAAAATGTGTATAATGTGGTTGTGGTTCAAAAGTTTGGACCCCCCTAGAAAATGTTCGGACCCCCCTCCTAGAAAAAGTCCAGACTCCCCTAGAAAAAAATTCTGGATCTGCCCCTGCTAGGTAATAAAAATGCATAATAGAATACGGAACTGCTTACTTAATTGTGTGGGGCATATTATATTCAGTGGTAGTATTATGTTAGTAATTGTAATTATTTATAGAGGCAACTTAGCTGGGCAATGCCAATTCTTCCCTTATGTGCCTCTTGAAATATTTGTCTTAGTAGAATCTTTAAGATTATCTTTGTCAAGTTTTTTTTCTGAACAAATTAGTTCCTTCTCACTATGTTCTTTTTAACTTATTTGAATTCTTAATCACTGTTCTTGTTGATAAAAGTTTATTTTTGATCTCGTTAGATTTAGAATTGTTAAAATGTTTATCAAGTAAATCAATTCATTTATTTATATTTGTTAAATTAACTGTCAGAATAAACTATTCTCAATTTAAATTATCTAGCATACCGGTACCTTAGACTCATGTTCAAAAATATTTTACTGGACTTATTCTCAATGCTGAAAGTTTTTTTCTACTTCCTTACTGAAACAATGAAATATTTCATATCTGACTTACATAGCATTTTTTAACTCTGATGAATTTCCTTTTAAAAATATATCCAATGTACTGTATGCTTTTATTAGAAAGAGTATCCAAACTATCCTAATTTCCTATTGTAGCATAATTGACCACCAACTTAGAAAAAAGTATAAATAATGTAAAACCCGACGGCCATAACGTTCAAAAGTTTGAATGGCATTTGTCTTCAATGCATTTTGTGTTAATAATATGCAACCTTGCTTGTTATATATATATATGTGTCATGTTCTTTGATAATTTATTGTGACCAATTCAAAATCTGTGAAAGAGATTTAAATGTATAATGTTATTTTAAGTATGTTGTATAAGTTTTATTGAGTTTACATTATTGCATCATTTTAGAATGCAAACTGCTGTGAATAGAATGAAAAAATATTTTAATGAAAATTGTCGAATGTTTGATTCATTTTACTGTAAACTTATTTTTTACCTTTCATTAAATGTGATTGTGTGTGTGTTTCATGTTTTCATGTCAGTATAAAATATTCATTGTCATAGTTTTTCATCTGGTATTTATTTAAATGTTTATAAATTTTGCAAAAAAAGTTATATTTCATCAACTCCTTGTTCTATTCCATCTGTTCTGCTCTATGCAGCTAAATTTACAAAAGATTAATTGAGAATTAAAAATACAAATACCTACAAATTGTTCTCTTCTATTTTCATTGCTTGTATTGAAGTTTTCAGTTACTCCCTCTGTGTAACATTTTTAGCTGTAGCCAGGCTAGTGAAGAAAATGTTCAATTGGTGTGAAGATCAATTCTGACCTCAGTTTATGTTGGCATTGCACTAAGCCCAATGAAGAAAAAAAAGTGAAAATCATACATCAAACAAGCTGTATCATAACATCGTGTTCTTTTAGTATCTCTCTTGGTTTTTTTAATTTTTTAACTATTGCAATTTGGAATGGGTAATCAAAATTCTGGACTGACTGTCAGTTTAAATGTACTTGTACTTTTTAGCCGGATTTTTCAACGAAAAAATTCGGCTAATAGTTTGGCGAACACGGGCGGGCGGGAGGGCGGGCGGGTGGGCGGGCGGGCGGGCGGGCGGGCGTCCGTGTCGTTAACAATTGCGTTAAAGTTTTTATTGTACCATGTATTTCTGCCATTTAAAGTCAGATCTCTACGAAACTTTATACAATGATAACATACCATGTGATGAACAGAATTAGACAGTAACCGCAACTCTACCTTGCTTAATTATGGATTATTGCCCTTTGTAATTTTTGGGTGTCTGGTGTCCTTAACAATTGCGTTAAAGTTTTTAATTTAGCATATATTTCTGCCATTTATTGTCAGATTTTTATGAAACTTTATACAATGATAACATACCATGTGATGAACAGATTAAGACAGTAACCACAACTCTACCTGGCTTAAAAATGGATTATTTCCCTTTGTTTTTTGCGTTAAAGTTTTCAAATTGTTGGATATCTCTGCCATTTATGGTTAGATGTTTATGAAATTTCATACAATGATTACATACCATCTGTTGCAAAGAATTAGACAGTAACCACAACTCTACCTGGCTTAATTATGGATTATTTCCCTTTGTAATTTTTGCATTCAATTTCAAATTGTTTGATATCTCTGCCATTTCTGGTTAGATGTTTACAAAATTTCATACAATGATTAGATACCATCTGTTGAAAAGAATTAGACAGTAATGGCAACTCTACCTGACTTAATAATGGATTATTTCCCTTTGTTTTTTTTGCGTTAAAGTTTTCAAATTGTTGGATATCTCTGCCATTTATGGTTAGATGTTTATGAAATTTCATACAATGATTACATACCATCTGTTGAAAAGAATTAGACAGTAACAGCAACTCCACCTGGCTTAATAATGGATTATTTCCCTTTGTTTTTTGCGTTAAATTTTTCATATTGTTGGATATCTCTGTTATTTATGGTTTTATGTTTACGAAGTTTCATACAATGATTACATATCATCTGTTGAAAAGAATTAGACAGTAACCGCAACTCTACCTGGCTTAATAATGGATTATTTCCCTTTGTTATTTTTGTGTTAAAGTTTTCAAATTGTTGGATAGATCTGCCGTTTATGGTTAGATGTTTATGAAATTTCATACAATGATTACATATAATCTGTTGAAAAGAATTAGACAGTAACAACAACTCTACCTGGCTTAAAAATGGATTATTTCCCTTAGTATTTTTTATGTTAAAGTTTTCAGTATGTTGGATCACTCCAATAGCAAGTATTCTGGCATTTTCCAGTAATATTTTCTCGCCTTTTTGTGTCAACAATTTCACCATTTGCCATACAAGGTTTTTTTTTAACAAAATTCTCTCGCCAATTTCATATCATTAGCTTTGCATTATTTTCATCCATAGCTTTCATGTCTTATGCCATCTTGGTCAAATACCAACAAAATACTCAGAAAAGATACAATAGGACATATATATAGTTGATGAAACTCTTTATTCCTTTAAGATTAATTATTGCCCTTTGTATTCCTTCTAATAAGCAATATATCAAATGACTTTCTTTTGTAACAACGTAAACTTATTCTCGATGTTCCCATATGCAGAAAAATCCGGCTTTAATGTGGCTCCCACATTATCTTTCTTGTTTTATGTATACGTTTGTACGGAGCTAGTGAGAATGAGAATATGATTGTAAGTGAATTTATACCTGGTAATTAGTCTGAGTAATTTGACTGCAGTCCTTGTTATTTAGAAAAATGTATTGTCCATCTTATTCTGGTCTTCACTAAAGTAATAATGTATCAGAATTAATTTTACCTGGCCATGGGCATTACAAGTATTGAAAAAAATATGGTGCACTATTTATCTAGAAGTTGGTCAATAGTGCAAAATTCCCATTATATGATATATATTGTATGTACGGGATTAGCAAACATTGATTATATAAATGAGCGAGGGTAATGTATGCACCACTGACGGATAAAGAAAGTTTACATATTCTGATGGATAACCGATGATATTTCGGGACTTTAAACTTTCACCAATGTAAGTAAGTTTTCTACCCAGAAGCTGTGAAGCAACCAAATTTGATACTTTCCCAAACACTTGATTTGCTTACTGTTAAACAGGCATATTGAGAAAATGATATTTTCAATATTTTTGTCTTGTACACATCAAAGAATAGTAATACTTGGAATAAAAGATGTAGATGTGCAACGTCTTTATGACAAATATACCAGTAAAAGGTAAGTTGCTATTTGGTTGACTCACTGGTGCCAAACACAATTTTCCACCTTATAAGAAGGAAAATAGTGTCCAGCACCTGTGGGTTGACTACCACATTATCTGACTATAAAATGTCGATTTAATACATAGATCATTGCAAAAAAATGTTTCCTGTCTGTTGTATGTATTGAAATTTGTGAAAACTGTCGTAACAAATGAAAGGAACTAAACTTGCATTTTGAGCGAAAATACACGTACGAATTATTTAGGGTGCGAATTGTAATTATCTCCCCTTACAACTCTCCTTTGAAAATATTGAATTATTTTAGTTTTTCATGTATTTGTGTCAGTTTTATCGATAATTTAAGTGAAATCTTAATTTAATTAGTACTTCAGTGTCTTAGATTTGCAATTTCAAGACCCAATTTTTGTAAATTTCTTGGGGAATACCTCGACACTATTTCTAAACGAAAGTGAGGCTAGGCTTCATGTTGCCATGGGACGGTTCCCGATGACAACTTGGCGGGTCGTTTAGCTTGACTGAAATGTGAAATTTTGGATTTAAAGTGTTTTATGATGTAGTTTATTGTAAAATTATTTTGTGATATTAAAATAATAAAAAAGCGATTTTAAAAATGGCCGAGAAAAAGTTTAAAGGCTCTCCGTTTGGAACGCAAACTGCGAGGTAAGGATTCTGGATCAAGGTCTGAAACTGGGAAATGAGGCCCGTCAAGAGTTTCTCCCCTTTAGTACCCTTACTTGAGTAGATAAATTTTAACTATGTTTTTTTTGCCCTGTTCAATATTGCAATGTTACTTAAAATAATACAATGGCATTTAGCACTTAGAATATAAAGAATATGTGAGTAAATTTGGAAACTGAAAAAAAAATTTGATAAAATTAAAATAAAATTTTGTGCCCACTGATGGAAGTTGACATTGGACTTCACCATACAGTAGCATAAATCATATCTTGACTCACCTGATTGCTCTACCATAATGAGGAAAATTTGTGTCTGGCGCCAGTGCTCCGTCATAGCCTTGACATGTCATGTCAATATGACCATGCATCATGGTGTAGATGTAGATGGGTACCGTTGTGTGTTCAATCCAATGCTGTCTTGTACACAGATGGTAATAAAATAATGATGGTATAGCTGATCCTTTATTTGAAGCACAGCTGCAGTCTTTAAATTTAGCTAGTGGACCGTGGACTGAGTCCATTGAAATGTTATTGTCCTGTGGCTTATAGAATGTTAGTGGCCCGGGGGTCCTCCAACTTTTTACCACTTACATTTTCCATATTCATTGAATAATTCAATAAGAAATTGCAATTTAATGTCTTATGGTTTTATTTAACTAAATTTGAATTATTATATCTAAAGTTACAGTCCCATAAACATAAAAATAGCCGTGAGGGCACCGTACAGGCGCCTTGCGATGAAGCTCCGCAAGAACCTGTACGAACTCTTGCGTTATGTTTTTACCAGGGTCCGTGAGATGATACATGGTTACACATATCAGTTTCAAAGTCAAATCTTGAACAAAATCATGGTCGAGTATGGATTAAACTTGCATATCTTCCAGCTACGGCTCCCTACAGTGCGTTGTTTTGTGCCATGTGGCAGTGCGTACCGTCACCTTAATACGCACGGCCTACTGCTGTCTGCACGTACAGGCCCGCAACAAGCCAGGATTTTATGGGACTGAGGCATTAATCATCAACATATATCACCATTCACATAGATTTGTTTGGTTCAGTAAACTATTCATTCGGTCCAGTAAAAATTTCCATTTTGCTGGAGAGAATGTCCAGTGCTAACAAAAGTTTGTCATGAAGACTGCTCAGCTGTCAAAAGATTGTGCTATGAAGATAACTGCCATGTTTATATAAGTAGTGACCTTAAGTGTTTATGTTTAACTTTATTGTTACAGGTTTGATGTTTCCGGAGTTCATCCTAAAGTGAAAGTTCCTGGAACATTCACAGAAATACCTTATGATAAAAAATCTATTGAAGAATTGGTAAGCATATTTTGACACTCTTTTTATACGCTTGTCAAAGACATTTTAATAATATTTGCAACCCTGACCAGAGACTGCATGGGCAGGCAGACTTTCCTTTTGTTCACTCTTTTTATTAAACCCTTTTTATCCATACAGTGCCCAATGTATTGAAATGCCTGTCCCTAGGATTGTTCAGGAGTTTGACGGCCTGGACAATCTATCTAAGGATAGCAAAGTTATGGCCCTTGAAATGCCCAATATGTCTCAAGGAATAAAATTGACATTTTGTCAAATTGTTACTTCATGGCAATATTTTAATTGTCTTTTCATGTAAGGTTATAATCCACTAATTTATTTTTTGCCCTGAGTTAGGGTCTATTTTCTGTCTTATTAAACTCAATTGAACAAAAAATGTGAAAATACAAAAAAAATATTGAAATTTCAAGGGGCACAAAGTGTAACTGGCTTTCACAGTCTGATATGTTAGTACAAAAAACAGATAGTTCCTTGAAGTCATTTTCATGACATTCATCAATTTTATTATACTTCTGAACATATTTTCTACATTGTTTTTCTTCTGAGCAATCAATACTGATTTCTGTAGCGAACATTTTTTATTGTCCTAATTTTTATTACAGAATCGTAGAATGGGTCCAGGATCATATCATGTTGATGTCGGTGGATTTAACAGAAAATCAGTTGAAGAAAGATCATCAGGTCCTGGTTGGGCTCGAGCTTACGAAGTTGAACGTATGGCAGCCTTACCTCATCTCTTACATAAAGAACAATGGGAACTGAAGAAAGAATTGGTGAATATTGTTTTATTGACCTTTAATCTTTCATTGTGTGAGGAAAAAGTCTGTCCATGTGGGCTGCTAATAAACTAAGTTATCTTTTAAGACTTATGAAAAGATAAAACAACACTGTCAGCATTTGGTTTGACATGCATGAAGAATCAAGTTGCAAAAAAATCAACCTAACTTATTTATTTTATGCTTGCTGAACATGAGTGAAAGTCATAACTAAAAAGGTGTTTTTATGTTTAGAGACAAATTAAGTTAATGGACATGAGGTAGCCGCAAAAAAATAAAGCAGTCTGACTTTTTATAAAAGCTTTGAGTGATTGCCTTAGACTGCCTTTTAAACTGTCTGCAAGCAGCAATTTGTTTGGGGAAAAAACTTGCCCCATAAAAAAATATAACAATCCAAATGAAAACTGGTAGCCCAGACAACCCCTGGGCAACCATACTACATGTAGGCCTACTGCTTATTTTGCATACTGCATCTTTGTTGTATATTTGATTTCAAAAATCTAGTTGACAAGTGGCAAGCATCTTATCCAAGCACCTTGCTTGCTTGAGATGAAAATATTACTTTGAATCTAGTTTTTTGCATAAGTGTGTGTGTAGTTACTCAAAGTCAGATGTCTACTGCCTGTGATAAGTAAAATTCAAATTTGTTTTACAATTATAAATTTCATGTCTTATCTATAAGTGTTTGAATGTACACAGATAAACATGTAATCAACTTAAAAGATACTTAAATCTCTCACAGCAGTCTTTGTATGCTAGATAACAATATAAAAAAATCTGATCATCAAGGGTTTAATGTAATAATATCACAACCTTTTAGATCTAACTTAAGCCTTATCTGTTGACAACTTAAAGTTTATATTTTATATACATTGTATTTTTAACAGATTTTTATATGAGGCCCTGTACTCAATACATGTCTTGTGTTCCCTTTATATAATGTTGCTATGAAAATAGTCATTATATGCTTTTTGTGACCTCTCAATTTTTCTGTTGAATGATCCACAACGTTGTTGAAAATAATGGTTTTTGAATATTTTGTTACAAAACAAATATTAAGTAACATCAAAGACCCTCAGCATGAAAAGGTCCCCCAAAGAAAAGCCAAATTAAATACAAAATGGAATTTAGTGCAGCTGTAGCATCTACATTTGGCGTCAAATGACGTTATAACGCCAAACGACGTTGCGACGTCAATGACGACGTTATGTCATTATCAAATAAACAATATGGCGTCTATGTTCAAAATGTAATGTGATTCATGAAATTATTTCTTGATAAAGGCTTTGGCGGAAATATTGAAAACAGAGTTTGCTATCTTTATAAAAAATACTTCTAAATTCCCTTTGGAATTTCATTGGACAAAATAAAACATCTGCATTCATTTTGTCAGATCCTTGTTTAAACTTGGGCTAGAATGATGAACATAGGTTTTTCAGTTAATAGGTTTTCCTTCTATAAGACATAAAATATAAATTGGTTGTAGAATACAAGGTGTTCATGACACCCTCTGTAGTGATACTATTTGCTGTGCCGCAAACTTTTGCCCTCATCCAGGACAATATCTAATCTGTTTTAACCTTGATATCAAATACAATCTAATTAGATTTATATATGATATAACTAATTGATTATAATCATTAGATTTAATGGATTTTATCACAACTATTGTTTTATATATTAATATATATTTGATACACAATGTGATTGATCTATTGTTTTAATTATCTTTTATATTGGTTATAATTCTTCTTTATATGGAGCCTCTCAAGTGACATTTTGAAATAGTGTTTTTTTTCATGATCATTTTGTTTAAATGATATATCGATCATTTCGTTTCATGTTAAAAAAAACCCCACCAAAATCATGTTATTCCATAAAATCTATACATATCATAAGTTAGTAAAATAAAAAATATAATGTAAAATCGAATTAATTATTAAAATAAAGAAAGTATTTCAAAATCATTAAATGTCTTTTTATAGGCTCTGTAACTTTAAATATTGATTACAATATTTTTAAAATACAAATGTACAGGGTACATGATAATGAAGACCCAGGTGTTTTATTATATGAACAATATCTGCTATTGATAAGTGTAAACTAACACTTCATATGAATTTATTATGAAATTGAATGTTGACTTATCATGGTATTGAATATTATATTGAATTTTATCATTGTGAAGTCGTAATCAGAAAGTAAATAGAATGTTGGTCTTTCTCTTTATGCGCATGGAAATGCATCGATTTACTTCATTAACGCATGCAAAGTAAACAAAATTGATACCAATGTCTGTGGCGTAGGCTTTGCCTAAGACTTCCATTTATATAGTCCTGAAAGGTTGATTACCAGTACACCTTTCTATGAAAATTTGCAATAATGTCATTAATAAGGTATATGGAGTAGTAACTACTCAACTGTTGAGTAGTTGTCAGTCTTGTGGAAAGGTGAGGGCTGGTTATAGACAAAGGTCCAGGAAGCTAGGTTATGTGAACTGGTAGTTGTACAATGATTTGTGCTGACACAGGGTTGAATTCTATAATGAATGAAAGTAAATCAACTTAATAATAATTGACATGTTGATTTGTGTACATTATATATTCTGCTTTGGAAATGTAGTGAGCTTTAAAGTAAGGAGCAGTAGTCCAGCTCTTAGTGATCGAGAGATCCTGGATTTCAATCCCACTAGGGGCACTGCTACTTTTCTTGAGCAAAAAATTTACCTGCAATTTGCTTCACTCCACCAGGTGTAAATGGGTACCTGTTAGGGTCATGCACTGTATGCTGTGGCTGCAATCTGCCCCGCATGTTAACAGTTGGTGTGTAACTTGATGATCAGGGAAGTTAATGTCAAGAGTGGACTGAATAGTGATACTAAAAGTAGACTTCAAAAACCTTGCTTTTAATGAAAGTGCTGCAAATAATTCTCATCTACCATTGACCATAATGATACATGTGGTACCAAATTCCCTTCATACATGTAGAGTCATAAATCATTTAAAACTTCAACCTTATGAACTTTCAGCTTCTGTCCATGAGTTGACCCCCTCAGTTGAAATTAAAAACCATTTTACAAATTAACCGCTACATGAAAATGACTGTACATATTTGACTAGTTGACTGAATCAATCTATAGATTTGTTACAATGTCACTTTAATTGTCCAAGTTTATATAGAATGTAAAAACTTAAAGTCAATATTTAGTTTTGACTGGCTAAGTATTAACCCTGAAGTATTGTTAAAGTTTTCCTTTTCTTAATTTGATCAAAGTTTTACTGATTAACTAGTGTTAATATAACATCCTATGTATACAGACATGTACTATGTGAGTTTCCGGTAGAACACAGTTGACAAAGGAACCATGCTTCTTTCTGCAATGATTCTTGTAGGGTTTGTTTATTCTTGGTGCTCTCACAGACAGATCTTTTCTTTCATATATTATTGACATTACTATATTGTTCAGTTTACAGTACTATGACACTACAAAATTCTCTGTGAAAATTTCATGGTGGTCCCAATTGAAATAGCTTTTAAACTGTATCAGGGCCAAAACACCCTTTTTAGGGGAAGGGGCCTCAGCCTTTTTCTTGGTGAATGTTGGTGTGGTTTTCACTTATTTTGCAAAATGGACCCACTTCATTGCCATGAAATAAGGAATGATTTTTTTAAATTTATAAATGTTTCAAAATCAATAAGATAATTCAGTAAACTATTTGGTAAAGGAAACAACATAGACTGTGTTGTGAAGAAATCTATGTGAATTCAGTCTTTGCCTGAAGCCCAGGACGATTTAAAAGTGGTTCGGGCTAGTAAAAATTACTTATTTTACATAGTTGGACTAGTTGATAAGTTTGCCCTTTACTATAAGACATAATCAATCATGCTAAGTGCTCAAGAAAATTTAAGGCAATAACTGAAATTATGGTTCAACATTCTTAGAGCATTTTTTTGGAAATTAATGGCGAGTTTCGAGGACAAACTATGTAAAAAAGTGTTAATTTTGTTGGGGGAAGCAGCTTGTATTAGGCTTCTGCTGAGAAAACTGTTTTGGCCCTGTGTATGGTCTAGAAATCAAAGCCTGTCTGATAATCTGTATGCAGGGCATCTGACTGTTGATCCTCATGGACTCTGGTCATTAAGTACCTTCTACAGCCATTCTCTTTCTTACCACAAGACAGTGCCCACCAAAAGTTTTTTGAAAAATGAGGATCCACTGATGCACATTTACCATCGAAAAAAGTCATCTGAGAAAATTGCAAAATCATACTGATTAGTTTATCAATATAATTATGATTTAAACTACATTGTATGTTTCGGTAAAATTACTTGCATAGTATGCATGGTCTGTTTTTCTAAAACTTTCATTTGTTCAAGAACTTTTCTATGGCACTTTATTGTGTTAATAATGTCTTAAATGCAATTCAGAGTAAGAACTTTTTTGATAATTATAAGCCATGACAGTTAACTTCTTTTAATCACCTTCTTTATTGCTGTAAATCTTCTACAACCAAAATTTTTACATGTATAAAAATTGATTTCTTACGACACTAAAGTTGCTGAGTACATTGTACTCATATTTTTTTCTTATCAATTTAAAATGTATTTTAGTTTATATGAATTACCAATTCTTGTATTATCTTTCTAAACACTAGTGTCATGTTTAGATCTATAAAATCAACCTGAAATAAAATACATGTCTTTTATCAATTATTGTTAAACTCTTAGCTAGTTGTATAGGTACTCTGGAGTCAGTCTTTGACGTTTTGTATAGAAGATATTTAATGTATTCATATATTATTGACTTTATCACAAATATACTTTATTTCTTATCGTCAATTTCATGCTAACTAACCCGATAATTTTCTATTAGGTTAATATGTCATTGATTTTAGTTTTATTGTAGACTTTTATAATGTAAAAGGTATAAAATTATATTTGTTAATTTTGATGTTAAATCAATCTTTATTTTAAATTATATTTAGATTATTCCTCAAGTTCATTAATTGCTTTAACCCAAAGCTCTGGTCTAGTGAAAATTGATTCAACTAGTGAAAATTACCTATTTCATACCATTGAGCAAGTTGATAGTTTCGTAGTTTTTGCTTTATCACATAATACATAAGGCTGGTGTTAGATAACAATTAAGGGGAAGACAGTACAAGAAATCAGGAACATATTTGCAAGCGAGACATAACCACATTTAGAAATGTTTGCCTCTCAGCTCATTTTGTAATATCTGCAACTTAACATTTTTAAGAAAAAGTTTAAAAACCCACTTGTTTCTTAACCACTATGATCACTAAATTGGTCGCTTATTCTTATTTTTTTTCATTAGTATTCTTTTTATAATGTTTTATTATATTTTAGCATCTCTTTACCAGTTACATTTCTTCATAATTATGCATATGATTGTGAAGCGCCACCGTCGGCAACCACAGTACTTTCTTCTGTTACACTCCATACGCAGCTTAGCAGAGTAATGTATCGTTGGATAACCAACGATATAGTGAAGTGCTTTTGAACTTATTTTCAGTATGAAAAGAGAGCTATACAAATATGCTATATAATAGTTTATAGTTATAATATTTGTTCGTTTTCATTTTACATGTAACATTTTTACATTTACCTCACACTTCTTATCTTATTGTATGTGAAACTTAGATTAAAGATAATTAAAAAATAAATCTAAAAATACAATTATAAAAATACCAGGGTTTTAAAATTCAGCTGTATTCAATGTGGGAGAGCTACTTTGAAATTAAGTTTTATAAAATATCATTCCAATACTTGATGTTTCAGTTACCTTGGACAGGTCATAATTTTACCAATTTAGTGATTCAATACAATGCCTACAAGTAACACAATTATATCAATAACTTTGGAACAAAACAATTCAGTGAAGTAAAATATTTTAGTTTAGAGAGTATAAATAATCTCTAATCCTCCTTAGATATTTAATTATTAATTCTTTCATTTATAAAGAAGTGTGTCGAGTTTAATCTATCCCTGTAATATTTAACATATTATTCTCTGTATTTATTCTATTTTGTAATGAGGTCTGGGCAAATATTGAAATTAATAGTACAGGTAGAAATGATCTAAATATTTTATTGGAATTCAGTATAAGCCTTACAAATTAAATACAAATTAAATCAAGATTGATTTGTTTGCACTGTCTGTCACCTCACTTAAAAGCCAACTTATTTTCACTGTTGACTGTTTTGCATAAATTTTGTACATAAAATATCTAATATCCTACTGTGATACAAAGTGCATACTTGCAAGTTAAGTTGTGGAATCTATTATAAATCTTTAACATTAATATTCATGCCACACAATAACATTTTATAAGTTTGCAGTTTGTGATATTGCCAATGTTTACAAATTATTGATAATTATCCAGACTGCTAGTTCACATCATGAATCTGTTTACTATCAATAGACATTTTAGCTCCAAACACTGTTGGTGCACTGAATTTGTATGGAATGCAGTCATTGCCATCTGCTAATCCAAAACAAGGACTAGCAAAAGTTTTTTTGGGCTAATGTAAACACAGGTGCCGGACACAATTTTCCTTCTTATTGTAAATATGAAATATATACATGTATACAATAAGAAGGAAAATTGTGTCCGGCACCTGTGATTGGAAGTTATTTACTTCATATAGTCAGGTTAGTTAATAGTTTGCCCTTTACTTAATGAATTGCATACTTCAGATACCTAGGTCAATACAGATTTTGTTTAGTCAACATTCAGCGTTTTGACTCCGAATGTTGCCTGCTGTCCATGTTTACATCTATTTTAACTATTTTATCAGTCATATCGATAGATTATATTATACATGTATACCACTATGTTTTCAGGTAAGAAAACTAGGTCCAGGTTCTTATGAAATCAAAGATTTCCTTCAGTCATCTGATCTTAAACCTAGAAGTGCATTAGGTGTATGTGAAACAAGAGCTACAAGATTTAAAGATACAACTAATGAAATACCTGGTCCTGGTAAGTTATTTTATACACCACTCAAAAGTTCTAAACTGCCAGTAGATACATAGCTGTATTCTTTCCTTAAATAATTAGGATTTTTTCTATTACAACATACAAGTCAATAATATTCCTTGCAACTAGAACCAAAGACACATACCGGTATATGGACATAAAATAATACTCAAGACTTCTTATAATGATAACTTTGCCTCTGAATGTTTGATAGTTGCCTTGCAGAGGTACCAGCTTTGATCATTCCAACTACAATAGCCCTCATTGCTTAATCCACCAGCCTGAAACCCCAGACTAGTGAAAATTACTTATTTTTGTTGATATTGTATTGAAGTAAACTTATTGATATAAATGTATATAAGTAGTGAAGACGGTAAACATTTTGTCTGCATAAAATAAATATGTGCCTTATTTACGAAAAAAACCCGGGTCGATAGCGCAGTTGGTAGAGCGGCGGGATTTGGATACTCGTGCCCAAAAGAGTGCGGGTTCAAATCCCACCCGGGGAGGTTATACCTTTCCATGAAAATTTGACAATAATGTTGATTTTCCTCCATTGATTAGATAATATGGAGAAGTTTCTGGCTTTGTTGAAGGGTCGGTGAGTACTGGTTATAGACAATGGTCCAGGAAAGCTAGGTTAGGTGCGTGAAATTACCTAAATTGTGTTGATATGGCGTTAAACCCAGTAAATAAAATAAATAAATAAATATTTACGAAAAAGTGCGGAATTTTAAAATGGCAGAAATTTCACTTTTAATATGCTGAACATGTATATTTGTTGTATATTCTAGGTACATATGGTAAAGGTGGTATACCACATTCTGCTGTAGAAGAGAAACAGCAACTATCAACATCTACAGTTGGTATGTTAGATGCTGGTTCATCTACACCAAGAAATCTACCATCAGTTGTAAGTAGACTTTGAAGTGACAGATTAATAAATTACACACTTAGTTAACTACAATACTTTTAACTGATTTAATGTATGTATGTAAAATTTAAACTGTATTTTTTATCTTGGGTCAATGTCCACATTAACAGTTTTTAAAATGGTTCTTAGACAACAATAATAGCTCACTAATATTATTATTATCATAACCATCATCCAGGCAGGCAGGTGATTATCTCTTTATCAAAGGCAAATCTTGGCTGTCCAATGAGGTTTCACTCTTCATTACTGGTGTTTCTGTGTTGTGTTTTGATTACCAGTGACATATTAATATATACTTCCGTAATGTCACAAACTTCACCAATTGCAAAAACACACTGATTCTAAATTATGTAGGGCAGTTGTCAGTCACGGACTGAAGTATGGGCCTAGTTACTGGTAAACAGCTAAATCCAGAGATTTAGTCTTTCCAGGAACAGTGGGTAGGTTAACTGTCCACTGTTATATAATCAATACAATGTGTTGCTACCAAAACAATAGTTATAACATCCAGACATAGTTTGTGTCATTGAAAGATAAAACTATTCAATGTAATCAACTATTCAACATGAATCAAAAACATGCTCATTTATTATGTTGTTAATTACTTAGTGTTCTATCAGATCAATGGACTTGGTCAATTAAACTAATTAGATAATTACCTAACCTTACATAAAACTGTGTGGTTTATTGTAAACATTGCATTCTGGTCTTCAATTATTCACTAAGTGTTTACAGATCAATGAAGCATCTATTTTGCTTGAGATTGTGCCTTCAGTAGATTTTCATTCTATCCAAGTTGAGATTATTATCAAGCCTCATTCTGAGTATTGCCTCATTCTGAGTATTGTCTCATTCTGAGTATTGCCTCATTCTGAGTATTGCCTCATTCTGAGTATTGCCTCATTTGAAAATTGCCTCATTTGAAAATTGTATTGTGGGAGTAGAATAATTTTACTGGCTAAAATTCTGTTTTATCTGTACAGTCTTGAACAGTGCATGATACTTTTTTCTATTGAATAGCTGTGTTATCTCTGACAATGGTTCTCTAAGCCATTGTTATTCATTGCTTTAAGGTAAAATTGTTGAAATGGTCTTGTCAAGTAACTTCAGAAGCTCCTGTGTTTGTAAAGATGCATGTTGATCATGGAAAATTTAGCTAATCCAAAACCTTCCAAATTTCATAGCCAATTGGAGCAATATTATTCAACCATAAATTAATCCTGTTCAAGTAATATAATACTGTTGTCTGTTTTTCTAAAGTCTGTTAGAGCTTGAATAATTTAACAGTCACTAAATGTCATGAATTTAGACTTGTGTCCTTGTCTTTCTTTTCCTCTAAACAAAGAGGAGTTTGACTTAGCAAACTGGCACAATACTGTTGAAGTATTTGTCTCTTTTTGGACAAATGGACAAGTTTTATTGTTTAACACAATCATATAACACCTTTTCATATGATCACAAAAGTAAAATGACAATAAATTATAAATTAAACAGACAGTCTTTGTGAATTTATTCATGTTTAGACTATTTAGAAAAAACAAACAATACATCAACCAAATTAATTTTAATTATTCTTATCTTTATTCTTTATTTCAGGGATCTAAGTTAGGTCCAGGTACCTATAATTTTAAGAGTTTTGCTGAACAAACTATAGAAAAAGTTACTAGTACAAGAGGACCCTATGATTTATTTTCTGGAGATAGAAACAAACCAATAACTGTAGGATATCTAGCAGCACCTGTAAGTATCACCTTCGGGCCTGTTTCACGAGGAAATTGCTATGTAATGCTGTTTTATAGCGCTTCTTTGTAGCATAAGAGTTTCACTGAAGGGTTTGCTTCAAGCTAGCAAATCCAAGATGGTGACTTCAGAATTCTAATAAATGAAAAATATTCATATAAAATATGTCAGTATTTTTTGGAAAAGAAACCCACTCCCAATGAGGGCAGCCATTTTGAATGGCAGATGCGTTCACAATGATGTGGTGAGCAAGAAAAAATCTTGCTACATCGCAATTCAATTTGCTAGTTTGTAGTAGATGGTTCCATAGGAAATTGCTATTGTAGTAATAAGAAGTGCTCATCATGTGGAACAAACCCTTGGTTAGTCATTTCAATTAATGTTTTGCACTCAGGAATGCGTAGTGAGTTATAGAGAGAGTCTTTCTTAGTGTTAGAGACTCCTCCAATAAGAAACATAAGTTTTGGATACAGATTTGCAGTCACAAGTTATGATCACTAATGGAAACTCAAATTCATGGAATAATAGGGCAGAACAACCTGACAGAAACGATGAGGCATGTGTGACTTTAACCAAGGATCTTGGAAATGGCATTTTTGTTGGACTGAATGAACATTTTACCAAACTAAAACTATGACTAATTCAGTCACTGCCTAATTTGTATGACTAAAAGTATGAATAATGGCAGCATTCTTTTGGTTGAAATGCATTATATATTTAAAAGTTTATTTTTCTATCTGAGTGAATATGTTGCTGGATCTTTTGACCATTGACATTCTAAAATAAACTGGACATACTTTTTGGTCAGTTAATGGTCCACAAGGTGATGATGCCATAATCATATTGTTACATATCATTTACTATATTTTACAGAAACTAGCCAACTTGGGACCAGGGCAATATCAATTAAAATCATTTGTAGATGATTGGGAGACTATACATAGAAAACGTCAAGGAAAGTTTGGTAGAGTATATCAGTATCCAGAACAACCCACAGAACGTGTATTCTGTAGTACATTATCACAGTGTCCAAAAGACAAGGTAAATATTAGGGGTGTAACAGTGCGGTGAAAATCATATTTGCAATACACAAAACCTGTATTGCAATATATTGCAATACATACTGGTTTTTGCTTAGACATGCAAAGCATGAATTAATGTATATGCATCAACTTAACTGAATCAACATTATACACATACCGGTATGTGTATTTTCAAATGATCTCATATCCAAATGTTTGAATGACTTGTGTAAAATGGACTATATGTTAGAAAAATGCTTATTTTTAAATGGACTTTTGAAGAGAATTTTTCTCTCGTTTGACAAAATGATAAGTGTTTGAAACTCAGTAAGATTATTCTAACATTTCAACACATTTAACATTTATACAAACATTAAAATTTCAAATTCTGATAAAAACATGAGTATGGCATATAACGACGAAAACTGGTTCAAGGAAAAACGAACCATTTAAAGAACGTGGGAATTAGTATTGCAATATTAATCGGTATACTCGAACCCCATTGTATCGATCTATCCATTGTATCGTGCTATTTATTGATCTCGCGATATTTTGATTGCAACGCCACCTGCCGATTGTTTACACCTTTAACTAGGTCAAATTTACTGTTGCATGCCTTTTGATGGAATTTTACGATGGAAACATGTGATGAAAGCATTTTTTTGCATAATTTCTCCATTTATCCTCGTTTTTCTGCATGTTTCTGAAAGTTTCTTATGTAAGATCCTATAAAACCCACATCTGATGTCTTAATCAGCTTCCCTTTAAATGATTAATAATATTTTAAGAGAGAGGGACTCTGTCAGTATGTCAACAGTTGTAAACACTCAAACAACTCTGGCCTTCCATATTTTGAACTGTTTTCCCACAATGCATCGATACAATGGCGTGACGTAATATTTCACTCAGACTTACCCCCCTTGTGTATATTGACAAGTTATTTGCCGAAATTAAAACTTATTGAAGAAACTTTGATATAACTGGATTAAATGGACATTAAAGACTATTGAAATGCAGAAATAACAAGATAAATGGTTTATTTTGTTTTGAAATTTGATGTTTACAATTAAGTAGATCGATACAATGGGGTTCCAGGCTATATAGGTTAACCGCTACACGGTCTACACCCCTAGTAAATATGGAGGATTTTCGTCGATTTTGGTGTAAAATGAAGTTTCAAAAAACGTATTTTCTAGAGTGGCATAACAGTGAAAATGTCGTTTTCTGAGCTCACTAGTTGATAAAATAAATAAAAGGATCTAATTCTTAAATTTGACAAATATTCTGTTATATAATGTTTTCTTCTGTGTTTTGTTAAAGATATTTTTACACAAGTATAATGTGAGGTCATTTCTCCACTAAGATGACATCATTTCTCTTTAAAGATGACATCATTTATCTTTAAAGATGACATCATTTATCTTTAAAGATGACATCATTTATCTTTAAAGGTGACATCATTTATCTTTAAAGGTGACATCATTTATCTTTAAAGATGACATCATTTATCTTTAAAGATGACATCATTTATCTTTAAAGATGACATCATTCATCTTTAAAGATGACATCATTTTGACTTAACATTTTCTCTTCAGATGAAAATATACATTTTCACCATGTTTTCATTGATTAACTATAATGAATAAACAATATTTTATTGTCATATGCCTAAGTCTATTGGTTGATTTAATGATAACTTTATAATATTATTGACAAAATATTGTTCTATTTTACAGACTCAACCTGGACCAGGTCAATATGAACCTGGTGAATTATCTAAACCAGAAAGTAGTAAACCTCCTGGTTTCTTATCTACTGCTCAAAGAAATGATAAATTATCACAGAAATTCTTTACTAGAAACTTTGTAAGTAATACTGCTTATTGTTAACTCAAATTTGTGTTTTTCACTGAAACTCAAATTTGTTTTTCACTGGAACTCAAATTTATGGGTTTCCTAATTAAACTAAAAAATAATGGGTTTTTTTACTGGAATTCAAATATGTGTGGTTTCGACTAGAACATAAATTTGTGGATTTCCTCAACAACTCAAATTTTCAGGTTTTGTCTACCAGATTGTACGGGTTTTTTTATACCAGATTTCTATTTAAGGTTTTCAACTGAATATTAACTATAAACAAATACCTTTAGATCTTCTGTGGCAGAAAATATAGTTGAACTTTAAGTAGCCATGGGTGTCTGCAATCTTTGGTATCTGCCACGTTGTGTATCTGCCTTCTTGGTTTATGCAACCTTGGCTATCTGCAACCTTTGGTATCTACAACCATGGGTATCTGCAACCTTTGGTATCTGCCACCTTGGGTATCTGCAACCTTTGATATCTACAACCATGGGTATCTGCAACCTTTGGTATCTGCCACCTTGGGTATCTGCAACCTTTGATATCTACAACCATGGGTATCTGCAACCTTTGGTATCTGCTACCTTTGGTATCTGCTACCTTGGGTATCTGCTACCTTTGGTATCTACAACCATGGGTATCTACAACCTTGGGTATCTACAACCATGGGTATCTACAACCTTGGGTATCTACAACCATGGGTATCTACAACCTTGGGTATCTACAACCATGGGTATCTGCGTCTTTTGGTATCTTCAACATTTGGTTTATGCAACTATTGGTGTATGAAACCTATGCTATCTTCAACCTTTGGATGTATGCAACTTTAGGTATCTTCAATCTTGGGTATCTGCCACCTTGGGTATCTTTAACCCTATGTTTCTGCAACCTTGGGTTTATGCTAAATGTTGATATCTGGCGATGATGTTGTAACCACTAATGCTTTATATTTGTATTATATATTATTATTACAGAACCCAGTAGGTCCTGGACGTTATGATGTACAGAAATGGGATGATTCTCAACATAGAAATGGACATAGTAGTGTTTTCTTAGCAAAGACTGGAAAATTGTCTCTTGCCATGGAAAAATTCCTCAAGTATGTTGTTATCAAATTTTCTGTATCTCTGATATTGTGTACATATAAAACTACATATTAACGTAAAATGCCAGCTGAAAATGAAACTATTTTGTTTTAGAACTTTGTTTTATTTACTGGTTGTATCAGCAAGATTGGGTCGAATCTCAAGCAGGTCAAAAGGGGCAAAAATGCAATATTCAACAATAAATTTCCATTTATTCAGCCACATTTTCCCAAAATGAGAACTAAAGTGCTAGAACTTTTTTAGGACTGATAAAATCTTATCCAACTACCATTTTGCGTCACTTTCCTGTACCCCATGACCCTGATTTTTATCCGATGATGAGGGGCGCTGCACCCCATTCAGCCCATCAGACCCCAGCACCAGGAAACTGAAGTAAAATTAATAAATATTAAGTCCTGTTGCAGCCATGCTAAAGGGGTGGGGTGAAAAACATAAAAATATAGGATTTACCAATTATTTGATAATAGCAACAACATTGAGAATGTTGTTTTTTTAAGAAATCTTGAATACTTTTCCCTTTCTTTGCCAATTATGGTTCAACATTCTACAGGATTTTTTATGGGATGGGAAAGCAGCCTGTACTTAGCTTCTTCTGAGAAGAGTGTTTTGGCCCTGATTGGTCCATGACAATGATGTCTCCTTTGGTTTTTTATTAAAAACTGCAGACATTTATCTATTGATATGAAATGTCATGCACCATAATCTATAATTACTTGCCTTATGTTTGGAAATTCTTCAGCTATTGTATTTACAGTATAAAGGTCAAATGTGTATGAATATGTCCATATTACTGATAGGTCTTTATAAGTGAAACATAATGATTCCATTTTCATTAAAATCAAATACCAAAAAAAAATGGAGTTAGTTTTGAGGGATATTTTAAAGCCCCCATAGACTGCAAAGAAAATAAACATTTATCTATTTCAAGCATCTCTAATGAACAAGAAATACAAATAAACACACATAAATATGTTTATGTTAATCATTGCAGTTTAAAGTACTTTTATTTACATAATGAAGCTCTAAAATTATCTGGACCATTCATAGTCAATGTTAACAAAAACATGAGTATTGTGTGTTCTTATAAAATTAATATACCACCATTTTTAAGAAATGAGCACTTTTTTAAACTTAAGTTTAGAAAGCCAAATAGTTTGAATTGTTTATTGCCATATTGAGCCTCTAATGCATGTTATATTTTAGTAACTTTATGGTTTAAGACAGTTTTCATGTCTGCTATAAATGAATATATCTTCATAATAGTGCCTTTAAAGGGATATACAGGCAAAAGTTCAACTTCATATTTCCTGATTTTGAATTATATTTTTTATAACTGTGAATGCAACAGACACACTGTTCTATTACTTGGCAAAATATTTCTTTATTTTCTCGTAATATTTGGGGTGTTTCCTAACTAGACCCACGTGGGTCAGGTTAGCTAAAAATAGATTAGTGTTAAAATATGCATTCACTGATGAGAAGATACTAGAGCTTAGTATGATTCTATTAAAAAGATATCTTAACCTCCTAAGAATGTTGAAAAGACAAGAAGCGACCAATGAAAATGTTTATTTTCAGCAAGTATGACATAGATCTATAACAAATCTATTAATAGCTTGGTGATTCCCTCAGTATCCTAATTTTGTTTTCAACAATGTGTATGCCACATGTTTTAATTCGTTCAATTGAATGTTATAAGTGACAAATGTAATTAGTAAGTGATTTCTTACGTTCTTAATACTGTTTTAAAGACTAAACTTGGTTCTATACTTTTGGCACAGTCATTTGCCTGTATATCCCTTCAATGTATTATTTACTGTATGTAGGAAAAAGGACAAAGAACAAAGTATTCATAGAACTAAATCAAAACTACCAGAAGAAGAAGTCCCTGTTTGATTTATTTTCTATCATATTTATACAGGTTGAAATTTGATATTACAACCCAGCCTGAACCTGTTACCAATGATCTGACTATTTGTATTAACAATCATATGTGTAACACTTTCACTGCCTTCATATAAACGTTGATGATTATTTATCAGTTACATATCTCCTTTAAAGTCTACACAAACCTTTATTAACATTTTAATTCTGAATATTTTGATTTCTAAAATTTTACAAAATCCATTAATTTAAATAACTTAGTAACATTTTTCTATAATCATAACTTTCTTCTATTGAATTCTTTAATTTAAGCCTGTTTCCTATCAGATTTGAGGCTCCTGTATGACAACATGTTTAGACAAATTTTAGGACACTCCATATTCTCCAGAAAACTGTCCTACAAGTTTACTAGAGTGCAGACCCTTACGTTGGTTTTACAGCATGCTTGTTTTCTTTTATTTTTACTGTGCTACATCCTAGTGAAAATCTCACATTAAATGAGTATATACATGCTAATACATAGGTTTGTCTTTCCAAGACCACAAAACCATCATACAGACCCCTTACAGCTGTCTTGAAACTGCCTTGTAATTGAGGTTAATCAAATAATTGAAAGGGGTTGTCTTATGGTTGTCTCACAGAAACTAAGTAACTACTATATAGTTTCTGTGTAAACTTAAAAATCACAAAGAAAATGATTTGCCAGAAAACAACTTGCATTGTCATGCTAAGTCCTGTTGTTTGTAAAAATATGTTATGTTGTACAGCCCAAAGTCTGATATAAAACAGCTTTTACCAAGGCTCTGAAAGTGTTACTAACTGCATGTACGTTTAATTTGTTTTTATGATGTTGATTTATGTCATAATTATATGTTTTAGTAGAAATATCAATGTACCTTTAGTGAAATTACTGGCATTCTTTTATATTGAATACTAGTTAAAAATACAAATATTATTTTTGATGCTCCAGTTCAATAAAGTTACTTATAGGAATTTATTTTAGCTCATACAAAAACAAGTTTTTTACAAGTTATGATTATCACTCTCAAGTCTGCTTGAAACTAGTTCTTACTGCTAAGATCAAAGAAGTTAGATTTAATCATACTCAAGTTGGCTTCTTTGTCTCCCTGTAATGAGGAGTAAGGATGAAGTTTCTTGTTCAAGATAATGACAAAGTGGGTTGGTAATGTGATTTGAACCAATACTGATATGTCGACTATCAGCCATTACTCTAATGGCCTATCAGAACTTTTCCTACTTTAATTTCAATTATATAGAGAAGTTTCAGTAATCCACAGATAGTATGTAATGAAGTATATATTGTACTTATAAGAACTTGGTGGTTGCCAGATAAATTCAATGTATGTATTATTGAATGCAGTAAATTGTGTAAATCATTTTCAAATTTCTTTCTTATTATATTTTTCAGGGAACGTGTAAGAGCTAAGGATGTAAGAGTTGAAGATCGTGTTTTCTTGGTAAAACCTGAAACCCCAGCTGGATACGACATGTATAGGTCAAATACACAAGAAAATTTTACAAAACTAAGAGCTTCAACTATAGCATGAAAACATTCTTTTAAAAATAATTTTGAACTGTATCTATATGTTGCCATGGCAACTAAATTGTTTCTAGTATTTTAAGAATCTGTGATAAAACTATTTTAATCAAACATATAGGTTTCTAAAACAATATTTAATACATAAAATGAACTATTAGTTACTGTATTTTTGTTTTATTTTTTGTTCAGATTAGGGGTTTAGTGTTATTTACTTTGTGTAACAAAGCAATTTCTTTTGTTCAATAAAAAAAGGGTAAACCCAAAATTTGAATGCTTCATAATGAAGCAACTTTTTTACATTGTCAGTAATTTAATATCGTAGTTGTAGTAAAAGACAGACATAAGTTATACTGATTTACTGAATTCATTTTTGTTATGTTATGCATTGATGTCCATGACATATTATAGCAGTTGAAATATTTGTACACATTTACTGGTATCAACCAAATTTCAAAGGTAGAAATTCAACTGGGGTGAATATATATTTTGCTCCATAGGTGATAAGACTTAAAGCCATTTTGTCTCAAATATTGAATGTTTCATCAATCAATCAAATCCTGATTTATTTTACATCTGCTGCCAGCATCCCATTCAGAAAATTAATTTGCTAATGAATGATAGTTATTATGAATTCACTAACTTACAAACCAATATTTTAAATGATATCAAAATTGAACCTAAATATGTTGTGTTCAGGTAAAACCATTACTATAAAATAATTGTTTGTTGTTTAAATGTCTAGTTGTATAGAAATAACATTGTTATCCATAAAGATTTATTATATTTTACACATAATGTAATCTTACTGCTTAAAAAAATTGCTCAATTTAATGTTAGTGGTTAAATTGGAAGTTCATTGTGTATTTTCCTTACTTTCATAATCACCAGATGGTTTAATAAACTGGAAATTTAAAAAACACCAGTTTTCAAACAAATTTCATCATCTTACTCAGCTATGTTTAGATTCATATTAGAACAAAAGTGTTATCGAAGAAAATGTCCATGATATGTATGGTTATAGGAATGCGAGGAGTAATTGTGCTTATTATATGTACTGATAATTTACTTCGAACATTTTTAAAGTTTTAGTGGAAAAGAATCGTTTCTACTGTATTGTAATTGAACTATAATGTTATTTCAAGTGATGATACCCAGTATGATGAGAGTTGATGTATGTCAGTTAAATGCCCTTGAAATATTAAATGGTAAAGATTAAAATATTCAATACTTCTCAATAGCATCATCCCATCTGGTCAACATTCATGAGATTTTGATGTTAATAATAATTAACCCTAGCTTTTATGTATGCTATTTAGAATTGTATGTTCACTGCCATTGGCATAAGGGCAATTTTTAAGTGTTTATTTATGAGATGATGGCAATTATTGAATTTATTTTAAGATACAATGTGCATTTATGAGCAATCCATTGTTTGAACAGAACGTACATCTGTTGATTAGTATTTAGACAGTTGTAGGAACTCTTACAGATACTATCAAGGATGAAGTTTACCAACATATTAAGTATTTTCTTCTGTTAAAGACTATTTTTGTTAAAAACTTTGAATAATTTT
This sequence comes from Mactra quadrangularis, assembly GCA_025267735.1. Taxonomy (NCBI): domain Eukaryota; kingdom Metazoa; phylum Mollusca; class Bivalvia; order Venerida; family Mactridae; genus Mactra; species Mactra quadrangularis. The sequence goes on along the minus strand of CM046307.1, from coordinate 8,647,688 downwards.
TTTTTCATATTCTCTCTAAAATGATTCAATTCATTTAAACATCCATCATTATTGTTTATTTTTTGTGCAGGTTTGATGACAAAATGTAAGATTCAAGTTATTGTTTTTGTTTTGTTTTGTTTTATACATTGTAGTACAATGCTAGATTTGTATATTTTGATTTTGTAAGCACAACTTCTGATATATGTTGATGATAAGGACAGTAAATGCTGGTAATACATAACATGTTTGAGTACTTTGGTTAGATCATTAATTCATATAGATCTAAATCTATTTCTTTAACCCTTAAGCTTTAAAGGGCAACTATGTTAATAGAATTAATAAATTTTGTTCCTTTAAAGCAAAAAAATACTGTATTATACTTATATCTTATATAAGAGGGTACCTTTTTGCATTAAGGGAACATATAATGTGTTTTTTAAAAATCATTGTCATTGTTGCAATTTTAAGTCTTAGCCTACTGTGTAACATATAAATTTGGGCATTTCTGTCTCTTTTAACAATTAACATGCATGAGACGTAGCTGAATTATCTTTCCTTCAACTGTCTTGTAACTTGGTATCATGTTCCTTGCAATGACTCAACATTGCACACTAACATGGGTGAAAATTTTCAGTATTAATACTGATTTCAATATTTTGAAAATAAGTTACACTATTTAATACCGTATAAAATAGGCTTATGAAAATGTTGTAAAATGTGCAACCAGTCTGATTCCTGGACTTGAGAGACCAAAATTGCTGTTGACTCTTATATTCTTGGACGATACTGTTGATGATGATGATAATGGTGATGATGATGTTGATTATAATTTTATAAATAATTTTGTAACATGTTACCTAGCCGCCCCCTGGATCCCGGCAAAATTTCAATTAGGAAGCGGGCGTGGCCGAGTGGTTAAGACATTTGACTAGTAATCATTGGATAGCCAGCTCTGTTTGGTTTGAATCCCATCCAAAACCTACCCCGTTGTTTTCTTGAGCAAGAAACTTTATCCTACTACATGTAGCTCAGTACTGGGGGAACAGGAAGCAGACTCGAAAGTGATAAATCCAAGTTGTAAGAACTTGTTTCACAATCGAGCTAAAATAAATGAGTATGGGCAAAATTTACCAAATTTCCAAATTTTTTCAACTTTCACCTAAGCATGTAGCTGGTATCAAAACTGGTACAAAATTTTGTTAAGATTTGTTGAGTTTTATGTAGAATTTATGGTGTTATTATTATTAGTAGAGATATTCAGAAGCACTTCGTGATTCTTGTTAATTTTTTGTGATTTTATTGAAGTGTTTAGATTTGTTATAGAAAATTAATTTGATTGAATTGCTCAGAGTTTTATAAACCTTTTTTATTTTTAGATTTTATTTTTTTATTAAATTTTGTTAGTAGTTTTTATAAAGTCACATTTTTTACACCCCGTCAGTATTAAAGTACACTTTAGTAGAAATATACAGTATTGTTTTAGACATGAAACCTGTACTGTGACACAATGTGCAATGTTGTTAATGCCTTTTTTTGTTGTTTTGTTGCTTTGTGGTGCCTATATTAAAGTAGAAACCTTTTGTTTTTGTACTGTTTATATGAAAATATCTGAAGTTTTTATAGTAGATGTGTTTTGTGTTGTATAGAATTATGTTTAAGTGAACTGAACTCTACCATGACTTTATACATGTGTATCTGATGTATTTTATGTAAAAAAAAAGCAGTAACCAACATTTCATAATGTTATAAGAATGTTCTATTATAAAAGGGTAGCATACTTTGCATAATATGACCCAAGTGCTGATAGCGCCTGGACATGGATTTAACAGGGCAAAATGATTAAGAGGAATTAATAATAAGAACTTATTTATGTATTGTGTGTTAAAAACAAGAGTGTTTAAAACTGTCAGATATTGTTAACTAGGGGAATGTTTTTTTCGTACACAGGTGTTAACCTAACAACTCATCATTGCTCTGAATCTGACAGCGTATTACTAAATGTGATTGTCGACAACATTTTGTGATACATTTCAGGATTTGTGACCTCTAAGACCTGAATTGCTGATGCAATCCATGTCAAAAATGTTCTTCGATCATTCAAAATACTGCTTTGCCATGTAGAGCTAGCTTGATTGTATGCTTATTAAATTTGTTCCATTAGATGGCATATTTAAGGTGAATGTTAAATTTGCAAGGGTTATATAACGCACTAACTTTGTTTTTAAAGTATTGAGATATCCATTTGCATAGGTTTATTTTTTTAATTTAAATTATTAGTTTAAAATAAATTGACTCTTTAAGTATTCAGTTATTTAAACTTATAATGATACCATTGCTGCTATAAGTGAACGTAATCATAGTTGCTTTTTGTAGAGGATTCCATACACAAACTCTTCAGCAAAAAATATAGTGTATCTTTCTTTTATGACACCCCTCCCATTGAAATATATGTACTCCATTTAGTCATGCTCATAATAAAGTAAAAACGCTGTAACTGTATTCTCTGCAAATTACTTGTCATTTTCTTTTGCCACAGATTAGTAAAAACATTTCGGAGAATCCATTCAAAAAGAGAGCAGACTACAGAATTTTCATATAGTCCCATTTTTAGTTTGAATTATGCAATTTTAATGGGAAGCTCATCATGTCCAGATCTACTAATGCTAACCATGAGTGTGGATTATGCACTGTTATTTAATATGAAAACTGTTGTTGATAGACTGTGATAATTGTAAGGTGGTGATCACATGATCATGCTCCATGTAAAAATGTCACTTTATGTACTCTGCGAGCACCGATGAATCAAATGTCCAAATTCTGTAGCAAAACAACAAAAAATTATAGGATGGTATTAAAACAATCAAAATGTAAATATAAACCAAATGGTACATGTATTTTATAATACCTTGTAAAACACAAGAATGTTTTACACACACTCCACATTCAAAAAACATCACTTGCAATCATCGCATCCAAACAAAGTTCTTTTTCCGCCATCTTAATAACAACATATTCCGCTTGATTCCTTAAGGCAGGTGTTTCTTAGGTACTCCGAGAGCTTGTGATCTGAAACGTTTGATTCAATTTTTCAGTGATCTTCGTACTCCAAATACTCAGATCTTGGGAATCAACAAGCCCCTGTGGACATGAAGTCAACCCAGACTGTCAACCACATGGGATTTTTACTTTACAAGTGACACTAATTAAATGATCATTATAATATTGTTGATAGTAATGTACAAATGTTTGTTATTAAATATTCTGTGATAATGTTTTTTATATATTATTTTCTCTTATGTATTTTTATACACATTATGTCATTCATACAAGCAGTATTCTGTGTGCATTCTTTTTTGTGTGATCAATAAAATTGTGATTCAGTCTTAATGGTTTATTCTTGTCTTTTTTTGTTGGGTTAAATGCTGTAGCAACACATTGTATAGGTTATATCAAGACAAGTCAGTCCAGCTTCTCACTGTTCCTGGAAAGGCTATATCTCTGGATTTAGCTGTTGACCAACTACTAGGCGCATACTTCTGACTACTGCCCTACATGAATTAGAATCGGTGGTAGGAGGGAGAATGGCTACGAAAAATTAATTCATGACCAAGCTCCATGAAAGTATGCCCCATCCGGGAAATCAAACATGTGGCCCCTTGATCAGTAGACTTGAGCGCTATCGACTGAGCTAGCCGGGCAGGCTGGCGTGTATTTACTCAGGCGAATTGGAAGTTGCCACTTGGGTATATGTATTAGCCGTGCATTCACACATTTATCATTTGACTACTTCCAGCTTGAGTAGATTCGATTCATAACTCTACTTGATGTTGTTTTTTTTCCAGAAGAAAAACTACTGGATGTATAGTCAAACAGAATTAACCTGAGCTTGAACTACCTTATTATAATAATTACACACTTCACTTACATTAAATCGTGAGTTTCCGTATGCGTGTATACGGTTATACACGTGTTTATAACAAACGATGAGGGTGTGAATCAATTTATTAAAAGTGACATGTTATTGTACGATTAATTTTAGACACATTCATTAGTTTTTGGGGAAACAAGTAAGTCAGTAATATTATGGCACAGTTTCAAAGTATTTATTCTTATGAAAACAACATTAATTGTTCAGTAGATGTATTTTGCCGAAAGCTTCAGATAAAGCGCGATTTACAAACGAAGACAAAAATAGACTGTAAATACTGACTTTAATATATTCTTGCATAAAGGTCAAGCTCAGGTTAATTCTGTTGGACTATACATGTGCAGAACTAAGTTATAATAAAAATGTATGTACACAAAACGATAGGAATTATATGTGTTGCATACTTAAATCAATCAAACGTCAAATAAGTTCATTCTTAACGGACACATCTTGTAAAAGCAAACCTTATTCAGCTAGAAAACAACATGAATTGGAGATGAAATAGCAGAGCCTACTTCTGTGAAGTTAACTATCAATTTTGATAAGCACAGTAACACTTTAAGTACAAAATGTTGTCCATACAAGATATTAAGCAGTAGAACTATGTCACACCACTCCAGCATGCAGACTTACTATTACAGAATAGACACTTAATAGTCAGAATTCAAATACTTGGGTTTCCCCAGCAGAACGAACTTGCACCTAAGAACAAAAGGATTAAATCTGTATTTAGTGCTTTTGAAAAGGTAGTTGTTCAGTTTATTCTTGCATATCCTTTGTATACCACTAACTTCTCAAGTTAATCCATATACAAATATTGCGTAATATCATTGCATACTCTTAGGATTCTCATCATACTGCCCATAAACTTTTTTTCTAAAAAGAAAATCATCAGATCTATGTGAACAAATCAATATGGTGCTTTCAATAAAATTGTGCTTTAAATAGCCTCGATTTATTGAGACGGCCCAATATGAGACCTTGTGACTATGACATCGCAAGTGCTACGGTTTTAAGAAAACCGTGAAAATCATGAGGCCAAGCTTGCTGCGCATGAAATCTCCAATGCCAGTTTTATTCTTTTTGCTGTCTGTCTATCAATGCATGATCAATAAATAATAATTTTGAAATTGATGCTGTTTAATCGGACAATTATAGTCATTCTTTTTATCTAAGGATTCTTAGACATTATGATACAAATATTGTTAAATTTTTTTTCAATAGTCAGCATGACATACATTTAACCTATAAAGTACTGTAGCGAGTATTTGAAACCAGTGGGGTAAACAAATGCGTCACTAACAGCTGAATAAAATTTAACAATAGGTGATCTGTCAACTATTACTGCAGTAGAAATAGCTTTATACACCCAAACCAGTAAAAAACATAAGTCAAGTGATTGATTCCTTTTAATTTTATTTGAGACACCATCTGTATCTTCAAAATGTAAAACAACTTTGTAAAAAGGCGTATAAAAATCTTTACCAAACAAAAAATGAACATAAAAACAATAGGAGGTGGTAGCCGAGTGACTAAAATTAAACCAGGGACCAGGTATGTCATCATTTACAGTATAAAATCTAATGGATAAAATTTCTGCATAAATAATGATATGTAACACTGGTCCCCGGCTTTAAAAACAACCTATGGCACAATCGCATCTGGTAGAGCTGGTTTCCAGCAAGGAAGTATCACAGTTGTAAAATGGAGTATTTAAGGACTTCTTTGAGTGGGTTTCTATCACAGCTAACATTATCACAGACCTTTCGACACAAACCTTACAGTTAATTCCTCTAAACGTAAGAACCTATCAATGAAATATTAAGATATTTCTCCCCTTAGAATTATCATTTTATCCCTTGATACGATTCCTACCCTCTCATTGGTCAAGCTGACCAAGATTTAGCTTAGAAACAGAAGTATCATTAAAACTCATTTTCTAGACTGACACCCTGGAACCTTGTCCTTATTCTACCATTCCATCCCCCATATCAACCCTTTACAGTTAATACGACTCAATCCAGCCCATAGGTTATTATAATAGACCCTGAATTCTAACCACCGACCTCCCAGTAACAATTGACTAATCTACAAGATAAATTGGCCCAATGTGTGAGTGAACACAAATACTGATTGCAAACATAGACCTAGCCCTGAGAACGTATGCCACGTCAACCCAGACATGGTCTTCATTAACCCCCTTAACATCCCCCTATCTAATGAGATCATATATTCTATTTAGCACCATATGTACAACACAATACTTCAACCGAAGACATGTGTATCAATGTATAGCCCTACATTATACACATGTCTAAGGATTCATTTAGCACCAGATTTTTAGTGTCCATAATAGTTGTTGTTCTAGCACTAACCAACCATCTACTAAAATTTAAATGTCCAAATTATCTTAATTTCTATTTATTTTAGTCTATATTTTCCTTAGTTATTGCTTATATTTTGTAGACAGTTTTCTTTACTTCTCAACACAAGACAGTAAGATCATGTTGTCTTCCATTAAGTCCTGCTGTTTCATTGCATTCTAAATCATCCGAGTCAACTTATTATGGTTTTCTTCCATTTAGTTAGTTGTCCCACTAATCTTCATGTTTCTTCATATTCACTATTTCACATATACACTTCGTGGTGATTCAGTATTTATCTTTACCACAAAATGTATATAATTCAAGCAGGATCCTCATGTCATACACATCTGTGTATTCCATCCAACTTAATTATTCCTTTTCTCCTTTTTAATTGTTTCAGAGGATATATCAATGTGGTGCTGATTGATTATGCAACTAATTATTCCTTGCAAAAATAGTCCGCCCATATTTTGGCTATAGAATGGTTTTCAGTGATTGAAGCAACTTTAAGTTTTTTTTCTCAAACAGCAAAAGAACAAACATATTTACAATGGTCACGATCCCTGGACACACAATTATAAACATAAAGCACATTTAAGAATAGTTGAGAAATGTAAGCACTTCCTGTGGCATGATAAAATGGCAGAAAAAAACTTTTAACATTAACAACAATAAAACAACTTGCGTATGTTCCAACATTTACTCTTTGAAGCACTATTTCAAACATACACCAAACACTCGGTGACAAAGACAAGAAGTATCCATGGTAACACACATGTCAACTAATGCCCATTCTAAATGTTTATATTTTTTTGGTTTTATTCTCCGTTTCATTAATCTAATCCCAACTTTCTTCATCTTCGGCTCCGTTACTAAAAGCAGAGCTACCTCCCCCGCCCATACCTCCAGTAAAACCTCCACCATATCCTCCACCGTAGGATGGATTCTCACCTTCATCACGAGTCTGAAACATTAACAAAATATGTATACATTAATCATCTTGATAAAACAACTTTTCCAATCCAAATTTGGATTTTTATAATACATGTACTGTTAAATTGTTTTTAGCCATCAATGGCACATAGGTCATTAAACACTCTGATTTATAAAATCCAGATATCTATTCTTATCGATTGCGAGTACAGAAGTACTGTAGAACGTATTTAAATTAGTGATGTTAATGTATAAGCCACTGATCGCTGAATATAACTTAACAAATGCACAGTCAAAGCAATATTAACCTGAACTTGACCATTATGCACGAATACAGTCCATCTTTTAATTTAAATGATCAAATTGTGAATTATCAGCAGCTATCCTCAAATCACAACGACACTAGTGTCAACTAGATTGTTCATATTTAAGCTGTATAAAAAACCCATATTAGTATCACCTTAATGACACAGCCTTAACTTTTTACTCAACATTTTGGCATCATCATAGGAACTTGGCAATAACTTTGAGAAAAGGAAAATTTTGTCATTATATAGTTTTTCAATAAGGAAATCTTGAAGAATGTATACTGGCCTTAATCATAATATAAATGATGTGTATTGTTGTGAATATTTTATCAGAAACTTATAGTTCGTTTTTTCTCAACTGTCAAAACATGAATAATTTCACGGTGACTTTGTGCTCTTTATTTTACACCCATGGTATTGTGATAGTGTGTAATCAATTACCGTGAAATTATTCAAACTTTGACAGTTGAGAAAAAATAGACTATACAATTAAATGTGATGTGAACAGTGTAATTACTATAAATAAGGAAGTTCAAGCTCATGTTTAAATTGTTGTACTATAAAAGGGTCATAGTCGCATGGGTGAAAGTTCAACATTTTCAAAATCCTGAAATTTCCAAATTTCATGTTTTTAAGGCCACATTACCATATGGAAAGAACCCTTTCTCTGTTCCAAAAATCCTGAACTTCAGGATCAGTCCTGAAAACTTTCACCCATGTAGTTGTAAATTTTCTCAAGGAATAGCAAGATTTATGTTATGAAGTTGAAGGACAAAATATAGAATACTGTTGCCTTATTACTAATCGACTTCTCTTTTTACAAGCCTTGAACAGGGAAGTTAAAATATATACACTTAATGAGAGACTACAGAAACTTACCCTGGGTACTCCCTTTCTGATATCTTTTCCACCAAATTTACCTCCCATAGGCACATAACCAGCAGTAGATACACTGCCTTGAGCATATGTTTCTAACCATTCTGGTACAACTTGGGATGCCTGGAAATATACATGAATGTAATGGCACTGACTATTTATCATGAATATCTTAAGTTAAACTAGATCAGTTTACAAGTATGCTTTTTTCAACAACAAAATTAGAAAACTGTTAACATTTTTTTTTATATGCGCTATAGTACTTCTGGTACAATTATTTCCTATTCAATTATATTCATAGTCATAGCTAGTCATAATTCAGATAAGCTGATAGAAGTAGCAGGCCAATAGGTTAGGTTCTTATTCCTGTAGCATTATAAAACTTCTTCAGTTTGTGTAGCCCAACACCACTTAAAACACCATACAATTAATACAAGGTGGCCACCACTGTAGTTTATTATCTATCCAGTGATAAAGATAAATCATAACATGGTAATGGTAGCAAGACAGGAGAGGAGATATACCCCTTTAAGTAATATAACAATAGCATCAAAATACATTAAGATTAACCTTAATATTACAAGAATTAAGCTAGGAATTTAAGTTGCAAAACAAAATCCCTATAATATGACACAGGGATGTGGAATTCCTTGCCTGAATTGCCAGACTTGCACATTCTTGTTTGCAGAAAAGTAGAAAAAATTAATCACTATAATAATAATGTTACCTGAGAGAAAATTTTGACTAGAGCTTTAGCCATCCCAGAATCAGAGTCGTGTGAGTAGAAGGAAGAAGCTTTACCAAGGTTACCACATCTTCCTGTTCTACCAATACGATGTACGTACTCATCTATAGATTGTGGTAGATCGTAGTTGATAACATGTTCTACAGCAGGTATATCTAGACCTCTAGCTGCTACTGATGTAGCTATCAATATTGGTGCTCTACCGGTCTTAAAGTCTGCAAGAGCTTCCTCTCTCTCTTGTTGAAGACGATCACTGAAATCATATATATGAATAAAACATGAATAAATGACAAAACTCTTGTGCTTAAACATTTTGAACTTGTAAGTGTTTTGTGCCTATTAAATGATTTTATAAAGCAATTACACTTAGAAAACTAATTTCAAGTGGAGAAATTTGCATTTGATAGCTTTAATATTAATTATAGGCACACTTAAATAGCTTTCTTATACAAGCAATCACATTGCTGCATGCAAAAAAATCAAATTTGATAACCACATTAAGATTTAAGGGCAACAACTACATTCTAACAGTCAAAGAAATAACTTACCCATGGATACTGGTTGTAGGAAAACCATTCTGAGACAAATACGAAGCCAAGAAATCTGCATTTCTTTTCTGTTCAACAAATACTAGAGTTTTAGAAACACCTGAAATGGTAAACATGGTCTTCATTTTATAACAATAAATTTCAATAATATAAATAAACAGTTTGAACACTTGACATATTAGCGCTTAAGGTACATCACATGTTTCTTGGTTTTAAACATGGCAGGCCTGCCTGCTATTGACTACATTTCCCCAGCCTGAAAATGTTCCTTTTAAACCTGAGAATACTGTTAGCTAATACACTTAGGACAACAAATGGAATCATAAGCCTGAAATTAGGCTCAGGCCTGAAAAAAGCAGAACTAAGCTTTGTAAGGAAACCTCATTATCAAGTCATGAAAAACACTGAACTTTAAACCTACTAACTGGCCTTAGTTCACAGACATTTTAGAATGCAATGTATATTTAAGTCACTTACCTGATTCATTAAGTATATCAGTAAGTTTTTCTCGTTTCTGTAATCTATCAACTTCAAACACATATTGTGATACATCAGTATTGGCTCCGCCTACAACACCAACACTCAAGAATAGATAATTCTTTAAGTACTCTCCGGCTAATTTCTGGATTTCTTCGGGGAATGTAGCACTAAACATAAGTGTTTGTCTCTCTTCTTTACTTGGCATACCAAAGGTTTCTATTATCTTTTTAATTTCAGGACCAAAACCCATATCTAACATTCTGTCGGCCTCATCTAACACGAGATATTTTATCTTCTCAAGGCTTACCTATAAATATAATAAACATTTTACAACCCCGACTATCCCAATTTAATAACAAGAAATGTAATGTGGAAACCACATTAAAGCAGGTTTTAAAAGTTTCAATGAAAAAAATACAAAGGGAAACAAGTAATCTGTGAGCTAATGCTCACTAGTGATACCCCCGCTGTGAGAAATATGACTACAAACAGGAGGTAGATAAGCAAGGAGCATGAAATCGCTTGAACCACATCGGACTATGGGATGAAGCAATATGCAAAGTATTAGGCTGCTGCATGTTATAGTTGCTGAGAAAACTGCGACGGAAATTTTGTAACGGACGGACGCACGCACGGACAAGGGTAAAACAGTATACCCCCTCTTCTTCAAAGCGGGGGTATAATAATCCATAATAAAGCCAGATAGTGTTGTGGTTACTGTCTAATTCTGTTCATCAAATGGTATTTTATCATTGTATGAAGTTTCACAAACATCTGACAATAAATGGCAGATATATATGCTAAATTGAAAACTTTAATGCAATTGTTAACGACACCGGACGCCGCCCGCCCGTGTTTTGCCAAACTTTTAGCTGAATTTTTTCGTTGAAAAATCCTGCTAAAAATCATTTTCTGTTGTTATATTGATGAAAGTTTTGGTGAAGAAAGAAGTATATTTTTTGTAAGTTAACATACACATATTAATCATCTAAAAACTGCAGTAAGTTGGCTGTATAGGGTTAACTATCAGACAAATGGACATAAAATATAAATGTATGTCAGGGTTTTCTCGAAACATTTGCTCTAGAATAACTTTAAAGTCAGAGATACACAGCTTTTACACACTTTCTTTATAAAATATATAAACTAGCCCTCCTACCTTTCCTTTGGATATAACATCAATAAGACGACCAGGTGTACCAACTAATATATGACATCCACCAGATAACTGTCTCAGCTGGTAGCCCACAGATGTACCACCATATAACACCACAGGTCTTAACATGGTTCCATAGGCAAACTTTCTAGCATCCATAAATATCTGTACTGCTAACTCTCTTGTAGGGGCAACAACTAGAGTCTGTGGTTCTTGTACAGGGGAGAATGTACTACTAGACAAACCAGCATTCATCATACCAGTTAATGTAGGTAATAGAAAAGCTGCCTGAAAATATAGAAAATAAAATTGTTTTCAACTCAGGTTTGTGCCACAGTAGGCTATGAGCAGAATATCCAATCTAGAGTCCCTAAGGAGTTGTTGGTTCAAGTCTCATCCTGGCTGATTACACCCTTCCATGAAAATTAGACAATAATGTGATTATCCATCATTGAAAAGTAAAAGGAAAAGTTGCCTGCCTTATGATTAGGTTAATGAGTACTGATTATAGACCAGTGTCTGGGAGCTTACAGCCATAAAATGACCTTCATTAATACATTTATATAAGCAGAAAAAACGTCTTTCAATATCAAACAAATGAAATAAGGAGCTTTTAATGAATAAAATTCTTTCACAGCAGTTGTTTATGAAATCTAATATATTGAGGTCTCTGTGAACCCTCAACATTAGACCACTGGATATCTAGCTCATTTCTATACAACAATTGAACTCATGCTTTACTACAAATAATCATCACCATAAACCTAGATGAGGAACTAACTACTAGGAGTACAGTCATTGCCTTAAATTTTCTGAAATACCAGCCCAAATTATTGTGTAGTATAGTAAAGAACTAAATGATCAACTAGCCAGCCCAAATTATTGTGTAAAATAGTAAAGGGCAAAATGATCAACTAGTCAGACTATGTGAAGTTAGAAATGCCCCTGGCTTCAGGCTAATGAGTTAAAAAGGGGATGACTTTAACTACATACTGTTTTTCCAGATCCAGTCTGTGCACAAGCCATTAAATCTCGACCAGCAGATATAATTGGAATAGAATATTTCTGTACAGGAGTGGGTTTCTCATACTTGGCTCTCTTCACATTTTCATAGAAAGCGTCATATAATTTTGCATCTTCAAATCTAGTTATGGGGGGTGGAGCATCTGGTCCTGTTACCTCAACAGGTATTTTATCAAAATTATCAAAATGTATTCCTTTCTGTATTGATTTAAATATTTCTTCTTCCTCCTCTGGGGGTGCTGGTGGAACATAAGGTGGTGGACGATCTCCATCTAAAATATAATAATGATGGCAACTGCTTTATTGATTACCATAATTAATACAACAGGCCAATATCAAATGGGTAGGTAGATAAGTCGGTCACTGCTAAGTTGTTTGTCTTATATTTTATAAGTAGATATAAAAGAGGCTTTTATACAATTTGGGCTCTGTCTGCGTTGCCTCTATGAATAAAGCCCGTATTAGTAGTAGTAGAATACTAGATAGTATATTTTACTGAAAATTAATAATACTGTCCTTCCCATTTACTAACCAAGATTTTGAAAAATCAAAAATATTTGATAGTAAATGTAACAAATTCAGTCACGGCGAAATTATTCATAATAGTCATAAGTTTTACCTAAAGTAACACCTTTTCCATCGCCACCAGCCTTTGGACATTCTCTAGAGAAGTGGCCAGGTTCACCACACTTGAAGCAATTCTTATCACCACCACCACCGCCGCCACCACTACCAGCATTAGGACATTCTCTGGAGAAATGTCCAGCTTCACCACATTTAAAACAATTCTTGTCACCACCACCTCCTCCGGATCCACCTGTAATATACATGTATACATACATTAATATATACTAGATTTATAATACAATATACAGTAAAGTTCAGCTATAATATAGACACCTTGTTTGTGGCAAAATCAAGCAATTTTTAACCATTTTAAAATCGAAATGCTAGATTCTAGAAGTAAACTGTCTTATCAGAGGAACTTTACTGTAGATTTTAAAGCGAATTGTAGACATATTTATGTACATGAGTGAAAGTTTAACAATCCTGAATTTCACTGTACTTATCTTGAGCTTTCGTATAAAAAAACTCTTCAGGTAAAAATTCTTAACTTCAGGACCAGTGAACTGAAAACTTTCATACATGCAAATAATACAAAAAAAAGATTCTCAATAGAAATAATTTTGAGGAAAACTGAAGGAAACTTAGTCAAATTACTTATCTTAAGATATTAATGATATAAACGGATAATTTAACATAATAAGTAGCAATGCCATTAACTATAACATATGTCAATATAATTTTAAAAATTAACTGTAGTTTAGAAAATGCATCAATAAAATTTAGATAATTGAAATATTCATAACTTTCACAATATTCAATTGAGATTATAGTCACTAAGTGAAATCCTTACTAAGAGCAAGAAAAATACATAGCACAGTTAACAACATTTATCAAGACATAGCACAGTTTACAACATATATGTATGGTTTCCCGTAAGACTGTAGTAAATTGCTCTTTAACACATTGCACTTGCTATAGTCTAGCGGGCAACCCTTGATATAACTAATACATACATAGAACTGCATAATCTTCATTAAGCAGCCAATGACGGAAAGTGGTTTAAAAAAAGGTTATACTGTACATGAAAAGATGGTTACAGTGCTCCTAGGGCATCTGAGATCATTGCAAAGTAAGACTAAGGAATTGGGTTTAATTGGTAAAATAACAAATTCATGCAAGATTTTATTATAAAAATGCTTCAAATAAAATAAAATCCACTTCAAATATAGGTAATTAAGGGAGGAATATATATATCAAATCATAGAAAGCAAGTGATAAGAGCTAAGGTAAATCTCCTAAAACCAAGAAATAGACTAAGCCCAAAGCCTAAGGAATAGTTTCAAATTTTGCTTTATACTATAAAACAGAATTAATTGGTAAGTGCTCCAGACAATTGAGTAAATGACATTGTTATATTACATATAATTGAAAGCAAATACAGATCAACAACAGCAGCAAAATCTTTACACAACTTGGGGGAGTTCTCATAGCCTTACTTAACCCAACAGAAGGAAAATACAATGAAAAAACAGTCCCCCTTAAAAATAAATCAATGCAGTCTCATTACTAAGTTCTTATTAGTTAAATAAATACATTAAGTACCACTAAACTATTAAATTAAACAAGCAAAACTATGATTTATAGAAATGTAATAGTTTGTTATTATGAAAAGAGAAATGATGGACAAAATGTGATGCACTCCAAATAATAAAGATTACAAGATATAAACCACTACAATGATGTATCAATGAAGATAAATATCCATGACGTGAAATGATGAGATCACACTACTGGGTGCACAACACTTACCCATGAAGTTACCTCTGCCTCGACCAAACCCTATACAAAATAGGTCAAACAATTAAGTTTTAAAATAAAAATTTAATCACAAGTATGAAACCTTAGTATAAGATGATAGATACACTGGTGGTGATTAAGGTGAACAAGAAACAAGTAATGATAACAATATAAATAGTGTTAGGTTTTTTAACTATTGATGGTTCTAAAGCATCAAAGCACCTTGCCCTTTCTCACCCAATCTAGTCAGAAAGAGCAATTAAAACCTGCATTTCACAAATGCTTTCAACCTTTTTTCACTGCTCTTTTACAGCCATCCAAGTCAGTAAAGAAAGTCAACATCCCCCCCCCCCCATTTTCCCTTCAAAGCCCTTTTTTTACCGATCCTGATCGGAAAAGGTGTTGAAACATGGACTTTGATGTTCCCTGTCCATTTTGGAGCACTAGAACCATCACTTGTATCATGCACTTATTTAATTCAATGAACACATCAACATTGTTTGTTCTAATAATAAAAGCTACGTAAGTAATTTTACATTTTCAGAAAAAATAGGTAAACCTTGAATTAAAATCAGATACTTGACATTTTTTTTATTTTCTTAACAACAATTCTAATGGAATACCTATGATATACTATATCCAAGTCAAACATAGTGGCAAGGTGTTAAAATGATATAGAATTTATGACGAGTTAATTATCAATTATGTCCCAAGGCAACTAATTTGTCAATGACCATACATAAACTTTACAAGGGGCATAACTCATCCAAATTAACTAAACAGACATATTTTACTAAATTAAGAATGCTTTTATTTGTCATAGAGTATCAAAAACCATTTTATCAAAAAAGCTATTTTCACATCTACATGTAAATAAATGAAGTATTAATTTGTTCTTTCTTTAGAACCAGACTTCACGAAAAGTTTTAAAACCTGTCAGTCAGAACTAGGAAAACAATCAATTATTGCTTTATGTTCAACAGTAAATTTCAAATTTTTCTGTCAGTCCAAATCAGTTTTGGTCAGTCATGACTGACAGTTTCCTGAAGACTGTAATACTGTATAAAATCCCAAAACCCCACTCTGAGGTATTTGTTTATTAAGTAATAAAAGGTAAA
This sequence comes from Mactra quadrangularis, assembly GCA_025267735.1. Lineage (NCBI taxonomy): Eukaryota > Metazoa > Mollusca > Bivalvia > Venerida > Mactridae > Mactra > Mactra quadrangularis. Next base: position 8,631,861 of record CM046307.1, on the reverse strand, counting down.
TGCCATGGTGAGGTGCAAACAGTTAAAATCTCCCCCCCCCCCCCCGAAAGATTAGATTCCAACAATTTAACAAGTACCTTATGTTTAGTGAAGTGTTCATAGAAATAGATTAAGTTATACATAATGTAAGAACATATGAATCAATACTACATGAAAGACTTATCTATACCTGTATTATACAGTACTGTACAAATGAATAGGTATATGACTTCATGCACTAATTGTTTTCATGAAGTATTTGAGTTAATAAAGAACAGAAGTTTGTTAGTACAGAAGTGTGGAATCATGGCATGTTAGCATGTAAACAAAGGAAAACTTTAATTCCACATGTCTATGAACAAAATATCATTATAAATTAAACAGGAAATATTTTACTATCTCTACATCAGTAAAACACAAAATGTACCAAATAACTTGATATTTAAGTACTTTATAACCATAAAATTAAACTTTTATTAATATTGATAATTGAAGTTAATGTTTGACACAAGACAAGTGGATTTAAAATTTACCAAGTCAATGAACGTATAGACATAACAGTTTAACCTCTGAATTAAGGGAAATAAGAACAATAACAAGCGGATGTATCATTCAAGGTCTCATGTAAACTATTACTATAATATATCATGATTTATCCTTAAATCTTTAATAAGTTTATGTTAAAGAATGAAAATTTCACAGCAACTCAAATCTCTGTTCTCAAAACTGTGACATATTTTATGACAATCAAAAATGAAAAAGCGAAGTTTTTCTTGAATTAAATACTCGAATCAATCCATACATTAAGATATTAAAATTAATAATTGGAGCACAGCAATTCTCTATTACAAGTGAAGTCATCAACAGTCAGATAATTCTATTTTCAACACAAAATTTATTTTCAAGACATGAGACATTACATGATACTACCACAGAATGTAAAGAGTAAAATATAGACCAACCATTTGGACATTCTCGTGAAAAATGGCCACTTTCACCGCATTTGAAGCAGCCATCACCTTAATAGAAGCATGATAACATGGATATATATAATGATAAGAATGATGAATGACTATTTAAATATTAATATCTATAGAATATTAAATCTACTATGAATAAGGTGATGAAATTACAAATGAAAATTAAGCTCATGTTGTTTTTGTTGGGTTAAATGCCATAGCAACACATTGTATAGGTTATACCATAGCAGTCAGTCCACCTACTCACTGTTCCTGGAAAGGCGAATCTCTGGGTTAAGCTGTTAACCAACTACTAGGCGCATACTTCTGTCAGTAACCGACTACTGCCCTACATGATTTAGAATCAGTGGTAGGAGGGAGAATGGCCAAAGAAATTATTTCATGACCAAGCACCACAAAAGTATGCCCAGCTTTGGAGTTGAACCTGAGACTCATCCTTGATCAGTAGACTTGTGCACTCCCTAATATAAGAGGAACGCAGCAAAATGATATCACTATTACAAAATCATCATTTCATATTAGTTATTAACATATAATACCAATTGTGTACTTCTTAATCTTATCAACTTTATCTAATTAACTTTATAGTGACTGGTACAAGCTCATGAGTCAACCTTGTTATGATAAGGCATTTATAAACTTTGCCACATCATTTTGGTTTTCCAGTTTTTACAGTTTAACACATTTTAGTCTTTCATGTAGTTTAATCATGCAATGAAACTGACAAGCATGTACATGTAACTCTTGGTCAGCATTTAACTTATCTCCTAAGTCATTTAATTAACAGTTATGCAGTCTCTGATTTTTTAACGAGTCAACGATCTTCACCTAAAATCATTTTACCAAACACAACTCATCATATTTCCATCACATAAAGGTTGTTAATCACAGATCATAATCAAATAGCAATTAAATAATTATTACTGAGAAATAATGAAAACAACATCAGTTATGAAGCAAATCTGGAGTTAATTAACACATACCTGATTTCTTAGCTCCATCAGAACTACCAAACCCTCCACCCCTGTAAACAACATAAACTATTGAATAAACAGCACTTGAATACAATGTACAGATTCATGATATATTTATTCAGAAATATATCAAATCAATTAATAACAGTTAAACTTAAAATTCCACATACATGCTTTATTTATCACATTTTGTTAATTTGCCAAACTGCAACTACCTCTATGGAATTAGTAATTTTCATAAAGCTAATTTTTTTTCCCAAATCACAGGCTTTGGACTAATTGGTGAATACTTAGACTGAAAATAAAGGTTAATAGCTTAAAACTTAATAACAGCAGCTTCTTCATTTAGACAGTGGCATAAAAGAAAGTGAAATTTATCATACTTGAACACTGCTGATGTTACACTAACATACTATTCATAAATTTGACTGCTAGTTAATTCCAAAATAATGATTTTGTAATAAACTTGGAACAATACATTTTTAACATAGACACAAAATCGATCTATTTTAATTATTTCCAGCAAAAAAACATTTTTTTTTTGTCAAACACAAACAATTTTATCACCCTCACTAAGAGTAATAGTCAAAGATTCATTTTCAGTCATACATAAAATAAATAGATAGTAATCTATACTATACATACCTTGGAGCTCTGTCTCCACCAAAACCTCCTCTTCCTCCACCAAAACCACCACCGCCGCCGCCACTTCCGAAACCACCACCACTGGAGCCACCATCACCACTCTCACTATTAGAGCCACCAAATCCACCTCGGCCACCTGAGCCAAAGCCTCCTCTGCCACCACCAAACCCACCACGGCCCCCACCACTACTACCTCCATCAGAGCTACCAAATCCACCGCGTCCCCCACCACCATTCTGTGAATCTCCAAATCCACCACGACCCCCACCACCAAAACCACCTCGGCTACCAAACCCTCCACCACCTCGGCCTTCACCGCTCTCTGGTTTACTTCCAAAACCACCCCCCCCAAAACCAGATTTCTTTTGTCCGAAACCGTCCCCACCCCCAAATCCATTTGTACCCTCTCCACCTCCAAATCCGTTCATTTTACCAAAGCCTGATGAACTTGAGTTATCTTGTTTCAATACACCACGACCAAACCCTTTAGAAGCCCTAAAATAAAGATTTGACAAAGTCATTAAACAATGTATTAATCTGTCTTGTTATATGTACTAATAACTAGGTAAAATAGAGACTATTTTACAGTTAATGATAATTCCATAGAAATACCAAATAAGCTAATAAGAAAATTACAATAAATGTAAATTACGTCAATAGTTACGCCACAAAACAAGTGTAAATACAAAGGTTGTCACAACTAATCTATATGATTTTTAAAAATCTATTTTTAGTAATTCACGGGTTTTTCCTATTAACAGTGTAGGCAGATATATATCATAGTTTCTAAGATAAAAAAGCTACCACTCCAATTATATACATAATTAATGGGAAACCACTTTTATCATTAAGTAAACACATAACAATTGCGAAATTACAGTTGGCAACAAGATATAAACCAATGAAAACATATTTAACATTAAAATATGGAACAAGAATGATAAACAATGATAAAAATGTACTTGATGCATGTGTAAAAACTAATAATTTAAACTTTCATATCTATGACTTAAGCATACCATATAACCTCTATTTAAAGTTCAGAGAGTTTTACATTTTCCATAGAGGGCATAAATAAGTGTACCAAAAAGAAGATATATAGTATGAACAGAGATATATAATGTGAACAGTCTCCGTAAACAGATATCCTGTAGAGCATTATGGTACAGGATCTCTACTGTCTCTGTGGAAGGTCACATCGAGATGAACTTTGTGTCGACCAATCAATGCGTAGCTTTTATCTAGACGAAACACTATTAATAACATTTTGATTTCGTAATTTCTATTTTTAGACCAAGGTTTGCAAGGATATTTAACAGTGGTATTATTCACAGTCTGCGATTGGACAGCTCATTTCAAATTGTGTGACGTAGACGATGTAAACAAGTTACGTATCATAACAATTTAGTCATGAATATTATGATGAGAAAAGGTCCCCTGAACGTGACCTTTGTTTGAAAAAGGCCAGATCTAAATTAGAGAGTAGGCAAGCGGAAAATTTTAGATCTGGTTTCAATCAGATTGATAATATGAAATACAGCATTTGAAGCAAGTTTACTCTTAACAGACAACACAGGTGTAAACATAACAAAAGCAGCAACCATTATCATCAGACCTCTTTTTCCTTATAAAACATGGGTCGTTTACAGGCACCTTCCCCTCCTGAAATTTCTTTAAATCATGCAGTTTTCCCAAAATTTTAAGTTTACAATGCATGTTTTGTTCCCTTATCTATGATAAAATTTCCCCAAATGTTCTACATAATAAAAAGTCCCCAGGCCCCTTCCCCAAATATTGCAAAAAGCCCTGATCATAGGTCAGCAATACTTCAAAGAATGCCGACTCACAGTAAAAAAAAGCTAACATAAACTTAAATAGCCAACACATCAAAGAATGTGGTAGAAAATTCAGCCAGCAAAAATGGGGGACATTAAATAGAGAATATATGGTAATAGGTATACATGTATTCAAAATACAATCAATGAACACACATGTACAAGATAACTGTTTTCGGGAGATAACAAGTTATGTATCACACAACATTAACTGAAATCAACTCCACTGATTAAAGCAATGTTCTAGATCAAGTTGTTAGGTCATTTGTTTAACATACAAAATAGCAAAATATGAGTTTGCATTTTATCAGTACATTGGTACAGGAAGATAATTTAAAATCATTACACTGTAGATTTAGCAACACTTAAATACAAAATAAAACTTTATGGACAGAGGGACTCTAATTCAAGATGAAATAATATTTAAAGAAATCTCAAGGCTGTCAATGGAGTGAAATAAATAGTTTAACAGAGTTGCTAATACATGTCAAACTTAATTTAAAGTCCAAGCTGACTTCCAGCCTCAATAATCAATTTAAGCCACAATAGTTGGGCAAATAGAAAAGATAGTATATACACTATGTATGGACAAACCATGCAACTAACATAACAGAGTTTATTTTCACTCATAGGGGAAAGGTGGCTGAGCCCTTTTTGAGGGGAAAACCATGACAAAAATGAAATTAGGGGAAAAAAATTTCTGTCTACTATTATGAAATTTCAACTATTGAACCCATATATTCATCTATGATTTCTCTGTAATGCTTGAGGAATGGACAAAAATGCAATAAAAAGTACAAAAGTTTTAGGACAGTCTGACAGGGGAATTTTTTACCTGGAAAGGGGGGAAATATATACTTTTTGGAGAGGGGAATGGGGCCCAGTTTCAGCCCCAAAATGGCCTGAAAAATAACACTGCATATTACTTTAAATATTTTTACTAATTTACACTCATTTAGCAATAAGTTTACTTACCCAAAGCCTGAAGGTTGAGGTGTAACCTGAAACATAAAATATAGTTTCCTCAGTGAGCCAGTAGTAGTGGTACAGTATTTTCTCTATAATCAGACAAATTTTAACTTGACTCCATACTGTCATTAACACAGTAATAGTGTTCTCATTGGGAACTGGCTGCCAACCTTAACAGACAGTTAGAAAGACTAAAAGGTCTGTTTAAGTTGGCAGAAAGAAACAAAGAAATTGCCTACAGACTGCCCTAGAAAGTATATTACTTTTCTATTTGAGCCTATTCAACAAAAGTTTTATTACACAAATTGCACACTTGCCTAATAGGCATGTTTTTAGAATTCAGAATTAACTTCTGCCACATCAAGTTCTTTAGGCTTTTTATGGAAGAAGAGACAAGTTACATGTTTTTCATTGATGAGAATAACCTGTATTTTTTACAACCACTGTCCCCATTTATCATATCTTATAGAATAAGTCAAATTATCAAATAGCCTAAATGTATAGAATAACTCATTTCCACAAAGCAGAGAGATGTATATATTGAGCAAATAAAATGAAATCAGTTTAACTTAAAATCATTTATATTATTATTCTATATAATCTCATTTTTTATTATTTTTTACATATAAAAAATCACATGTCATTTTGACTGTCTTCATAAAACATAAGGAAAAAACATTGTTTAAAATATGGTAAATCAGGATGAAATATATGATAAATATCTACATAAAATCATGTAATAATCCAGCATTCAAGTATTAATGCAAGAAGATCTTACCTCAGCAGAATCATCCCAGTCGTCAGACATAGTTGTTTTATAGTCGTTGTTTTTTTACTGTTTTACTTTTACTTTACTATGTTCAAATTCCCTGTTGTTTCAATGTTCACAAGTTCACTTATCAAAACAGGCCCAGTGTTTATGGTTGGTACAATTAAAACTGAAAGTAGTAAATCATTACTAATGAACAATAAAATCACACCACTTGATGACAATAGTGACATAAAGTACATAAAGCAGAGATTTAAACATGATTATAATTGACAACATCCTGATAAGTCACTTGGCAAACTCTCATACTAATTATTTAAACAAACATGAGATAAAAGGATTGAATGATGTACCATCTGTTTAGAAAGGGGTCATACCAAACAAAGAACCAACTTAATGTTTAAGGGATAGAATAACAGCCAGGCATAAAAAAATAGTATTTATGTTAACATATAAGTTAATTAAGTTTCAATATTATCACAAAATTGTAGCAGATACAGCACTTGTATTCATTTGCCTTCAAGCTAGCTTTTATGGTGACATGGTAAAGTGTCTGCTTACAACTGGAGAGATTGTGGGTTCAAATCTCTGTTCAGATCATGGATTTTTATGATTAATTTTAAATGATTTTTTTTAAACTTAATATTTAGAGAATATCTTAAGTAATGACATATTTTTGAACATTTACACTAAAAACTATAACAAGTTTAAGGTATTTTAAAGTATTTTTTCCCCTAACAATTTCATAACTACTGTTCACTTCCCCTCAAAAAGGATCCTGCCAGTTTCCCTAAAAGTGAAAATGCACCAACATCTTCCAAAATTGTAAAAAAATGCAGGGGTAAAACTAGGAAAATCAACAAAAATACTGAGAAGATTGAGAATTTTTCAGAGCAGTCCAAGGAGGCATTGAAGGACAGCCCACTCCACTTTTTGGGGTGTTTTGTTCATGGCAAGGCTTATCTTTAAACAAAAATGATTTCAAAACAGGACTCAACTTGTTAAAGGAAATAAATCAGTCAAACAATAGGGACATAACTCCTAAAACATTCATCCATAGTAATGTCCCTTTATAGTTTAGTAGACATAGTATCAATGAATAAGCATACCTACTTTTATTCAAATATCTTTATAAGGAACTATGAATATTTCAATTTGAACAAATTTCAATATTAAAGTAAAGGGGCATAACGCCAAAACAATTATCAAGAGTTATGTCCCTTGGTAGTCGTGTAGATGTAGTACAGATGAATAAGCATACTAACTCACTGTCATTTAAATATCTTGATGACTATTGAAAACATTTCACTTCAAAGTACTTTAACCCTAATTAATAAGTTGAAAAGGGGCACAACTTCAAAAATAATTCATCAAGAGTTACATTTTTTGAAGTTCAGTAGATTAAGTGCTCATGAATAAGCAAACCAACTTTTAAACTAAATAAATTCAGTTTAAACAAGCTTTAATATTAAATATTTAAGTATAAAGGGGCATAACTCTGAAAGTAATTCATCCAAAGTTACGTCCCTTCATAGTTGTGTAGTCATGGTACAGACATACACTAATACTTTAAGTCAAATATCCTAATCAGTATTGAAGATATTTTACACAGGAAAAACTTAAACCACATATTTTGCAATCTTTTTAAGTATAAAGGGGTCATAACTCAAAAAACAAGTAAATCTGTGAGCTAATGCTCACTAGTGATACCCCCGCCAAAATCTAAAAATATGCGACAAACAGGAAGTAGATGAGCGAGGAGCATGAAATCGCTTTACACCACATGGGACTATAGGATGAAGCAATATGCAAAGTTTCAGGCTGCTGCATGGTATAGTTGCTGAGAAAACTGACGGAAATTTTGTAACGGACGGACGGACGCACGCACGCACGGACAAGGGTAAAACAGTATACCCCCCTCTTCTTCGAAGCGGGGGTATAATAATTCATCCTGTTATTCTCTATCACAGTATGGTTAATATAGTCCCACTAAATAAGTATACAAACTTAAAATAAATTAACTTGGATAGTGTTGAAGATGTTAAGTTTTTAAAAATTTTTAACTTGAAAACCAAAACCAACACAAAAGTGATAGAAATAGCTAATTTTCTTTGAAAAATCAAGCTAAATATTAAATGTAATCTAAGACAGACTAAAAATGAATAACTAAAAATATTCATATTTGTTAACGAGAAATAAGTCAATTTTCATACGAAAATAGCTGACTTTCTAACAAGACAATTGCATATTTTTTCACAATTAAGAAATATTCAAGAAATCGTCTTATTTCCAATAAATATTTGCTTACAATTCTATCTAAATTATATATATATTCAGAGATCGGGATAAGGACCCGCAGAGCGCTATTACCCCCTTTAAAAAAAATCCTGTGCATTTAAAAGCTTAGTTGATGCGCACGGTTGCGCAGTATAATTATGAATCATAATGACGTCAAAATTTATGACATTATTAAAACTACTTTCTATTTTTGAAAAACATTCTTAATCTAATAATATGGTCATCTAGTGATATCGGAATACACATAATAATTTGTGAACCATGTTTAACATGCTAGATAAAAGTTACTTTAACTGCATTAAAATCAAAATTCAAACTAACGATATGAATCGTACATCTCTCAAGGGGAGTAATAAATAAGAAATATTATAATTATGAATAAAGTTCAGTCCGTATGGTAAAGAGAAGTTTCCCTTTGAAGTTTGACAAGAGTAGCTTCCCTTTATAAGCATTGCGACTGGTACCCTAGAATTTCAATAAAAAAATTTACGGGAAAATGTATTCCGGTACGAATTGATATTGTCATAATGCGTTCAGCATGCCTCCGATTATTATACGTGTATTTAAACATGCTCATAATTAAATACAATCATCAATTTAACAGCAAGCATACAAAAAGCCTTATCTACTTGAATCAACGCAATATCAGTTTGTCACATGTTTGTTTAATTGCAACCGTTTGATTACGTAAACAATCTTATCAGGCCGACATGTAGCATTATTGATTTTTTTTAGCTGACATTGATTGGTCTGCATTGGTGACAACATACACAGGGGCCACTGATAAACAAAGGAGTTACTAATTATCGGCTTTTGAAGCAGGTATATAACTGCAACTCCCGCGTAGCGGGCATCGCTGATTGGTCGATTACATCACATAGGCAGACGTTATATACACTCAGGCCTCCTAGCAGGCCAAAACAAAAATAAATGTTTTTATAAAGGCTCCAATGTATGAAAATAAAGGTCTTTTAGTGTAAAATATGAAAAAATAAAGAGTAAATAAAGGCTATTTTCGTCAAAGTTCTCATTTCTTTATTAAACCCACAGTCATACCAAAGTCATTTTTTGATGTTATATACTGTTTGAATTATGCAATATAATACATACCTTATTTAATGTGTATACCTATTTTCTCTGCATATTTATATCATACATAGCTCCTGTTTTTCAGTGTAGGGAAAATGCAGAACAAAATCCATTACTTGCTTTAAGCTAGCACGGCAACCAGTCAGCAAATATAAAGGTTTTGAGTGAGAATTACAGGCTATTTTGGGGTTTTAAAGGTTTTCTGGGAAAATGTAAAGGTTTTAAAGGTTTTCTCTGAAATTAAAGGTTTTTAAAGGTTTTAAAGGTTTCACTAGGAGGCCTGTACGCTCAACGATTCAACTATGACTCTTGAAGACAAAATATACGCGGGTCAAATTGAAGCACGGGCAATTTTGAATGAGGGTGAAAAAGGGGTATTTTGGAATTTCCGTGCGTCAAAACCCAAGGTCTCGGGTCTAATTCAAGCCCTGATTATTGAATACAGTGATTGCAAAAGTTGTAAGAACTCAAAAAAACTGTTAAAAAGTAATTTTCCCAAAGGTGATCCAGATATTCCGATGATTTGTGAATTTGAATAAAAAAGATCATTAATTTGTTTGCTTGTTTGTTTTAATGACAATTTTATTACAGTTATGTTTATATCACAGCCGCCAGCACACCTACCCAGCTTACACAGTACCTACCCTGTACTCGCAACTCTTCCACAAGCTTACATTTGCCTTATTGATGGAGGAATTATTGTTATTGTAACCAAAGATAATTGAAAATAATGATTGTTCAATTTGAAAGATTTCATTGATATGAAATGTTAAAAACAGTTAAGCCAGTTAAAACAAGTAAATCTGTGAGCTAATGCTCACTAGTGATACCCCCGCCAAAATCTAAAAATATGCGACTAACAGGAAGTAGATGAGTAAGGAGCATGAAATCGCTTTACACCACATGGGACTATAGGATGAAGCAATATGCAAAGTTTCAGGCTGCTGCATGGTATAGTTGCTGAGAAAACTGTGACGGAAATTTTGTAACGGACGGACGCACGCACGGACAAGGGTAAAACAGTATACCCCCCTCTTCTTCGAAGCGGGGGTATAATAAAACTGGATAATACATTGAAAAAAGTAAGAGCTAAAAGTGCTATTATGTTGATAAAAAAATCATAAGGAAAGTCAAACTCCCCGCAGTGGTTATCTCCCTTTATCAAATCAATAACCACTGCCTCCACAAGTAAATTCGTCCCTCAGAGAGCCGAAAAACTTTTTTCATATTTTCTTTTACATTTTAATATTTTTAATAAATATAGTCTTCTTTTAGTAAAATATGATGTTCAAAGCACATAAAAGGAAAAAATAAATAGTATGAATAAATAACTTGAAAAAAAAACAAGATTAATTTTACCCTGACAACGGTTACCTAAAGTGCGTAAAATTGCATGAATAACAAAATGTTACGCAAAATAAATATTAAATGGATAACTGTACTTATTCTAGTCATTTAATATATAAATGTTATATTTTTCAGTATCATACACATATAATTTTATCCTACTTACTTAAGATTTCTAACCAAAAGCATCATATAAGTAGCGTGAGTTGGACCAAGGACCCTATTGGGTGGACAACGCAGCTCATTCCCGATCTTGCTCACTTTCAGGTGTAATTCATCCATGAATTCAACAATTTTGGTTCATAATGATATATTTCTATTTAACTTGTCTTATTTCTTTGGCAGAACGTGTAAATCAACCACATTTTTTATCATTCAATGTTATTTTTCGCTACATTACGTCTAACGCTTTTTAGGCTAACCGTTATTGCTCGTTTAAATTTAAACATTAGTCACATGGTACTACTTGCGTCACGTGATTCATGTGAATGCAGTGGTTAAAGTAGCAACGCGTGACGTAACCGCTGTGAGGAGTTTGAAGGAAAGTGTCCATTGGGTGAGTCAAACTGCCCTTTGAAATTGAAAACTGCCTGTTGATTTTTGTCATCAAGAAGCACTTTTCCTATCAAGACAAAATTTATCCCTATCTCTGTATATTGGCCAAAATGTATTCAAACATTACTGAGCACCTAATCAAACTAAATAGGTGACACTTTGAAGACAACTACAAAGTTATTAATCGCCTTATGTAGCAACGTCAATGAGAACCATAATGAGGCTTCTCCATTGTGTCACCATTGTAAACAAGCAAATTTCATGCCTGCATTTCTTTTATATTATACATAAAAATCATTTATTTTTTTGTTCAGATAAACTAAAAAATACCTTATCTACATGAGCAAGTCAGGTTTTTGTTTGGTTACACTTTCAAACACTCGTTTCGCGACTTTAAATTGGACAGATGACCAAGATCGTCAACAAAAATGGCGGTCTTCATTGAAATTTACAGAATTACCAGGTGCTATTATCCATAAATTACCGTCTTCTAAAGATGTTTTATGTGTAAAAAGTTATTAGTTTTGATGAAAGGACATGTTTAGCGACCTGTACAGACATTTTTTGGTAGAATCTGGCATGACGGACAACCAAGATAATTGGTAAGAATTTTCGCATTTTTTACCGTGCAATACTATAAATTAAACGAGTTCGCAATAATTTGCAATATGATTTTCAGAAACTGCATGTATTTACGAGAATTTTGAGCCTAAATATTTGTTGATATCTTTTGCCTTGAATTGCCTAGGCGAGGTTTAAGTTAAGTGTAGTATATTTTGGATAGTCAAAAATTCGGATAGAAAATGTTTTTCCATTTGTATTGTTGTGTCGATGAAAATTATGTGATAGAATACAGAATGAATTGTTAGCATCAAACTTGCTTCATATTGATACAGCAATATTTATTTTTATACTATATAGCCGTTAGAAGAGATCTGTAACAAACTTAATTTTCATGGACCTGAATCCCTATGCCATTGATTGGCTGATGATGTCAAGTTGCTAAATTTCCATGAAATTTTAGATTTGCTTAATGTTAAACATAATTCAAGGTATTATCACAAAAATTTTATGTCTAAGATTATTTTTGTTGTTGCAGTTCACCTCAAGACATCTCTTTGTTACTGTGACAGACCCTTCTCTAACCAGTGGGCACCCACCTCTCACTCCTAGTGTATGCCTCCTAGCTCTTTCAAGCAGAGATTGTTATAAACATCATCAAGGTCTACAGGTGAGATGCTCAATAAAAATTTGAAAAAAAATCATTATTTTATTATTTAGAACCTTGTTTTAGATAATTCAATTATGCAAAACTTAGCCTAACGTTTTGAGGCATGATGTAAGATCCTTCTGATTTAAATTGTGGTTGAAAACTCATATTCTCTGTTCACTAGGAGCAAGATATTAACAACTTGTCAAAACCAACATACTCACAATAAGCATTATCATTTGGAATCTGGATCTTGAAATTTGACATAATGTTTCATGAAATTCTGAGCCTTCAATATTGAATGACATTTTACCACGTCATCACTTTCAAACATTTAGGAAATTCTGCCTTAAAATAGTTAGATTTAGAAGAGAAGCTTTTTGCCAAAATGGCACGAGTTCTTGTTGTTGTGTACAATATGTATATTGAACTTTTTTAGTAGTAAGCTGTTATATCCAGGAAAAAAATACCGGTAAGATGAAAAAAAATGAGTTCAACTTTTGATTATAATTGGTGATTTCTTGCTTATCAGGGTTCAGTTTATATTTATTGATTGTGGTGCTTTTACTGCCCCAATATGTTATTTCCTTTAAGTCATTTCCCAATTATCATAACTAGTTCATGTAAAGTCTATTTTGTGATATGTCTTTAAAATTAAACCACTATGCCAAATCTTTCTGTTTCTGTCATTTTATACTCCAACATACAAGATTCACTAGTTCCCATCATCATTAGTACAATAGATAGTGATTTATTGATACTTTTGTTAATTTGTATTAAAGTTATCATAATTATCAACGACAATCAACTATTTAACAAACATCATAATAAAATCAATTAAGAAACAAACTAGACTTTTTTTCTTGTGTTTTCAGGTTCCGGGTTACGCAGAATTCCATGATATTTTGTAATTTTACAAGCTGCTTTAGGATTATTAAACTGAAGATCTAAAATATTTGGGAATGTAGAAAAGTGACAATTTGTTAAATTTGCAGTATTCTGTGAAAAACAGTAGTGTTTAGATTTTTTATAAAAATCACTTTGTAGACACCAAATTGTGCTTACAGTTTTGTTACCATGACAATCTTACAAAATTATATTTATCTAAAATAAAGATTTTTGTCTTGGTGATTTAATAATAATTTGCAGCGACACAATTTTTTTTAATAAAAATTATTATGACATTGAAAAATGATATTTTCTTACAAGAATATGATGAAAACTGCAATGGCAACATGCAGTCTACAAAATCTGAGGGTGAATGGTTGCCCGGGACAACCACATTTTAATTCGGGCAACCAACTTTTTTTTTTGGGGGGGGGGGGGGGGACCAAAATTCTGTGAATGAGGTATTGTGCTTGCTCTTAAAAATGAGCTGTTTGGAAAACCACTTATTTTCGTAGACTGATGTATTGGGCAAACCATAAATTGTTGTCACGGCACATATTTCAATGTCCATGGTAACTTTAAAATACAATTACTTTGTTGTCCTTAGTGATTGACACTTAATTTAAAGTGCTTTGGTCTAAATTTTAATTTGTCTTTCTGTTGATGTTAACATTATGAGCTCCTTGTGACACCTTGTGTTTATTTTGACAATAAATATATGTACTTTGCAAAGAGACTTCATGTGTCCTTATTTTCACCTCATGTTTTTGTTAACCATGGCAACTTAAAAATGCCATAACATTTTTACTCCAAGTAGTATTTCTTTAAAATAAAGTGCATTGATCTGCATTTAAAATGCTCTTTCCAATGATGTATAACATTAGGTATATTTCTTAAAGATAAAAAATGACCTGTCTTTGCTACCTTATGTTTCAGTTTGCATCCAGTAGAAGTACAGAATATTAATATATCCAAAATGGGGTGTTTTCTGCTTGTTTGAGAAATATTTAAGTTTTCTGATGTTTAAAGGTTGAAACATACAAATGTTATTGGACTTCCGTGACTCTAGCCTACCCTTGCCAGCAGTTACCGAACTTCCCTTACTCTAGTCCCTGGGTCTAGAGTAACTTATGGTACCTAAACACTAGTCACTGCCATTGAAAAAACATTTTTAACCAATAAATTGAATTATAAAGAAATAAATTATCTTGTAGATCTTTTGTTAATTATTTCATCATAATTCATACAAAATAATTAAAAAAAAAAACATGTGATTATAATGTAAGCATAAAATGGTGCAGAGATAACTAATGACAAATTAATAAGTGTGGAAATGACTGTAAACCACTCCATCTGAAAACAAGTAGGGCGAAATGGTCCGAGGACGAATACCTAAAACCAAGAAAGTCAGTCTTTCAGATTCCTCACAATGAACGCAGCATATCCATTAATTTGGGAACTCAATCTAGTAGTTAATAACTTAACTACCTATATTAAAACTAATTTTATAAAATAACTCAGAACCTGACCGCATTGGTCTTGACTACACGAGAACGAAAAACACTAAAACAGCAGTGGAATTTCACATAAAAAATCTAAAAGAACCAGATAAATTACGTCAACAGTGAATACCTAGGATGGAAATAAAATTATATATTATACAAAATAAAGATGTATTTAAACCGCATGATACGACATAACATGCTTTTAATTTACCTAAAAAACACCACCTCCTCCCACCGTGTCAGTCAGTAAAATGTCCGTTTCGCGGGAAATTACGCAGCACGAGGTCACGATTAGGACTAAACCTTTCACGAATAATTGAATTGAGTTGTAACGGAAATTAACGCTCGTCTTATCAGAGCGACTTTAATTTTAAGCATCCGTCGGCGGTTGACTTACTTCTTTGCTCAGGCGCGTAGGAAGGATCTGAATATTGGGGCCGCAGATGGGGTGGTTACGGAAGGGGTGTTCCCTGTCGACGGTCGAAATTTATTGTGAATGTAAGTCTCTGAAACTCGATTTCCAGCACTTTCAGTACACCCTGTTAAATCTTTGTATTATAATGTGTATTTGGCTATTATTATACTTTTAAATTGACCAATTGACCTAGTTTTGCATTTTTAAGATATGCGCTTTAAATTTTGATCAAAGCAACTGTTTGTCATTAAATTCAGGTGCCAAGTTGAAGGACTTGTATACATTAAGGGACAGGGACATGTTTTAACGCAGTTAAAACAAAGAAAACGAGGGTTTTCAAACAACAAACATCTTTTTTAATAATCAGCATATACGATACCCAATCTCCGTTAACAGAGATCCTGTAGAGCGTTGTCGTACTGGATCTCTACTTAGCCAATGCAAGGTCACGTCGAGATGAACTTTGTGTCGACCAATCAATGCGTAGCTTTCATCTAGACGAAAACACTATTAATCACATTTTGAGTTCGTAATTTCTATTTTTAGACCAAGGTTTGTATGTAAATTTAACAGCGGTATTATTCACAGTCTGCTATTGGGTGGCTCATTTCAAATTGCGTGACGTAGACGATGTAAACAAGTTACGTATCATAACAATTTCGTCATGAATATTATGATGAGAAAAGGTCACCTGAACGTGACCTTCGTTTGGAAAAGGCAAGATCTAAATTAGCGAGTATGCGAGCGGTAAAATTTTATATCGGGTTTTAATCAGATTGATACGATACCATTCTCGTTCCCAGAGTCTAGTAGGATTCTCAATACTAGCTAGTATTGAGAATCCTACTAGACTCTGGGAACGAGAATGATACGATACTTGTAAATGTTACTGATATTTAGCCCATATATAATTATCCCCCGCCGATGAAATCGGGAGGGGGATATAGTTTTGGCGTTGTCCGTCCGTCCGTCCTTCCGTCCGTCCGTCCGTCCTTCCGTCCGTCCATCCGTCCGTCCGAATTTCGTTTCCGGAGTAGTTCTCTGCAACTACTGGCTGGAATTCAACGAAACTTTATGGGAATCATCAATATCAAGAGGAGATGCGCATATGGTCAGCATTTTTTGGATCAGACCCTTTAACTCAGAGTTATGGCCCTTGATTAGTTATGTAGTATGCATATAGAGTAAAAGTCGTTTCCGGAGTAGGCCCCCTAGTTCTCTGCAACTACTGGCTGGAATTCAACGAAACTTTATGGGAATCATCAATATCAAGAGGAGATGCGCATGTGGTCAGCTTTTTTCGGATCAGACCCTTTAACTTAGAGTTATGGCCCTTGATTAGTTATGTAGTATGCATATAGAGTAAAAGTCGTTTCTGGAGTAGTTCTCTGCAACTATTGGCTGGAATTCAACGAAACTTTATGGGAATCATCAATATCAAGAGGAGATGCGCATGTGGTCAGCTTTTTTTGGATCAGACCCTTTAACTCAGAGTTATGGCCCTTGATTAGTTATGTAGTATGCATATAGAGTAAAAGTCGTTTCCGAAGTAGTTCTCTGCAACTACTGGCTGGAATTCAACGAAACTTTATGGGAATCATCAATATCAAGAGGAGATGCGCATGTGGTCAGCATTTTTTGGATCAGACCCTTTAACTCAGAGTTATGGCCCTTGATTAGTTATGTAGTATGCATATAGAGTAAAAGTCGTTTCCGGAGTAGTTCTCTGCAACTACTGGCTGGAATTCAACGAAACTTTATGGGAATCATCAATATCAAGAGGAGATGCGCATGTGGTCAGCTTTTTTTGGATCAGACCCTTTAACTCAGAGTTATGGCCCTTGATTAGTTATGTAGAATGCATATAGAGTAAAAGTCGTTTCCGCTCTATTTCTCTGCAACTAATGGCTGGAATTCAACGAAACTTTATGGGAACCTTCAATACCTAGAGGAGATGCGCATATTGTGAGCTTTTTTCTGGTCAGACCCTTTAACTCAGAGTTATGGCCCTTAATTAGTTATGTAGTATGCATTTAGAGTAAAAGTTGTTTCCGCACTACTTCTCTGCAACTACTGGCTGGAATTCAACGAAACTTTATGGGAACCTTCAAAACCAAAAGGAGATGCACATATTGTCAGCTTGTTCCGGTCAGACACTTAAACTCAGAGTTATGGCCCTTGATTAGTTATTCAGTATGCATATGTAGTAAAAATTGTTCCCGCACTACTTCTCTGCAACTACTGGCTGGAATTCAACGAAACTTTATGGGAATCTTCAATACCAAGAGGAGATGCGCATATCGTCAGCTTGTTCCGGTCAGACCCTTTAACTCAGAGTTATGGCCCTTGATTAGTTATGCAGTATGCATATGGAGTAAAAGTCGTTTCCGCACTACTTCTCTGCAACTACTGGCTGGAATTCAACGAAATTTTATGGGAACCTTCAATATCAAGAGGAGATACGCATATCGTCAGCTTGTTCGGTCAGACCCTTTAACTCAGAGTTATGGCCCTTAATTAGTTATGTAGTATGCATATAGAGTAAAAGTCGTTTCCGCACTACTTCTCTGCAACTACTGGCTGGAATTCAACGAAACTTTATGGGAACCTTCAAAACCAAAAGGAGATGCACATATCGTCAGCTTGTTCCGGTCAGACACTTTAACCTCAGAGTTATGGCCCTTGATTAGTTATGCAGTATGCATATAGAGTAAAAATCGTTTCCGCGCTACTTCTCTGCAACTACTGGCTGGAATTCAACGAAACTTTATGGGAATTTTCAATACGAAGAGGAGATGAGCATATCGTCAGCTTGTTCTAGTCAGACACTTTAACTCAGAGTTATGGCCCTTGATTAGTTATGCAGTATGCATATGTAGTAAAAATCGTTTCCGCGCTACTTCTCTGCAACTACTGGCTGGAATTCAACGAAACTTTATGGGAATCTTCAATACCAAGAGGAGATAGGCATTTCGTTGCCTTGTTCAGGTCAGACACTTTAACTCAGAGTTATGGCCCTTGATTAGTTATGCAGTATGCATAATAGAGGAAAAAATATTCTGCACTATTTCTCTGCAACTAATGGCTGGAATTCAATGAAACTTTATGGGAATCATCAATATCTAGAGGAGACGCGCATATCGTCGCCTTGTTCTGGTCAGACCTTTCAGCTCAGAGTTATTGCCCTTGATTAATTGTGCAATGTTCATATAGAGAAATATTGCTATTTCTTTGCAACAGCTGGATTGATTTCAACAAGATTTTATGGAAACCATCAATACAGAAATTTGCATCTCATTGGCATGTCCTGATAATTTTTATTAACATGGAGTTATGTATGTTCCCTATCATGGTTTTATGGATTTATTAACATGGAGTTATGTATGTTCCCTATTATGGTTTTATGGATTTTCATATTTATTAATTAAGTCTTATGTCTCCAGTTGTTGTGTTAGTAAAAACAAGTACTCGGCGGGGGATATTAATTCAACGAATTTGCTTGTTGTTCACAAAGACACAATTTAAAATACTCTGCAAAGCACAAGAATTCCAATATTTCCAATATGTGTCATAAAAATAAACTACATCTAGATTTACATGTTACTCCCGAACAATCAATTCTGACTATGACTGGGAGGCGCTTGTTAGGAAAACTGTGTTAAAAAGTATTAAGTGCATGTTAAAAAATAAAAGGATAAAAAAGATAAGAATTTAAAGAGTGCAAGATTAAAAACATACTTGGGTGGGGGGGGGGGGTTAGAAGGTGACTGTCGCCAGCCTATCCTTGAAGGCATCTAGGCTGGGACTGGATTTGACCTGGCCTGGTATGGAAGGCTATTCCAATACCTGATGGTTCTAGGGAAGTATGAGTTAAGGTGATACTGGTTGCGGGACTGGGGAATCAGGAAGTTCAGATTTCTAGTTGGAGTCAGATACAAGATACAAGATACAAATATTTATTTCAAGTCGGTGCATATTATAACAATGTAACATTAGCTATGTATAGCTATTTACCGACAGAAACATGTAACAAAGTTTAGCAAACAAATTAAGACATAAAAATACACATAATGAACATAGAAAAGCATATAGGCACAAAGCATACATATATAAAGCACAAAAGCACACATGCATAAAATTACAAGCAAACTACAAGCATATTTTAGGATAACTTACTATAAATAGGTTTTACTTAAAATCGCATGGATTATCACAGATAATTACAGAATAAAATGTTCAAAAAAGTTGCAAACAACAGCTAATGGATTCTACATGCGACGATTTGATGTCTGGTAGAAGCATAATTGCTGAGTTAAATACTTCATTTAAAATATAGGAGATATACATATAGAATAACATAAAACAGAGCTTACAAACAATAAAATAAAGAAGTGAACAAGTTAAACATATGAAGCAAGCTGTAAACTCAACAAAGACAGATACAAATTATAAGAGCAAGCAAGCTTCATATAAAAACAGTACATTTAAAAACATAAGGTTGAACCAACTAGCATGAAGCACAAGCAGAACAGTGGCAACTCTCTCCATTCCAACCTGCAATCAGACTCTGGAACTGGTTATAGTTTGTCTCTTCCCAAAAATGTTGAGGGAGTTTGTTCCAGAGTCTGGCTGCGCCGAAACGGAAGGATCCCAAACCATACTTACTGGTTCTTACCCGAGGTATTTCTACCGTATTTGTATACCTAAAAGAATAAGAATTCTGTTTTACAGTTAAAAGATCATGTAAATACACTGGTGACTGTTTATGTATGATTTTAAAACTTTCCAAAGCAATAGAGCGCAGACGCCTAATTCTCAAAGTTGGCAAGGCAGACTTCTGCAACAAGGCTTCGTAGCTTGATGAATAGTCATTATATATAAAGCGTAAAGCCCTCTTTTGAATATTTTCAACTTTTTTGGTGTTTGATTCACTGCAAAAATGCCAAGTAAGTGGACAATAGTTGAAGTTTGATAAGATAAAAGAATAATAGATGTTCAGTTTGCCAAGTTTACACAAATATTTTCCGATTCTTTTTAGTACATTTAGTTGCCTTGAAGCTTTTTTACAGATGTTTGATACATGTTTGTCAAAATTTAGCTTAAAATCAATAGTTACTCCTAAAAGTTTTTCTTCTTCATCACAATGAATAGTAAAATTATCAATATTAAAATCAATATTACGGTCTTTAGTTTTCCTGCCTACAGAAATTGCTTGAAATTTCTCAGGGTTTGCCTGCATTTTATTATGCTCAAACCACTGAATAAGAGAAGTACTATCTGCTTCCAAGTTTTGTTTGACAACATCTAAATTTTTGTGACAGGAAGAAAGCGTATTGTCATCCGCATAGTTATATAAATTTGAGTGGTGAACAGAATTAAAAATGTCATTGATAAAAATGTTAAACATCACAGGTCCTAAAATAGATCCTTGGGGAACACCCTTATACAATGTTAAAAAATTTGACCTAATTTGGCCTATCTTAACACATTGTTGACGATCAGTAAGGTAACTTTTAATAAGTTGTAGAGCATTTTCTGACAAGCCATAATATTTTAATTTCAAAAGTAAAAGATCATGCGGTAAACAGTCGAACGCTTTACTAAGATCCATTAGAATAGCAGCAATGTACTTGTTATCATCCAGGGCCTTTTTCCAGTCCTCAATAATTTTTAACAAAGTTGTTTGGCATCCGTATCCTGGTCTAAAAGCAGATAGGAATATATTAAAATGGTTATTAAAAAATTCACAAAGTTGAACATTAATAGATCTTTCGAAAATCTTAGATAAAACTGGTAAAATACTGACTGGCCTATAGTTGCCTTTGACCAATGTGCTATTCTTTTTGTGTAGTGGAGTTACCTAGGCAGTTTTCAGTTCACTTGGAAAAGTTGAAGTAGTAAGGGAGTTGTTTACAAGTTCAGTTAAGGGTTTCAGAAGGGCCGGCTTGCCAAGTTTGAGAACCTTAGCTGGAATACTGTCTATACCCGTTGCCTTTCTAACCTTAAGTTTATCTATTTGTTTTGAAATAAAATTCTCTGAAACAGGTTTAAAATCAAAGTTAAAATCAGAAGACTTGTTTTGAACAATACTTTTAATACTTGGGTGATTAGCATCAACAGGTACAGAGTCAGTTCCAATGTTCTGTGCCACATTTACGAAGAAATTATTAAAAATAAAGCAAACTTGAGTTTGGTCATTTATTAAAGTTTCATTTTCACATAAAATTGTGTCTTTCTGTTTGTTAGACCCTTTGTTTGTTAAAAATGGTTTTACTGTTGCCCAAAAGTTAGTAGATTTGCAGCCGCCTACACACCTATCAATAAAATATTTATTCATGGATCTTCGTTTTAAACTTGTTACAAGATTTCTTTGTTTTCAGAATTTTTCAAAGTTTGATGAGTTTTTATTAGACTTATATTTGTTGTGTAACATTCGTTTTTTATATATGGCATTCTTTAGCTGTTTGTTCATATATGGCAGTGGCTGGTTAATAACTTTCCTTGATTTGAGCGGTGCATGTTTGTTTATAGTTTCAGTTAGCTTACTCTGGAACTGTTCATAAAGATGATTAGTGTTTTCAGAATTAAAATCAAGAGATAAAAACTGTTCATGTAAATCAGTATTAAAAGAATCTGGATTGAATTGTTTGTAGCTCCTATAAGAACAATACTTAGGCTTGGAAGGCTGCAGTTCTGTTTTAAGTTGAAAACCTATGAAATGATGTATGTCACTAAGACCACAGTCAAAATTTAAAATGTCTCCAATTTCTGATTTGTTGCTAGTTAAAATAACGTCTATCAAGGAAGGTACACTATTTCTAGGGAAACAAGTAGGGTTAATAATGACATTACTAAGATTAAAAATATCACAGATATGGTTTAGAGGTTGAGAGTTTTCAACATTTAACATGTTATAATTTAAATCACCTATAACAATGACATTTTCATAGCTATCAAAACACTTAACTAGAATTTTATCACAGTCTTCCTCACAAATTGTTCTAGTCATGGATGGTGGTTTGTATGCTCCACATATTAAAAATTTTGATTTATTAACTCTTACTTCGACACTGATGGATTCTAGATGTGTGAATTCAAAGTCACATTTTCTATCACCTGCAATATCAGACCTTAAGTAGGCTGCTATCCCTCCACCAAAGGCGTTCCTGTCTCGTCTCCAGAAGTGGTAGCCGTCAACAGAGAACTGTGCATCTGGGAAGCTGTCATCAATTTTACTTTCTAGAAGGAATAATAGATCAACATGTTTATTTATGAGAATATCATAGATATAGCAGAATTTGTTACGTAAACTGTTTATGTTTAAGCTTGCACATAAAAACCGTCTTGGATACTTTTTACGAATAGCTATAAGTTCCTCAAAAATATTTTCTAGGTTATTATCACTAGAGATACTATCTGATGATAAATCATGAAAACTGCCGTATGTAGAGTTGAAGAAGGAGTCTGTGAAATGAGACATTTTTGAACAGTTTTGACAGAGCCAGGCTTCCGGAGATTTCTGCAGAGTTGAATAATCCTGAGGAGATATCGCAGCACACTTTATGTGGAACCAGAAGTAGCATGTTTCACAGTATACTGCTCTATGGTTTTTTGCTACTGCCTTGGTGCATGAACCACAAGGATAGCGGACTGGTCCAGGGTTTGTAGCGATATCTCCAGATAACAGCAATATGAGTTGTATAAAGTATTTAGGATGAGTACAAGCATGTTTATAGCGCCTAGAAAATTTTATATGGAAATAGAGAGTACACAACTTATCTATGCCAAAGTTTGTATGTATCGTCTTTGAGAATAAAAGATCATCTTTGATAGATTCGAAAACATTTCTAAAGTCTGAACACTCCGTTAATGTAATAGTTTTTAAATGTTTACATTCAAGCTGCAGGTTAGTACTATACCATATATCTAGCTGTTGTGTCTGGTTACTTGGGGCTGATTCTGTCCAGACATCTCGGTCGTGATAGGGTTGACACCATAGCAGAGCAGCTGTAATCAGAAATGTAAAATATTCCATTCTATCAGGAATTTATGTCATCAAAGATGGTTATGGTCAACATATACAAGTTTGTATTGGATTTTGTAGAACACTACAAGAGAGGACTGGAGTCTGCGGCTTTTCTAGGGAGGGCCACCCAAGTTCATTAAGCATTTGGGTTACACTACTATGGAAATTATAATTATTACAAACATATCTAGCCGCAGCTCGCTAGACACTTTCAATTTTATGATTTAGGTGAGTAGTGTATAAGCTACGCGCACAGTGGGGAAAATGATCACTTTTTTAGTTTCAAAGTAAAATAGTGTTGTTGATATATTTGTTGTTATCATCACTTTTCATCACTAAATTTCAAACATTATAATGCTCTAGGTATATCTCATTAGCATATTCTCTGTTATCATCACTTTTGATCACTTTTAGTTTCATAAAGTTTAAAGCATTATATTACTCTAGGTATATTATTGTACAATGGGGAAAATGATCACTTTTTTAGTTTCAAAGTAAAGTAGTGTTGTTGATATATTATTAGTTATAAAGATTTTTGACGGTGTATATGGGTCCTTATACCCCGATAGCACATATACCCCGAGGCGTCAGCCGAGGGGTTATATGTAGCTTCGAGGGGTATAAGGACCCATATACACCGTCAGAAATCTTTATTACGATTTTATAATACTTCAAATCCCTTTAAAATCGGTCGGGAGCTCTAAAATGTACAAAAAAACTAATGCAGTCTTTTAGTTCAATTTCCCATTGGCGCACCCCAAATGCTTTTTACTACGCTTGATCATGAAGTCATACTGGCGACCTTGTCATGAAGTTGATAGTATTTACTATTTTGACAAGTTAAGTTTTAAGCTTATAATTTTTGTGGATATAAGGATCGGAAGTACAAGGATCTATTTAAAAATGGACACGGAATATAGGGATATATGGACTTTATTAAGGAAACACTCGCTGACGGCATAAACTGTTAGGGCAAGATGAAAATGGTTTTCCGAAAATAGAGCAAAGAAAATCTAACGTGTATAGTACTTTTACCAATGTGAAACACGAACAATATTGTAACTAAAAATAGACTCACCAATTCTGGATGATTGTTCCAACTGTTGATACTACTCGATTGAATACGTTGAAATTCTGACCGTTGTTACTTCTATGGAAGCAGGACTTTGTCTGATCTATCGTTCCCAAGATGCCCAGCTACTTCTGGAACATTCGGACGACTTCGGTCTAGACGGTTAGCACCACACTTCCCCCCTCTTTATCTTTAAGGTGAAGACGAGTGATGACATTAAAGGTGCTTCCAGGTGACTGATTGACGTAGTTTTTCTTGTACATGAAGACAGGTTGATCATTTCATAACGACCCCCCTGGGCCTATTGACTGGTTGGCGTTGTTTCTCTTGTACATGAAGACAGGTTGATCATTTCGTAACGACCCCCATGAGCCTATTGGCCCTATTCATCCCTGGTCTACCAGGAGTAGGGATCTATACTTCCTACGGTAGAACAGACGGGCGTTTCTTGTAGTGATTTCCAAGATCTTCTTCCAGTCTGTTCCCCTTATTTCAGCTACTGACTTGGCGACATACCCAATTAAAGAAGGGTTGTTCTTTAAATGGGCAGTGCCGGGAGGCTTGAAATAGGGGGCATCTGTTTCTAGCATGAACTTGTCTTCAGGACATTGACGCACAGCCCGAAGAAGCTCTCTGATGTCTTGTTGATTGGAAGCAACTACTTGGGTGAACCCAAAATAGGTGTTGGGGAAACTCTTCATCCAACGCTCCATCATCCCAAAAGATCCAGAGTACGAGTGGAGATGAATGAAATGTTCCTTAGTGACGGTTGGCTGTCCTTTCAGTAGGTACCACATGGTCAGCAAAGCCTCATCGGATGTGGCAACAGTGTTCTGGCCTCTGACGTGTAAAACCAAAACATGATGTGGTTTCAGTAAAGTAAGAACCTTCTCCAATTTCTGCAGTTGGGAAATCCACTTGTCAGCTGGCTCTGTTCTGTCGATACCCACTTCACCCAATCCAACCACGTTTACATTGGATAACGCAGTTCGGAGGTGGTCCATGGTTCCTACCTCCAGATCTAATCTTGGGTGGATACCAACAGTTACGTCCACACCCTGTTTGGATAATTGGTTGATCTCATCTGACGAGGGAATACTATTTGGGTTGCAGAAATTGGCTACCATACCAACCAAAGTAACTTCTACGTCCTTGCTCACCTTCGGGTTGTTCAATACAGCTTTCAGATCTGATCTTGGAAGCCGGTACTCCCTAGCTAATCTGTCCAGGTGAAAATGGCAATCGAAAGCCTCTGGCGCCTTGGGCAGAAGTAACTTATCATCCTCTGACAGCTCGTACGTCTCCATCAGGTTGGTTCTCTGATGGGGTTCTAACATGGATAGTAACCCCAACAGGACTCTCCAATGTAAAAGAGCAGTAACTCCATTTCCCCTGGTGGTGATGTCGTAGTATGGTGGAGTTTGCAGGGCAAGACCTTGACAAAGCTCCACCATCCCCTGTCTCAGCTCGCTGCCAACTCCACGTTCTCTAACAAGGCCAGCTCGCTCGGCATACTTAATGAGATCTTCCAGCGTCTTGGAAGAGCCAACCAGCCATCTCATGATTAGCTTGAGGGCTCCAATTCTTCTACAAAGTACGTCTTCACCATGTAAACAAGTTGTAAAAACCCCAGGAAGATGGGCTTTTAGGACATGATCTTCTGTCTCTACCTCAACGCAGCCTGGAATAGGACAAGGGTTGGTATTAGTGTAAGAACTCCTTGCCTTTTTCCTCCCTTCTTCAGATGAAGAGGTTCTGTCCCTTGGTCTACGTTGGGGTTGAGATGACCTATGACTCTTGTACCTGTCCTGAGTGTTCCTTCTGTTCCCATGATGAAAATCATAACGGCGCCCTCTCACAGACCTGTTAGGGGACCTAACTGACTGTCTGTGGGGACTTCTCTTCACAGATGTCTTCTCTTCCCTGACTTCTTCAGCTCTAGCCACTGGCTTGACTGGACTCACAGGCTTCGTTAAGATAACTGAAGCCTCTGGTGACGAGGGCATTGGCTCATCTGCCCATTCCATCTTGGGGGGCTCAGTGTCCATGTCCAATAACTTATCTTCCTAGTCAGGAGTAAGTTCTTCCTCTGGTGTAGGATCTCCAAATGCAATAACATTGATCTCCAGCCATTCCTTGGGTTTAAACCCTAACCGGAATAGCCGGGATCCCACCTCACATAACCATCCTGTCTGTCCCAATCTCCTGGCCAGCTTCACCTGACGACTCAGTTTATCTTCAGCATCTAAAGGGTTTTCAAGATGGAAGATAACCTCGCACAGGTCAGCGGGATGTGTAAGGTTTCCCTCATCCGACTCCTTGTTCACATCTAATGACATCAATTCCTTTGACATAGCCATATCTGTAAGTAAACAATATAAGTATTATCGTTATGTTAATATTACACTGACTACCTTATCAGTCTATGGTCACAATCTTCACACTGGTATGCATCTATGTTGATTGCATCTGTAGGAGTTATGTCTACACATGAGCCATGGAACCATTCATCGTATGTTTCACACTGTATCATAAACCTACCTTGCCAAGGTTGTCGGCAATAACAGTATTTCTTACCATTATCCAGACGGTCTTCAGTACGAGGGTTCTCCTTCCATTTCCTGACCCATAGTGAAAGTGACCTATCTGTACAAGGCTTAATACGGTCATGATTGACTACAAAATATGTATTCCTCAGTTTTATCCTGTAAACAAAAGATGACAACTTTTCAACTATAACTCCAGGCCCTTTCTACGGCGGACTTAATTTCTTACATTGACCCTTGATTGATGCCGTGTCCAAAAGGTACACCACATCACCAGGTTCATACTGACGCTCAAGGATTCTCAGACCATAGTTCCATTTCATGCGCTTGGATGCTGACCTTAGACTATCTCTAGCCTATTCATGTGCTACCTGTAAATGATGAGACATCTCAGACGCATAATTGTCAGCACTGTCATAGTTGCTCCGCAACTGAGGAAACATAAGATTTGCTAGTGTATTAACTTCCCTACCTAACATAAGTCTGTTGGCAGTAAAACCAGTGTGCCTATTAACAGAAGATCTTAAAGCCATGGCTATCTGTTGTAGAAAGACATCCTAATTTTGCTGTGACTTGGCAATAAAGCATCTCACTGCATCCATCAATGTTTTGTTGTACCTTTCTACTTGACCATTAGCTGATGCCCTATATGGCGTTGGCCTTGCTTTGTGAATGTCAAGAACCATGCACAATTCACAAAACAATTTAGAATCAAAATTCCTACCTTGGTCTGTGAATATCTCTAAGGGAAAACCAAATTTTGAAAAGAAACAATCCACCGCCGCTCTAGCTGTTTCTTCGGCAGTCTGAGTAGGTAATGGCACACATTCCACCCACTTACTGAATTGATCCACCATCATAAGAATGTACTGGTTACCTCTTGGTGTCTCCGGCAAAGGACCTAAAAAGTCTTAATGAACTCTCTCCATTGGAGCATCTGCATGGTATTCAGTCATTGGACACTTACCATGCCTGGCCACCTTCTTATGACTATTACATACATTGCATCCTGCAACAAAATTGGTTATATCCTTACCCATTCCATACCAAGTGAATTTTTCTTTGACTCTCGCCTTGGTTCGCTTAACCTCTTGATGACCAGATGACGGTAAGTCATGGTTAAGGCTCATAGCCACAGGTCTCAGTGATTTTGGCAACACCAAGCGGAGTTCTCCATTGTTACTCCTTTCATATAACAGATCTCCAACCAGAACTAATTGTTCTTTGTTTAACCACAGACATTTAGTCATTGGGCTAGAAATGAACAATTCAGCTTGTTGAGGCACTACCTTGTTCATTCACCAGTTTAAAATCAACTTAAGGTCTTCATCTTGCTGCTGAGCCTCTGAGACTTCAGAACAGCTAAAGCCCCATACTGAAGATCTTACCTTTACACTTTTGTCCAAGGTCTTAGTGTTAGATGCCTTGTCCGGTTGTGCCTTGTCTGACTGATCTGTAGGTTTGAGACCACCTGGATCACTGGTTGTTTCCCCAGTGGTCTCCAACTTCTTACCAGGTTGTTGCTCAGTATTCGAACTGCCACTTTGTTGTTTAGACTTACTCCTAGTAACCACATTTACAACTGAAGCTGATGTACCCCATGGAACAGATTCCAATACATCTTCCAGATTATCTAAATCCATCCTGTCCAATGGTTCACCAGGATACCATTTATCATATGTACCTGTAGATAAACTAAAAACTTTACCTGTAGGACCCTTTTCACAAATCATCCCCGCCTTGCC
Source organism: Mactra quadrangularis (assembly GCA_025267735.1). Taxonomy (NCBI): domain Eukaryota; kingdom Metazoa; phylum Mollusca; class Bivalvia; order Venerida; family Mactridae; genus Mactra; species Mactra quadrangularis. Next base: position 8,603,014 of record CM046307.1, on the reverse strand, counting down.
ACTCCCCCCAACCCCGCACTGATGACCTCCGTACTGTAACCCGTAGATTCTTGGCTGCCCCTGCTCAGATTCTTGCACCCTTCCTGGTAGCGACCCAGTGATAGTGCACCCCTGAGCTAAAGGAATGGCCTCATCCACGTCGTCCATAAAAGCTCCCCAATTATTATGACGAGCCCTAACACAGTATTTACAACCGCCACACGGCAACTGTTCTGGTTTTAACCCAGCACTATATGCAATACATTGTCCTATATCAGCCGGCCTTCTTGACAATGCATCCGCATCCCCGTGCTTACTAGTATCACCTTTACGGTACTGGAGGATCATATTGTACTGAGACAATTTCTCCAACCAGCGAGCCAATTGCCCCTGTGGCTCCCGGAATCTCATCAGCCAGGTCAAACGGGAGTGGTCAGTTCTGACTACGAAAGGTTTACCCAACAGATAATGTTTATTTAACCTTGTAAATCTTACCACTGCTAACAGCTCTTTCCTAGTTACGCAATAGCGACGTTGTTCTTTGGTCATTGAGTAACTTCCATAAGCAATAACCCTTTCTACCCCATCTTGTACTTGTATGAGTACAGCCCCGATCGTATGATCTGAGGCGTCTGTATCTAAAATAAACTCATCAGTTAAATTTGGCAAGGCTAACACTTGGGGTGAAATCAGTGCTGCCTTAAGCTTATCAAATGCAATTACTTGTTCTTTTCCCCAAGTGAATTTACCTTTACCAGTAACTGCATACAATGGTTCAGCTATGCTTGAAAAGTCTTTGATGAAAGTTCTGTGATAATTGGCCAAGCCCATGAACTTTTCAACATCCTTACCTGATGTAGGTACCGGCCAATATTTTACTACTTCCACGTCACAATCAGACATAGCTAAGCTGTTTCTTCCTACCTTACGCCCTAAGAAATCTATTTCAGATGATACTTCCTGAAACGACTTAAAGTGTCTCTGATATTAATCAAGTGGTCATCAAAGTCCTTACCTAGTACTACAATATCATCTAAGAAAGCTAGGACTGCTTTCCAAGTCAAACCCCTGAGAACTAAGTTCATAACTCTTGCATAAGTGGCAGGTGCGTTACAAAGACCAAATCCCATTCTAACATGTTCAAATAACCCATACTTAGTCAGGAAAGCTGTTTTCCTTTGGTCACTCTTTTTAACCCTAACCTGCCAGTAAGCAGAATATGATCTAGCTTAGAAAACCAATTTACTCCAGACAAGGTATCTAAACAGTCATCCACTAATGGTAGTGGATATACATCTTTCACAGTGACATCATTTAGTGCCCTGTAATCAATGCACCATCTTACTGAACCATCACGTTTACGTATAAGTACAGGGGCTGAACACCATTCAGAAATTGATTCCTGAATGACACCCGCCTTGAGCATCTTATTTAGATGAGCTTCTTCCTTGGATGCAAAACAAGCTGGTGTACGTTTAAGTCGTTGTTTAACTGGCTTAGCGTCACTAGTATCTATTTCGTGCTCAATTTCAGTAAAATTACCCAAGTCAAACTCATCCTTAGCAAATACATCTTGGAATTCTACCAGCAACTGAGTCAACTGAGCATGCTGATCTTCGTTAAGATGTTCTTTTGAGTTCAATAATAGCTCTTTTAAATGAGATGGTACTACTACTGGCCCCTCATCTGGCTCAGCTTCTACTTGACTTACCTCACATTCCATGAGCTCATCGTCTTCTTCGATAACCTCATCAATAGGATATGCTTCAGCTATTTCTCTACCTTTCTTTAACAATCTATATCTATCACTAGGGTTGACAATACACAATATAGCCTCATCACCTCCTTTACACACAACCTTTGGAGCCATGACTTTCAAGTTACCTTTAGGTTCCACCACAAAGTCTGGACAGGGTTCACTTAACTTACATTTCACTTTAGTTACTGAGTTGGGTGGAATTACCCGCCTCACAGCTACAGTAACCTTAGCCACAACTACTTTTTCTTCATCCATACTGTTATTGATTAAAGGTATTGCTTGATCATCAAAGTGCATAACACCCATACCCATGTCAAGCACTGCCTTACCAGTTCTAGTTAGGATATCAAAGCCCAAAAGCATTTCTTGCTCAATAGGTGCTACATGATCATTTTCTATATACCACCTTTGGCCAATTTTTAGCTTAATTGGACTTGCAACAAATCCTTTCATTGCCATGTCTCTTCCAGCCCCATAAAATTTCATATCTCTTATCTTAGGTGGTGGGCTTTTCATAGCATTATATACCTTATCCGAGATCAGAGTTACTTGAGCAGCTGAATCAACAACTGCCAGCACCTGCTGATCTCCTACCTGAATTGTAGTACTGAACTCTGATACCGATCTCATTTGGCATACCACTACATTATCAGTGGAAGTATCTTTCTGAGTAAACATGTCAGTCTGATCATTAGATTCATTTGACTTACCTATTGGAGAGTCAACTGCATGTCTTTCACTTAGTTGGCCTGATTTTTGGGTCCCGGGCCGGCAATGCTCCCTGACCCTCTCCTGTTTAACATTGAGGCTGACATTCTAGGGTATGGGCAATCTTTCTTAAAATGTCCATCCTCTCGGCAGTTGAAACATTTATTGTCCCTACCCCTACCTCTACCACCAGGACGTCTAGTGAGTGATCTCTCTACAGTACTTTGCAGACTAGCAATCATCTCTCTTAAAGACTCAATGCTTACCTGGTCTTCTGTAGCTGGAGCTGTAGGTGCTTGATACAGTGGTTGAGAATCAACCGCATATACCTGCCCCTCTTCTTCCATGTTGAATTTCCTGCGCCCAGTCTTACCATACATAGAATTATGTACCTGTTGATACTTCCTAATAATATGTATACTTTGTTGAATAGATTCAGGACCCTGCATACAAGCATGATGTCCTGCCTCCTTGTCACACAAACCCTGACAAAACCTTTCAATCATTTGATTGTTAGCATAATCATCTGGTAGTGACTTGAAAGCCTTAGTGCCCAAAGTCAACACTCTGTCAGCCCAATCTTCCAGAGATTCTCCTTGATTTTGCTTTGCTAACTGAAATTTAGCTTGCAAAGTGGCAGGCAATTCAAAATCACCAAAGCGCTCTTCAAGTTTCTTCAGTAATTGTTTATAAGAAACAGACTTACCTTCTAACACAAGACTACAGAAATCTGCAGCCTTGTCATTCATACTCCATATTAGGCAATTCAGACAGTCAGCCTTACTCCACCCACAAGCTGTAGCATACCTTACAAATTTTTGCTTAAAGGTAGCCCAGTTACTTGAACCATCAAAAGTCAAACCTCTGGGTAACATACCAGCAGCACGCTTGCATTGTCTGCTGTGATTGAATCCAGGAAATTTATTTTCACTTAAGGATGAACTGGATTCACTATCCTGTTCTAATTCCAACCTGACCTTAGGTCTAAATTTGGAACTAGGTCCTGGGGTACTAGTTCTTATTGAGGAAAAGGAAGTTTTTAAACTTCCAGCAACAGTCTGTTTCTTCTCTTTAAGTAACTTAGGTTTACTTACCTCTGCTGCCTCCTCTTCAGGAAAGCTGAACTTTTTGTTACTAGTGAAATCAATCATGTGTGACACTGATGGACTTAATGGCCGCCTGCACAGGCTGGTCAAAATCTCACGAGTAATGTTTCCATTATTTTCTCTTACCATCATTATTGTCCTAGCTAACCTTTCCTTTATCCCAGGAATGAGACAAAGCTCCTCTTCTCCCGCAAAATTAATGCAAATAGTTCCACTCAAAGGGAAACTACTCTCTGCCTTCTCCAAGTCTTTTTCCCTTTGGCTGACTATGTCATCTTCAATATTGGAACCACCAGTAGCCATGATGTTTAATAGTGTTATAAATACTAATTGGCACAAATTACAATCGTATATCAGTGCTTTAGTTTACTAATTAACCCTATAAAACTAACAATATCCAAAAATCAAGTCACGTGATCAATCTAAATAAATCCAATGCAATGCTCTAAACAGTAACAAAGCACTAAATTAAATATTAAAATACTTTAGATTGATATTAATTTATATTGCTCTTCTTATTGTTCATCAAATATCCACAAATTGTACTTAAACCACGGTAATAATACTCAATAGCAAAAATACAATATGGCCGTCAACCAACCTTGCCGTTCAAGTCAGTCAATAAATTCGGTAGCAAAAATATCCAAAAATACCGCTGCCACCAATATAGTACTTTTACCAATGTGAAACACGAACAATATTGTAACTAAAAATGGACTCACCAATTCTGGATGATTGTTCCAACTGTTGAAATTCTGACCGTTGTTACTTCTATGGAAGCAGGACTTTGTCTGATCTATCGTTTCCAAGATGCCCAGCTACTTCCGGAACATTCGGAAGACTTCGGTCTAGACGGTTAGCACCACACGTGGATTCGTATTTGAGAAAGATCTTTGGCAGCCAATTTCATTATTTATTCTTAATGCATAGCTTGACTTACTCCAATGAATGAAACACAAGTCAACCTTTGTATTAACTTTATAATGACTGGAAAATTCGTCGTATTGAACACAGTCACGCAGAAATTGATGGAAGAACTTCAAGAAGCACAATTGGGATGTTGGAGTTGTCGGACCTTGATATACAGTATTGTGAGTAATATATTTATTATTCATGTTGAAAACTCGCTGTATAACGTTATTTTATAAAGAGCAGGACATCGATATGTCTTATTTGCTTATAAATGTTAAGATTACAAAGAAAAACAAAGTCGAATCGATGAACAAACTGGCGGACATTTGAAAAGAATTTATGTTGCATTGTTATTAGAGGCTACCCGAGGGGACACGGTGTATATGAACTCACACACGGTATATATGGATTTTTTCGCCCACCCGAACAGCCGATCTGAAGCCGTCATTTTTTCTTGAAGTATTATAATTGTTGTTATCATCACTTTTCATCACTAAATTTCAAACATTATATTGCTCTCGTAATCGCCCGAAGCAGTGGCGATGGCAGTCGGCTGATCGACTTCAACGCTCGGACAAGACTAGCAATACAGTCGAAGATATAAAGCGTTATGTATATTTGCTACTAGTATTAGCATTTCCAAAAATGCTTGAAATCGTCGGTTAGCCATGAATGACATCTCCTTTAATAAAGCATTCAAGAAATATATGTGACATAACGTTATAAACTCGCCCGGAAGTAGGGTAGATAGGTTTGCTTCTTTCAACTAATGCATTTTTTTTCAAGAAATGAACATGAAACAATTAGTTATACATGTTTTTATGTTTTATATTGCAACTTCCTTGAAACTGGTACGCGTTCATATATTGATAATGATATTTTTCTGGTAATACAAACAGGTAACCGGATAATACACGTCGAAGACGAGCCCATGCACGCACCCCTATTTTGACTGTTTGACGTCATTTTTTCATCATGTGACCTCAAATGCATCGTTTTGATTGGCTTAAGGCAACCGGTGTCGACACAAAAATGCTCAAATCTTGATAATTGTTATTATCGTCGGTCAGGTACCGACGATAATTAAGTTACCTGTATATACCGGTATCTTCCCTTACCGGACTGGCCGCCAGTCCGGTAATTTACCGGACTATACCGGACTTGCCTAAATATTTCATTGTTTTGATAAAGATACTCAATAAAATTACATGTTTTTACTTTTTTATTATTTTAAATGGTCATATCTTGATAATCAATTAGTTTTAAACAGTGAAAATAGCGTTTTAAACCGACTTAGAGCAAAAAAATGAATATGTAAGATTACTCTCACTTTTTACAACCGGACTGGCCTTAATTTATACTTATAAAATCGTAAACCTACCGGACTGGCGATATTTTCATGATGGAATAGCTACATAAATAGTTAAGAATAAATAATTAAATGTTTTAAAAACATGATATGCAATATAAGAAGAAAAAAAATATGTTATTTGCTACCGGACTGGCATTTCTAAATTGTGTAAGATTACTCTCCCTTTTCACTACCGGACTGGCCTTAATTTATACTTATAAAATCGTAACACTACCGATTTGGCAATATTTTCATGATGGAATAGCCACATAAATAGTTAAGAATGAATAATTAAATGTTTTAAAAACATTTTATGCAATATAAGAAGAAATAAATAATGTTATTAGCTACCGGACTGGCATTTGTAAATTTTGTAAGATTACTCTCCCTTTTCACTACCGGACTGGCCTTATTTGTATACTTTGTGACTCTGTATTTGTTGTTTTTTGCCTCATGCCTTACTAGTAGACACATGTGATGGACAGCACATAAATATTAGTATAAAGTAATACTACAGGTCATCCACGTAATCATTGCGTATACAAACATAGCCAGTTGCATTACATGTCAATAATAAGAGGTCAATGATTGTTACAATTTTTTATTTTTGTTTGTGTAAACTTATTTTATAGACATATCATTATATAAAATTTACAATATGCACATACACTATTCTGAATGAATGTTAAATATCAAAGTGGTACGTTTGAATTACTAAAACGCTCTTCGTGCATCAGCTTATTTACCTATTCAGTGGGCAAGTCCATTGTTTAAAGTACTAAAACACGCATGACCTATAAGACGACTTGTATCAACTCGTTCTGATTCATTTTGTCGTGTTTGCCCTAGGAATAAGTAAACGTTGTTTTAACACAAATGGAGTGCATTGTACCTATATATATAGCCTCAATGGGCTGCAAAACGACACTCTTCCTATATTTAACTGATTGATTGCATTGCATTTACTTTTCAAAATATTAGATGGTTACTAAAATAAAGTGTATAGCTCATTTTGCTCATTATATCTGTTCCATAGACTCGGTCATTTTAGCGTAATTATACTACAATAGCTAAGATACTACCGTCATGTTTAGTCACCGATTTATGTTAATATTATAGATCAGATAAGGAAGGATGAATAAGAATGTTACAAAAGTCAAATCTCTTTTTTTGTAGTAAAATAGTTTGTTGTTAAATTGGTGTATGGTTTTTAAATAGATAAAATATAGAGATATACCTTGGAACTTAAGAAATGAATGCTTAAGACTACATGAAATTTAGAGAAGCATGTTAGGTTCTTGAAAATTTTTTTATTTAACTATTACAAATGACAGTACAACGTACAAGTTTAAATATCATACATGGAAAACAATATAGTATACAATACTGTTAGACTAGTATTTTATTGGGATATAACATGTCTGTCTTTAAATATAACACACACAATATAGAAAGTTGAAGAAAATTGAGATAAACAAATATACATGTATACAAAAGAATGTCAACTTTGCACCAACAAAAGCAAGCAAAACATAATTTGCATGTCGTTACTTAGTAAAATATTTACATAAATGACAAAAAAAATACTTTTTAAGTTTTCTTTTTCATATAGGCTTTCATTATGAAATTGAAATAATAATAAAATCAAAATCATTAACTAAATTTTTGAACAAACAAACCAACTTATGAGTTGTAGACAAAGTTTTGCATTACCTCAACCATTGCACAAGATTAGATGAGCAAATGTTATTGTCTTTCTAAATTCTAAAACTCTAAGAACATGCTAAAGTTTTTCTGTCCTGTTAAAATTCAAGAGCGTTCTAAAACGTTCTTTTCGGTTATTACAATTTAGAACATATTAACACGTTCGGTATCGGGTGTTAGATTTTATAACTTTCTAAAGTTGTTTTGTGTCTAGTAAGACACTTGTGAACGTTCTTAAATATTCTGTCGGGGGTATAACAATTGTTGAACATTCTTAAATTTCTGTCTCCAGTGAGATATTATTGAACGTTAAAAATACATTTGGTATTACAATTTTAGAACATTCTACAGTTTTCTGTCTCCAGTTAAAATGTTTGAACATTCTAAAATTTTCTGGCTCTCGTATTACAATTTTATAACATCTAAAATTTTGTGTACAGTTAAAATTTTTAGAACCTTCTCAATTTTATCTTGTCTCTTGTTTTACAAGTTTAGAACATTCTAAGGGTCTATTTTGTCCAGTTAGAGATTTTTGAACGTTCTAGAATACGCTGTCGCGTACATTACATATTTAGAACATGTCTTTTCAGAACATTCTAAAGTTGTTGTTTTTTGTGTCCAGATAGAAATTTTAGAATGATCTACATTTTTTGTCTCGGTATTACAGTATAGTAAATTATAGATTTTTAAGTCGAGTTAGAACTTGTCTATCATTTTTCAAAGTTCTAAAATTCTGTCTCGTGTATTACAATGTTACATGTGGAACAATCTAAATTTTTTTCTCCAGTTTAATTGTTGTTTAATATTTTATGTCTTTTAAGAAATTTAAGAAAGTTACAAAACTTTCTGTCGCGGTTATCACATTGTATAACATTCTAAAGAGCGTTTTTTCTTGTTTTTGTGTCCAATCATTATTTTAGAACTATCAAAAATTTACTGTCTGGGGTTTAGAACATTAAAGTGTTATGTCTCAAGTCTATAAGAAATCTTTGAACGTTCTGAATCTTCTGTCTTCATTTCTAGTAAGACATTTTGGATATAAATGTACTTAAACAAGTTGCGGTATTACATTTTATAACATTCTAAAGTGTTTTTTGTTTTGTTTCCACTTAAATTATTTTAGAACGGTCTAAAGTTTTTGGTTACGGGAATTACATTTAAGAACATTCTAACGTTGTTTTTATGTGTGCCAAGTAAGCAATGTTTTAAAACGATCAAAATTTTCATCCTCGGGTATATCATTTAAGAACATTTTGCAGTTTGTTTGAGTCCAATTAAATTTTTGCATCTTTCTAAAATTTTCTGTCGCTGGTATTACATTTAAGAACATTCTAAAATTATTTTGTGGGAGTTAGATTTTTATAGCGGTCTAAAGTTTTAAGTCTATAAGAAATCTCTGAACGTTCTGAAGATGTTTTTTGTGTGCGTCTTTGTGTCTAGAAAGAAATTTTGGGACCTTCCAGTTAAAATTTTTACAACTTTCTAAAATTTTCTGTCGCTGGTATTACATCTTAGAACATCCTATAATTATTTTGTATGTGTTAGATTTTTATAACGTTCTAAAGTTTTACGTCTCTAGTCTATAAGTAATCTTTGAAAGTTCTGAAGTTGTTTTTTTGTGTCTTTGTGTCTAGTAAAACATTTTGGATATAAATTTCTTAATACACTTGGGACATCTAAAATTTATGTCTCAGATATTACATTTAAGAACATTAAAGTGTTATGTCTCAAGTCTATAAGAAATCTTTGCACGTTCGAATCTTCTGTCTCTGGTATTACAATTTTAGAACGTTCTAAAGATGTTGTTTTTTTTCTCCAGTTTTAATTTTGTTTTAATGTAAAATATGTAAAAAATAATCAGGAGTAAATGAATCTGTTATAAGATGAAATTCTGGTTTCGAACGATAGAATTTTATGTCGAGAGTTACATTGTTTATAATGTATCGATTTAAGTCGAATAAATCATGATAAATCGGTGCGATCATATGAACAACTTTGCTTTCGCTGAAGAAACTAGAGCGTTTTTTTAATCCTTGGTTGCGTCCTGTTTTTATATCATCGTCGTCTACAAAACCTGCAGTATCCTTATAAAACATCTGAGTAGCAAGCTTTGATCTAGAACAATTACCATAATTAAGTAAAGTATGAATCATTGCTTTGTATGGATAATGTCCTGTAGATGAAGTCACAAACTTCCCTTGAATAGTAACATCCACTTGTTCGAATAGAGAGTGAGCTAGTGAGTTAATCGGTCCACATAATTCCGCATTGGATAAGTTTTTTTCGTCCGAGTGAATAATTTTTGCTTTGATACTCATAAAACTGTTTCTAGTGTCAATATATTCCAATCCATTTTGTCCTTTCACTGAGAATTGAATTGGTGATGAATCTGTAATCTGACTGATTGGTTGTATTTGATGGTAATATATTTTTTCTACAGCTGTTTGTGTTGCTTTTAGATCAAATAAAGATAATTCACTTGCTAACGCTTCGTTGAAAAAATCAGGATTTAACGCCGCCATTTTAAACAAAAATATTTTCCACTGACTTTTGTCTTCTCTTTATTTTACTTTTTACTTTTCCTTTCTTTATCTTTTTTTTCGAACGTGTTGTTTCGTAGCTTTCTTTTTCTTATTTGATTTCCCAAGACTATTAGATTTTCTTTTTAATGGTTTCATTTAGTCCTTTTTATCTCACTCTTGACTTGGTCAATAGTTTGTTGACTTGGAGAAACTAATTCTATTTTATTTGAATTCTTCATATGTTCGTTTTCGAAGTTTCCTCTTTTGAAATAGGAATGATGTATAATTTACTAGATTCTCCATCACTGTTGGAATCTGATTTTATTTCATTATCGTTTGTCGTAATTCTAACTGTTTTTTTGTCACCTCTCTGAAAATATTCTATCCATTTTTCCGTATTCGGGATATACAACTTTTTACTTTCCATAATACATCATTCACGTATCGCTTTTGAAGTGAAGTACTAAAGTTACAGGCTTAGATAAATATCTTGCCAATGATTTTTATCAGTTCTGATTTCAAACTCGATTTCACTAACGTGTGTTTTTACAACTTGGACATAATGATATGGGAAACAAATAGTATTTTCATTTTTATGTACAACCAATCGTCTAAGTAAAGTAGTGTTCTCTCCGTCGATCATGACTTCTCCACATAAATTAGAGTAAATGAATAAACATACTTTTTCATTACTTGTTTTTTTATTTAATGTTACTTCTGTCAACGCGATTCTGGTGGATTTATTCAAGTGTAAACGTTGTCCAAGTTTACATTGAAACTTGTATGATGTGTTGTCAGGGTAGAATCTACTATTCTGATCACTATTTACTATTATGTAAAAATCCATTATTGCTTTTTTATAGTTTCAATATCCTTTTGTTTAATCCAAGAGTTAAATTTGTCACCATAACCCTCGAATTTCACTAAATATTCCACAATGCCAGCTCTGTTTCTTCGTTTAAGTATTTTTTCTACTATAAAGTCATTTGACTGTTTATCAACGTATTGAATTTCTTGTTCATAAAAGCTTCCTTTCACTGGTTCATCCAAGAGATCTTTGACTTCGTAGATATTTATCTTATCTTCTTGTTTTCGACTTGAAATTTTAAATAACTCGCTTGTGCATTTCTGAAAATACCCCCGTTGGAAAGTTTGAGCTTTGTAAGATAATCTTACAAGATCTCCTATTTTAAATTTGAATTTTTTATTTTGCGTGTATTTGATCAGGTTTTTTTTACTAGATTTTTTGTTGTACATTGCATCCCAAATAAAAGCCTCATTCGACTTATTCACATCTGTAGGTGAAAATTTTTCATTTACTAAAGATGAATAAGGAGTTTTATTGTAACTCGAGACAATATCTTGTAATTTATCAATAAACTTGTATGATCTTTGTTTCTGAAACATACGGAATAATTTTGCTTTTATGGTTTGTATTACTCGCTCGCAAACTGAAACTTTGATATCTTCATTTTGTGTTGAAAAGAACACACCGTATAACCCGCTAAATCGGGCGCGCGAGGCTAATTCGGGCGATATCCAATACGCTATATTTTTGCATCACAACCAGTGTAAGTATTTTGGTTATTATTCTTTATATATTTAATTTCATGTTATAATAGTGGCAGCGATCTGTCGGGCTGGGTTTGGCGATTCAGCACATTGGTTTATATTTTCTAAAAGTGAAAAAATAAGAAATTTAAGGCGAGTTAAAGACACCCGAAGCCTAAAAACCCCGTTTTTCTAAGTTTAAAGCCATTTTTCATCTAAACTTTCGCAACGAAAGGTGTATTTTTTGTGTTTGTCTTGTAGAGCTGTCCCTTTTCTATTAAAATGTCAATTTGCAACCGTTGAAACTGTATACTTTTCGAGAAATCGCCGTTTTACTTCACTGTACTCAAAAATTGAAGCTAAATCGGGCAAAGTTGCTTTGTATTTAGCGCTAAGTCGGGGAGCAGTTGCTTTATAAAAGATTTCATATCAAGTTTTGATTAAAAGTAACCACAAATTGACTGAGAAACAGGTTTTTTTATACGGTTTTTGGTGCAGCTGACTAAGCGAACTTTTGACTTATATTTTAACCAATGCAATTTGCTCTACCATTCCTGTTTGTCCAATAATATTATCCTCCAGTATTGAGAAATGAATAAGAATATGATACCATCGATTGTCCCAAAATAAAGAAGAAAAACTTTTACCACAACTAGGGCAAAGATGATTTGAATGGCTATCTTTGTGCATTAAATATTCTTGTTCAGAAGAAAAGTTTTCATTACACTGATTACATCTATTTAGAGAATGAGTTTTTATATGGCGTCTAAGTAGCCAACCTAACTTGAAGCATTTTCCACATTCTTCACAAACATTTTTGGTTTCAGCCTGTACTTCAAGTTCAGCTGGTACATTTAATAATGAACCCTCTGCAGAATCTATGAAGTGTGAAACATCTGTTCCTGTAGATTTTATTGGGGAAATATTGGTACATTGTATTAAAGAGATCATCCATGATATCAGCCTGAAATGAAAATAGATACATTAAATGAGAAGCTTTTATTAATGAATTATAGTATAAATATTCTTATACATACATTTGACTAGTTATCAGGTTTGCCCATTTTGAAACTTTCTTGAGGGGCTTAGATTTCTACATAAGAAAGCACAATACTTACATGTTTCAAATATATTAAAAGAGGGACAGGGATGTATGTGTATGTTTAAAGGAGAATAAACAGGCTAACTCAAATAATATATAAATGAACATTATCATACCGAGGAAATTAATCAATTGTACACCAATCATTAAAGGTGAAAATGGTGTATTTGAGGTACTTTGAATGCTTAAAATAATATTGTGGTCACATGACCAAAACCTAAATTTAGATTAAGAATAACCTTTCCATACCATGTACCTACTCTTTGTGTATAAAGTAAATATAGGAAGTGACTTTGAAAATGTGATTACCATAGTTACAAAATACCCAATTTTTATTTTTATTGTCAAATGCATACCTCTGAAGCTTGATAAAGAAATGTTAGATTTTATACTATGTTTAATGCTTTGTCAACACAATTAAGTTCAATTTGCAATGACCAGTACACTTAATCTATCTTTCCTAGACTCTTTCTATAACCAGAACTCGCCTACCTTTCCACAAGGCAAGCAATTTCTTGATTTACCTCATTAATGGAGGAAATGTGAGAATCTTGGCAGGCTGTTAACTGATCTACAGACTCTCATTAAAAAATAAGTATTTAAATGATCAACTCTGTTATCTAAAAGGCTACATGTATATACAATGTATTATAAAGCTTATGATGATATTAAGCAAACTTTGGCAAATATCCTCTTTTGTACTTTACAACAAATTGTATTCTGAATGCAAGGAAATGATGTCAACTTAAGAATGCATTGCATGATTTCATGCACTAAGAAGTATTTACACACCTTGTATCATTTGAGAAAATTCACTGTCTTAAATTAATTGAAATGCGTATTGATGGTTAAAAATAGGGGCAAAAATGTATGCATTTGTCTTATTTGTACATCCCTGCATTGTCAAACTAACATAAAACTAGGTTAAAATGACATCATTTGAAAGACAGTTGTCCAGCCATCATATTTGTCAAGTTGTGTCTCTGTCACAATCATATTGGTCAACTTACACTTAAATATTATGTTTCATTTAATATATTTAGCTGGCTTGCTGCAGTAATGATTAGCTCAACATTGTTGTATCAAAATAAAATAAAAATAATTATATTTAAAGTGGTAGATTTAAAAATTATATCTCGCAATATGAATTCACTTATTTTTCACTAGCCATAATCAGTTTTCACTAGTCTGGGGCTTTGGGCTAGTGAACTAAGGTTATGGCTATTATGTGTGGCGTTTTTAAATGTACTAGAACATTTATTCAGAGCAAAATGTTCTGATGAAATGTAATTTAAAGTTAACCATGTACACAAGCTTGTGAAGGTTTTGACAATTCATGAATTTTATATTCCTACCATTAATGCTGAATATTGTCCAGTCATAGATCAGTAACACGCAATATTCTAGTTAATCACCTAAACACATTAGCTCTTTAATTTATAGTAGTTATGACCAGGGTTGATGTCTGATTCATTGTCATTAGTTTTCACGACTTCAAAACTCCAATACATGTACGAGTAGTATCTCCTTTCCAATTATCCGCAATGTTATAAACACCATTCTGACATGAAATCGTACATACCATGTAACACCAGGTAAGTCTTTGTGTTAATATCTTGATATATCCCAAGCATTAATTACTCATTTTGGACATCTCGATTTGTTGTGTGAGCACACGACGGACTTTTTTTTATTGGTTTATAGCTTTAAAGGGAGGTAAATCTATGAATATGTTATTGACAATATAAGGGAGGTAATACATCCAGTTTTGTACGATGCCCTAAAAGAGTACCGGACAGAGTTACTAATGTGTAGTTTCAACAAGTTGCTGTGGCTAAAGAAAACGAGCTAGAATGATTAAAACGACACGGATAAATCCCATGTAATTTAATTACTAGTTAAAAACGTTTTTTTTTCAGCCATTAAAACAATAAATTCTAGGTAGCTTCTCCATATGTTTTTAATGTTCGATTAGAACAAAGCTGACTTAATTGATTATTAATACCTTGCCTATAAAGATCGGATAGTCAGGTATTCATGGTACTCAAGTACAACGTACTTACCAAAAACAGTAAGTGACATTCAATCGTCTAATGACTTCCATAAATAACTGAATACAAGATTTAGTAGTAAAGTCTTTTTCTAGTGGGATATAATCTTTAACTTGTCAATTAGAAGATATTTCCGTAAGCTATGTATCCCAAAGACCACTGCTCCCCGACCTAGCGCTAAATACAAAGCAACTTCGCCCGATTTAGCTTCAATTTTTTAGTACAGTGAAGTAAAACGGCGATTTCTTCAAAGTATACAGTTTCAACGGTTGCAAATTGACATTTTAATAGAAAAGAGACAGCTCTACAAGACAAACACAAGAATTACACCTTTCGTTGCGAAAGTTTAGATGAAAAATGACTTTAAACTTAGAAAAACGGGTTTTTAGGCTTCGAGTGTCTTTAACTCGCCTTAAATTTCTTATTTTTTCACTTTTAGAAAATATAAACCAATGTGCTGAATCGCCAACCCAGCCCGACAGATCGGTGCCACTATTATAACATGAAATTAAATATATAAAGAATAATAACCAAAATACTTACACTGGTTGTGATGCAAAAATATAGCGTATTGGATATCGCCCGAATTAGCCTCGCGCGCCCGATTTAGCGGGTTATACGGTGTGGTTACATTACATGTTTTTTTGTTCTTTAATATATAAAATAGGACTTTATATTGTCATTTTATAAACTGTTCCTCTTTAGTATCACGGATTTTAATGAAAATTCTGCCCACTTCAAATATTTCTGCCACTACGGTCTTGACTCAGCATATATTGGTACCGATAGATTCAGAAAATTGTTGGCTAGAACATAGGCTACATGAAACATTCGAAAAATTTAAAATAAAGAAGAAAAATTAGATTTACCTCTGATCCGGTGGGCGCCGCCATTACACTCGACGCTTTAGTATGGATGCATTGTAACATGCTTAAACTTAATACTGAAAAAACAGAAATGATAGTGTTTTCATCACAACACAATACTAAACTAGTTGATAAAATCACTGTAAAAATTGGAGAATCAGATATTAACTCATCAACCTGTGTTAGAAATCTGGGTGCTTTCTTTGATTCTAAAATGAATTTGGAACATCATGTAAATTCTATATGCAGATCTTGTTACATACAACTTCGGCAAATTGGTCACATTAGAAAGTATCTCACCACTGATGCAACAAAATCACTTATAAACTCACTTGTGACATCTAGAATTGATTATTGTAATGCCTTGTTGTATGGTCTACCTAAAACATTACTAAACAGACTACAAAATGTTCAAAATACTGCAGCTCGTCTTATAACTAGAAAATCAAGATTTGAACATATAACACCAATTTTAAAAGAGCTTCATTGGTTACCTGTAGATCTCCGTGTTCAACACAAAATTTTAACTCATACATTTAAAGCTCTCCATGGTCAATCTCCAATCTACATAAGTAACTTACTAGAAACGTATATACCTAGGAGAAACCTAAGATCACAAAACAACAGTACAACATTAGTAGTTCCAAAAAGCAGAACAGTGACGTATGGTGACAGGAGTTTTATCATCGCAGCTCCCAGACTTTGGAATATGCTTCCATCTGCATTAAGGGAGAAAAACACAATCGACTCTTTTAAAAAGTCTCTTAAAACTCACCTTTTTATTCAAGCTTATGGGAATTAATACTGTGTGACTTTTTATGGACATATTATTTTTTATGTATAAGTCGAGCATTTTCTTAAAGTGATTGTCTTTTATAGTGTTTTACAATCCAACTTGTTTTATTTATAGTCTTATCTAATATCTTAAGTTCTGCCTATGTTCATTTTTATCTAATGTTTATATCTTGTATTGTTTACTATTTTTACTGTAATATTATGTTTAAAATGTATTGTAAAGCGCCTTTGAGCATGTTTTATACATGGAAAGGGCGCTCTTAAAAATGTGGTAATTATTATTATTATTATTATTATTAGTATCATAACAGTAGACCACGTGATTATAGACCTTGAAATGTATCGTATTGGATATCGCCCGAATTAGCCTCGCGCGTCCGATTTAGCGGGTTACCCGGTGTGATATATAGATCTAGTCAATTGTACACTCAGAAATTGATCAAGTTTTCAATGAATGGTTTATTATGTTCGGGTAAAATTCAGGTAAGCTATTCCTGTAAAGTGCAGTAGATCTGGATCTAGACCTTATATGGATTTGATTTTTACATGGGTTTCCCCATGTTTAGTAGTGGACTGTGGCAAATCCACATCAAAATTTGTCGCGGACGATTACATTCGGTTGTGCGCGCGCAAATAAAGGGATAATTACCACTGCAATTGATATAGTCCGCATTACGCGTTAACAAGCAGACGACAAGAAGCACGTGTATATCTTATCTAGTTTATGTAAGGTAAAGGTCCCTCGTATGGCTTCCATGAGTTGTATACAGCCATATACTCTACCAAAACCCCATGTCTGACAGCGCTATCGGCGCTTTGATTGATTATTTTCTTGTGAGGACATTGTAGCACTCAACAAATAACTGGAGAAACGAACGCGGAACTTTTTTCGAGTTTGATTATGAATGAGACACTGGTTGAATGAGCCACCCCTCCTAATTCCTATTTAGACGTGACGATAACGAATGATTAAAGTTTCAGAGTTGCTAAAATTCAAATAAAATACTGAGTTACCCCGAGAAAGACATAGGCCTACGCATAGGTATATGAACATAAACGAAGTTTATCTAGATTCTATCAGTTTATGATTTTAAACAAATGAATTACGATATTGAATGTCAAGCTTCTGTGTTAAAACTGAGACGGTATAACTTGGAAGAGACTCACATCTAGCACACGTAGTAAGCTATTGGTAATAACCTATGGTTAAAGTTAATTGCTAACAGTATTGCAACAGTCGTTGAACTTGAAACTCTCCAAAATAATCGATCATAATAAAATAACCTCGATCCAAGCCAACCGTGCCGATAACTGACCAGTTTGATTGGATTTTTTTGTTCTGTGTATTCAAACTCCTCACAGTGCTTACGTCACGCATTATAACCGCTGCGGGGAGTTTGTTGTGTATTAAGTACTATTGAAAGATGTTAGTTTGTTATATCTATACATACATGAATTAAGCTTGGTATATGTCATCAAACATACATTGCCTATCTTATATCCTGTTTAATACATGTTTATATACATCTGTTCCTTTTTTTCTCTTTTTACATGTAATCAGAATTATAAGTGTTTTGTCATACTTTGTATATTAATTGTGCATGCTTTTCTTTTATATTTAATATTGTATTATGTTATTTGTAAAAAATACCGCCAAAGTTTTTCTTGGCGATGAACATATTGTTTATGCCAATAAAATATTTTGACTTGACTTGATTCATTAAGCGAAAGTGATAGATTATCCCTCTGTGGTAAATTCTCTGACACCTACTAGGGTCCGTTTCACAAAACCTCATAAGAATCTTCATAAAACTATATATACGAAGTTGGTAAGCTTCATAAAATTTCGAAAGCACCTGTTTTTTATTTTTATGAAACGGGCCCCATTAAGGGATAGAAACAGCCCCCTCAACGTTTTGAGTATCAATAAATACATGTCAGTCAAACTGAATTGACTTAAATTGGCTCGTGAAATAAATAAATGATCTCTCAGGGGTGCAGTTAACCCTTACGTGATATTTTGATTGTTTGCTAATGAAATGCCATAGTCAATTAACAATGTAATTTAATAACTTGGAATGCTACGTTTTATGTCCTTCTCTAAGATTGATGATTGTCAAATCAGTGTTTCAGATCATTTAAAAAAAATATCCATTGAGTGAATTTATTGAAGTTAAAAGGAACATTTTATGTATTCTACATGTACTAATACATTCTACTAAGGCCATGCCATATCGGAATTTTGTTAAGCGTCCGCGTGCGAGTAAGTTTTATAGTCCTGGATCAAAATAAAAAAAAAGTTGTTGGCAAAATTTTCTTATATAATTCCGATGTTCCGGGATTCGATACGACAATTTAATTCAGGGAAAAGTGTATTCGGCAACGACGTTATTCATTATAAGCAATATATCATAACCGCATCATTAATACAATATATATTTTTCGTAAAAAAACTCTAGTCATTTTATGTTTAATTCAGACCATTGTTTTTTATTATGAGGATATTATTCCATTGAAAAAATATATATAATGCATTGTTTTTGTCGTAAACATGTTTGTGTTTTCGTTTTCGGTTTGTGTGTTTTTGTGAATAGGTACCTAGGTTTGTCAAATTTGAGTTGACGCTTAACAGAATTCCAATTTGGCATGGCCTAATCATGTTGCAGTAAATGTATTGTTTGACTCTGATAAGCCAGGTCTTACTAATTGAAATTAAGTTTCTAGCTCAAAGGAAAAAAACGATGCGGATTTTGGATGCGATGCAAGCAGCCAATAGCTGGCGAATAATGTAAGGATCTCCAAATCTAATGCCGTGGCCATTCGACCAGCTTCGCTCGACCGTAATTTAGCTTGATTCCTGATTCACAGACTCAATAGAAACACTTCTGGTTAGCCATAATGAGATGCATAGAGGCGGATCCAAATTTTTCCAGGAGAGGATACCAATGGAAAGATATTATCTTGTGCTAGTATACGGAATTTAAACTATCACTTTGCATAGATACCATTTTGTTTGCTTTTAATTTTATGTGCATTGCCTGATAACAGTGTAGGGGAAATAAATATGGTTATTACATTATTGCTGTAATTGGCGTATTTATCTCCCTTAGTACGTAAGTAGACCAGATCAAAATGTTTGGTTTTATTGAAATTAAGAACATATTTTCATTGGCTGACTACTGGGATAACAAATGTCTTCTAATACATTAACTGCAAAAATAGATAATATATGGCAGTGACTGCTTGACCAGAAGTAATTCTTAACTTAAGTACAATGAAATTGGAATACGACTATGACACACTCGAAGTTAAACCTTGATATTCACTGGCTAAATTGTCGACTTAAAAACAATTTCGTCTTACATTCAACTTTTTTATAATAATCAAACAATCTACATGTAGACACTCTTGCCTATGTAGTCTTAACCCCCTGCACCCTCGGATATAAAGAACCATTCATAGTCCATGAACGTAAAGTTGGCAGACTCAGCAGACACAGCAGGCACAGCAGAAGGAACGATCCTTCTGCTGTGTCTGCTGGCAGAAGGATAAAACAACAACAGAAGGATCAATCTTTCAATCAAACATTCGAAAATTGGCCTGTTTTGTACACTCACTATGCCGTTATTTTTTATTTATTGTTCAAAATGTACCCGTCAAATTATTTTCCAAACAATCAGCTTTAAAATGATGCATAATATTACATGTTTTGTATAAATTGTGGCTTAAAATAAGACTCGGTAATCAGCATGTATTTGCACATTTTAATGAAAAAAATCGAACCAAACTGTGGTAGGGCGAATTTTCGTACTTGTAATATTAACATATATTTTGTACAAATTAAATTAAATGATTTATTCACACATTTTTACACCAAAAGAAATCTTGTTCAATTGTCTGTCTAATTTTGTGAATGAATTTGTGTAATGATTGGAACACACGCTTTAATTAATTCTTTTGTTGTTGTTTAATCCTTCTGCCAGCAGACACATCTTTCTGTTATAATTCAATCCTTCTGCCAACAGACACATCTTTCTGTTATAATTCAATCCTTCTGCCAACAGACACATCTTTCTGTTATAATTCAATCCTTTTGCCAACAGACCCAGCAGAAAGATTGATCCTTCTGCTGTTGATTTATCCTTCTGACAGCAGAAGGATCGTTCCTTCTGCTGTGTCTTCTGAGTCTGCCAACTTTACGTTCATTCTTAGTCCTCACATATTTTTACAATACATAAACTGTGCAATTAAAATAATTGTTATTTTCTGTTGTTCTGTTCTTATCTGATTTACTCTGTCATTCTTAGGATATTCGAACGCAACACAATGTAAGAAATCTAGACATTGGTAAACATCGAAGTATTTGGTTGGTTCCAAAGATGATCGTAATCTTCAAAGTACACTGTACATTATGTACATTAATTATACATGTGATAAATTTGATGTACTAATGCCTTATGTGGCTTTTTCGACATTTTTTCCCAGTCTCAGTTTAGTATGTATATAGTGTGTCACGTCGTTCATCGAAACTGATTACAGACTTTAGTGGCAGCGGCCGTATTTACTGTCCCTGGAGAAACATGTATCCTGTCAGCTTATAACCTGTGCAGCTTTTCTAGACCGTATATGTCACAGGACGTAAATGGCACGCGAGAGTGAAATATTCGGTCGAATATGTCACACGTGTCTTATGTGACATTTACGTTTGTGAAAAGTAGAAGTAAATGTCTGACCGTATATATCACACATTCTATAATAATCGACCCCAGAACATTCAGGTCGTATGTGCTACTTATACGATCTTATATGACCCATACATATTTGTGATCTGTATATAAAGACGCATCTTATAGCATTTACTTTTATAGCATTGTCAGTAAATGGTCGTAAGTGACAGTTACAACCTCTATTACAAACAGTCACGACCTTTTAGATATACCGAACGTATACCAAAACGTCAGTCTTAAAAGGTAGTTCTAAGTTTTCAGTAGATTTTGTACATTTACACAATATTTCATACACAATAAGTTACTCAAGGCATATTTAACCAAAAGAACAAAAATCAAATTCTTGAAAACATGCCAGGTTTTAGCAGATAATTGTATACATGTACCCAGTTTTTTCTTGTTTTCTCAAAAACACATTTTGTAGGTGCGACCTTTCTATTCTGATGGATAATAACACTAAACATAGTTGCCATTATCAGAACCACCATCGCCATCATTATCACAATCACCACCATCATCATCATCATCACAATTAACATCATCGTGGTGAGTTTAACACGAGAAAGAATGGGAAAACCGATGGGCATGTGTTCGAACTTCCAACCAAAGCCTGACCTAACCGGCTAAGGGGATATAAAGAACGAAGTTACAACATTGAAACATATTCACTGTGATTAAGGGACTCCATGTGAATGTATTTCTTGTTAATTATACCTATGCACTAATCAGTTCAAAACATTTTAAAACTTCAATGCCCTCGGCTCGATCAAGCCCGCCATACCCAATATTTCTGTGGTGTCAGCTAGGACCAGCAATGTCGTCCTTCAGATGACACATTGTTTTGTCTCGTTGATGCCCGTTGAGCGACGCGCAATAGTTCGATAAGACGATAATGAAACGAATGAACACGATACGACATCGCGCAAAACGATACAAATATCGTGATATCGCATCGTGTTATTGCGTTATTTTATCATGGGCATATTGTCGCCCGACATGGGACATAGCGACAACAGTATTGCGCAACAGTATCGAACATAACTCCACGATACTGTTGCCACATATTGTTGTCGCGATGTTTCATTGTGATGATGATAATTATGATACCTACAATTCGAGCACGATGTTAATGTCCTTAAATATTTTTAAAAATGAACTTATATTTCAATCCACACATGACATGTACGTTGCTGTTTTCATTTTGTGACACGTTTTTGATAAGTGACAAATACGTTTTGATGAGCGTGGAAAAGTTAATTTCAACCGAATATGTCACATTGTTTTGCCATATTCGGCTGAAGGGTATGTCATATTCGACCGAATATATCACACGCGTGACATATTCGTTCTGTGGCCTACACGGTCTAACACAGCTTTCACAAAAATTCTTACGAAAAAAGTTATCGTAAGTCAATTTCATAATTTTGCTTTTTAAAGTCAGAAGGATAATAAAATAACTTTATACTGGTATACAATATTCTACATAATTTGATCATATTTGGAAAAATAATTGTTAACTGTGCCCGTATAAACGTTTAACAATCGCTGACAACTGTCGTACGTGATACAGTGGTAGGAACTATAATGGCCACAGAAAGCATTTTCTGACCTAACTCAAAGACTGTTAATATTTGATCGAACATAAGACACAAAATCTTCGTAAGTCTAAAGCAATAAACATTAATAATACGCTCAAATTTTGGCTTTTCAATTCTAAATATTATACAAATTGTGTAGAATTGTGTATACCTTTTGAATATCGTATCATAGTTATGCTTATTCAATAAGACGGGACAATTAAGATTTGAAAAATGCAAAAAATAAAGTTCTGTCAATTTTTGTTTTGACTGATTTTACAAGTTGCTGTATGTATGAGGCTTGATATTATGCAAGGGTTTGAACAATCTCGGACTAGATAAAATTTTACACATATTTGAACACAAGCACATATTTTCTATAGTAACGTATGTTTCTTTACGGAACACGCTAATAAAACGCATATTCTTGGTCTGGTTTTGTATGTTTGTCTATGATTTAAGCAATTATAAGAAGGCAAGGGGATGGTACTTGAAATACATACTTCAAAACGATAAATTCAGAACACAAAATTGCTCAAATATGTCTTAAATCTTTGAACAACGTATGCAAATTACAAAACTAGATTAATGACCCTTGATACAATGACTTTCCAACTTGGAACAAAGTTTAAAGAGAACTAAAGTACAATGGCCGTAAAAAATCAACATTACTGAATACATTTTAATAGTTTGTATACTTTACTCACTGAAAAATTCATAATCATGAACGTCTAAAGAAATAACTAGTTAGTAACGTATGTTACAACAACACTGTTTAAACTATCATATCCCAGTGTTATCAGTTACACCCAGTACAACAGTTTAAAAATTTAAATGGTAGCACTTACTATTTTCTATGTACTATGTCATATCTATATAATGTTAATAGGTTTGCCTTCAAAATTAAGTAAAAACAAATTTAAAATTAAGAGGTAAAAAGGTTACGAATTAGTCTCAAAAAATCAAAACAGTTAAATCGTATTGAAAGTTCACATAGTAATTCACTTAAATATACAATTGAAATAAACATTGCAACATTCTCCCAGACACTCCATTAGGTATTGGCACACTTATTTCATAAAACAAATCATTTGTCACCCAAATTACAGCCTCATAGGTTTGCCATTGGATGAGAGGTTGGCGCTGTTTCATGATCGATGTGTTTGCTTCCTTATCATTATCGATTTGTAGCAATGTGCCATGTTCCCTTAAATAGTTCTGCAACAAAATCTTCCGCGACGTATTCTAGTTCATCTTTGACAAAAAATGAATTCTGATATATGTTGTCTGTGTCGTCAGGAATTACAACAGCCTGTGGTAACGTATGTTTATAAAGGTTTTTTCGCTGCTGTTGAATTTGACTGACGTCCTGTGTTCCTTTACACTTAAAGACAGGATATAAAAGAAACAATCAGGACTTGAACGTTCGGAGTTTCAAAAAATAAGCGAAACATAGTGAAACAAGTAAACTAACAATCATCAACTAAGATACATTTCATATGAAACATACGTTACCAAACGTAACGTATGTTTCAATTCACAAAACCATGTCTTACTGAAAAAGAAGCGAAAAAGGACGAATAAATCAGATTTGTTAACATCTAGTAAGTATTGAAGTAGCAAATTATTGGCAAAAAGCATTTATTTGAGTATTGCTATGTAGGATTTTATGCTTACATTGCATGCAATGGTTAAAAAATCTTCAAACTCATTAATTTGTCAACGCCATTGAGAGGCACGCAATTTCAAGTTTTTTCAGCTTGGTTGATGATGTCGTATATTTTGCAATGAGATAATGTCATCGTTTAACCCTTTGCCACATTGTAAGATCGGTTTATCATTTTAACGGTAACGTATGTTACATCACGTATGTTACATTTGATACTTTAGACAGCAGTATCTCTAGACGATCCTGAGCAATGACAAAAGTAGTTATCATAAAATGAAGAGTTCATTAGAGTGACTAATTAGAAAATATTAATTCAACTAAGATATTTACCATTAGTTGAAAAACCATGGTCACGTATGTTTCATTCTTAAAAGTCTACCCGAAAATTTTGGTAAAATGTGATGATTATTGAAATGCTTGTGAATACTTAATGACAATCGTTTCTATTTCATGTATATTCATATCTGATCTTATGATTTTATATATTTTACAATTATAATATCGTTTTGAAATTTAAAAAAAATGGACCTTTTTCACGGTCACGTATGTTTCCACACTCTTGGCGACAAAGTTTAAGAGCTGTGTGTAAGTTTATATTTCTGAGGAGCAAAATAAAAATCTTATTCTTACATACAGGAACGTTGTATGTGTTAAAAAACAAGTGCATTAAGACTACCTTATGTGCCTATTCTTCGTAGTCTGCGCTCAAAGTCAGAAAATTGAGATGGCGACAGTAACGTATGTTACATTTTGGGGTACTTATGAGACCAGTATGAACACATACTTGTGTATATTTCAAAAATCTTTTTTGTCCCAAATGCCCACACACAGCATACAACTTTTGCATTTTAATTCAATTCACAGTCTATTCGTATTTACTCAGTAACTCATGGAACATTAAATGTTCCATCTTATTGAATATGAGCGATTATCCGTCTGACTTTGAAGTGCTAATTATATGAAACTGACTTACGAAGATCTTTTTCGTAAGAATTTTTGTGAAAAGCACCACTGGTTTTGTAATCAGATGTCTTGAAAATAGGTCTGCTTATGTCTATCCATTTGGAGATTAGACAGATTAAATAAATTGATACCTTTACTGGGCAAAACTACATTTTTTAGAATGTATAATATAGTTTACATAAATTTTAGATATGGGTATGCGTCCTTGAGTGTCTCTCAAGTTTCACATCAAATAGAAGACCAACAGGCAACAACTGCTCGTGCGTAAAGCTCGTTTATTTAAATTTCTTTTCAAATTTTAACAATTTATCTTTTTTAACTTTCTATAGAATTTAATTTAATAATAAGGACTGTGCAAATTATAAGGACAATACAGACCTTTGTAAATCCATTTGCATAACCGTAACCATTCAGAAGTCCGGATATACTTTGGCTTGGTACAAAATGCTTAACATTTACTCTTCCTGGTTATATTACTTTTAATAATTAATGAACAATTGGTAGACACAGGTTAAAGGATTACTGTAAAGAAGTAAGTATTGTTTTTTGAATTAAGAGTTAAATATTATACAATGTCATCCAAAATAACATTTACACAATTTTCTTTTCTGGTTTGTTCTTGTAACCAAAACTGCTTTTTCATTAATTCGATTAAATTCTATTCCCGAATTATTTACGCATTAGGATAATTATTATAGATTGCTACATTTGAAAAGGGAGTACCGATAATTTATACAGATATAATCGTTGTTCGTGTAGTGCATGTGTCTAAATATATGTTTTTATTGCTCAAGTATTGGTAAAAATTTGAAAAAATCACACATTTACAAAAATAAAAAAAGGTAATTATGGATGGCGCTGGATATCTATTTAACGTCTGTAGTTCATTACTTAATATGTATATCACGAGTTTAGCGCAGAACTGTCGTAACTCACTATTTTTTAAAATTCAGTTACGACCGTTTTGCGCTATGCACGCGACATATGGATTGCATATTTTAAATTTGTTTGCCATTTTACAAAGATGTAGATTTTTCCTTCTTTTATGACGTTGATTCTGTTCTATTTTTACTTAAGTTGAATTACTGAACAGCACCTCTCACATAAATAATATAAATTCTAATTCATAAATGCTATGACGCTTGTGACCAAAACATTTATTATCGCAAATTTCCTGCAGCGGTTATTTTCCTTTAAATAAATATTAAATCAATAAGAACAAAGCGTGACGTAAGCACTATGAGGAGTTAGTGATTATCGAGTCAAAGGCTATGAAGTGCTAATTAAAAGCACATTATTCCTGTAATCATGTTTATATGTTCAATTATATCTAACAAAGTTCCAATATGAATTTTAATGAACTACTACTAGTTCTACCGTTCCTTTTAATTATGAAACTAATGATAGCATTCACACGTGTTAGATTATGTTACTTGAGTTTCATGCAAAATGTTAACATTTTTTAATTTTATTTATTTTTAATGTATTTTTAATCAAAGGCCATATTCTTATTTTCCCGCTATATATCGTCAACAGGCTTGAAAGTCGTAAATAAACTATAAAATTAACATTCGTGAGGTGGATTTCATTTTTTGTTAAACGATACGCTTGTGCATTTTCTACTTCGTCGTAAATTGAATATTTTTAACACTGACGAATATTTCCTCGAATCGCTGTTGTCTATTGTTCAGGATTATGCAAATTTGGCATATTGTCAAGTGATCAAGCAGTTTTTTGTTGTTGTTAATATATAAAAGAAAAGTTACAAACCTGATGTGTTTCAATTTCAGGAATTTCAAAATGGGAAACAAATCGTCAAAAACTAGATCTAAAATCCGTAACTTAAGTCCTCAGTCCATTGAAGAACTGCAACAATTAGTGGATTTTACCCCAGAAGAAATTAAAACATGGTACACTGAATATTGTGATAGCTTGGCGTCAGACAAAGCAGAGCTTACAAAAGACGAATTCAAAAAGGTCTATAACTCACTATTCATCGGCGATGCTTCAAAGTTCTCAGAGCATATATTTAGAACATTTGATACAGATAAAAGTGGAACTGTTAATTTTAAGAAGTTTATAGTTGGATTATGTGTTTCTGGACGAGAAAGTGACACTGAGTGTAAATTACGATGGGCTTTTAACATGTATGATGTAAATGGCGACGGCTACATCAGTCAGGAAGAAATGAGAGAAATTATGGAGGTAAATATATACACAGTATTCAGGGTCTATTGTCACGTGATCTATAGAACTGGGTTTCGCCAGCTATTTTGTATCACGATACGTATCACGATATGAGCATTGTATGACGATATGCATCACGATTGTTTATATGCTATATGTCAAATGGTTGGAATGAGACAAAAGCAAGCAAACAACTTTCCAAATTGTAGTAATATTGTGCTTGCATTAACTGTTCAATTATGTCAAAATTGAGGGTGAATGTTCTCCTTATAAGAACATCTTTCTAGAGATATAAAAGTACAATTATTAGAACGTGAAGTTGACATGTAACGCAAAAGTGTATTCAGTCTTTATTTGAACATGCTATCGTCATATATCGATAGTTTGTGGTACTATCACGATACACTATCGCCATGCTAATATCACGATGTATCGATGCATCGAGAATATCGCCTCAACACTAGACGTTGCGTCCAATACTGACGTCAATTTGCGTAACGTCTAAAGTAACGTTTTATACAAATATTTTGTATTCAATACGCCATAGTCAGCATTCAATATCATAGCAATACGTTTAATAAATTGGCTACAGTGATACAAACTATTTTTTTTATTGTTTCGTGAATATTATTACATATTAATTTCAAATACATATAAACCTAATGTGTCATTTTCCTACATTCTCAGATACATACCTATAAGTTATTTTACCAAATATCAATGTAAACTAAGGTGTCCTCAAGTCTTTATGCTAGTTATCATGTTTGGCATTATTTTAATTGCATTTTTTTAGTCTCTATTTCCCTTTTTCTTTGCCGTTTTATCTTTTGCCTGTTCGAACTGCACATGTTTATGCATTACTTTTAAGTTATATAATCCAAACAGAAAGAATTAGTCAACAACATTGACGTTAAAAACGTCTAAAAAGGCAGCGTTACATTATGGCTAGACATTTTAAATTGTTCTAAATTATTCTAAGTTATTTCACCAACATCATATTAATATACGTTTTAGTTTGAACTTTTTGATGATTGATATGAAATTTCGCTATTTTCTTTAATTCTGTGAACAATGATCTTTAAAATATCTGAGTCGAGTCTAATTTCGGCATGTTGTGGATGCGTTACATCGTGGCTAGACATTTCCAAACCTGACTAACGCCGCTTCCCGTTTGCTTAACTATTTTCATTCTAAAATATATCTAAGAGTAAAGAAATGAACTTTTAAAAACACTAAAAATCATTATGCCAATTTAATTATTGCACCAAATATATCGAAGTTGTAAACGAGACAATTTATAGAATTAAGATCCTACCTTTTGAACAAACATAATATTTTCTGAAAAATTTGAGTATAGCTATGTTTATATTTGGATAAAACTTTATTTATGTAAAAGGTAGTTCAGTAACACAAATATTGTAAGCTTTTCTGGTAAAAACGTTTCTTCATACGGCAGACATCTGGGTTTTTATAACGAAATTAACTTGTTTCTGTTACGTCTTACCGGCATATTTTTCCGACGTTCAGTCGGGTTTACACACGAATATTTTGACGTATGTATGTAAAATATAATATAATTTTCTGAAAGTACATGTATAAATTGTTTATATTGATTGATGTAAAATTTATCAAAATGCGATAAAAATGGCAAAGTAGTTGAATATTTTATGTCCTAGGGCTTGGTATCTTCAAATTAACGCCAGCATTGAACGCAACGTCACTAGTGATCTACTACAGCAACTAAAAGGGTCAACAAGCACTTGCTTTCCGCCGATTGCTTTTTCTAGACAAATCTTTAAATAACAATATCAAATATTGCATAAATTAACTACATGTAATACTTTTCTCTACCTTAAAATAACCGAATTGGTCCCATGAACTTAGTATTTTAACTCTAAATTCTCTGCACAAAAATTAAGTCGAGCGGTAAACAAGGTCATTTGCAAAAATACATGTAATTTGTGCAGCGAAGTAAACAATAGTAATTCACAGGCTTATATTGGCATTTTCGAACAAAGACATGTAAAAGTTATTTTATGCGCTGTTTGAATTTTTTCTGTTGTATGGCTGCAAAACGAATTTCACGAAAACAAGTGCTTGTTTACGTTTTCGAAAGTCACGCGACTGAATACCATGGTATTCAGTAGACATTTCTGTATGAGCCAAATTCTGCATATTTTATCATTACATGTACAGTAAAGTTCCACTATTAAGACCACATTGAGTATTGTAAAATCATGCGAATTTTGACGATTTTTAAGTCCCAATTTCCCAAGAGCTTAATTAAAATTAATTATCCGATTAATTCTCTCCGAATATTAAGACTGTTTCGCTATCAAGCCCATCGATTATGATGGTGCACTTACTAATTTTTGAACTTTATTGTTGTATGTTTTTATATTTCTATGAAAGATTGCTGACTCTATGTACACACAGAAGTCCTATGTTTTCATCGTCTATGAACGGACTTTCTTTAGTATCAGATTTGTTTTGTAATACTACACACAGAAATAATGCTAACACTTTCACTGATTTTGCATACTGGACACCATTCATACCGAAATTGTTACAAGACCCATCGCTTACAAGGCGAGTGCTCTCACGACTGACATACCCGAACGCTGACATATCCTTCTCCCTATTATGTAAAGACATAAGCCCTAATCTGCTTGACGTAGCTCACCGACGAAGTCAATATAATATACAACGTAGGTTGTAATACTAGAAGACAATAAATAAACTGATGAAATTATTGTAAGTAAGTGTAAAAGTGTTAATATATCAGATGTCAACCACAGACGTAAAAAAATAGAATATCATATTTGTCAAGTTTTAATTGAACAAATCGTAGTACATTATTTGCCCTAGTGTAGTCGCATGCACCAGCCTTGCTGTAGTCACACATTTACACTACACTCGTTGGCGTATCATTTTTGTATACATCTTTTTAATATATAAATATTATAAATGGTTGTCATTTCATGATACAATAATAAAATATCTGAGTCAGGGGCGAATCTAGGATTTTTTTTTCTAGGGGGGAGTCCGAACTTTTGAACCACAACCACATTATACACATTTTGCAGAATAATGCAACATATTAATAATAAAAACAAAATAACCATTAAATCTATGTTAAGCACTGAGAAAAAATGCTTCATGCTACTTAAAAATGACATACAGTCAAGAAATACACTAATGGACCGGTACATTTTGGAAATCTCAGGGGTCCCCCTGACCCCCCCCCGCTAGACCCGCCTATGTGAGTAGGGATAGTAAGGTAGATTCAAGCAACTGTTATACATTTTCTTTTGTATAAACGGATGTAAGATTCGCTAAGTTTTAAAGAAGTTCAGTAAAATAGATCTCATGCTTCTAATTTAAACACTCTTAGCTTGATATTGAAGTATTGTCATTTAAAATGAAAAGCTGTTTTGAGGCATCTAAATCACTTATGTACCACAAATTTACGGATCATTTGGCATAATTATATAAAATGCTTAGGTGCAAGTGGTATGCAAATAACTGACAATTAGGGCATTTAAAATTCTTTTCGTTAAAGAAATGCCTCGTACTTTGATGTTATCAAGATTTTTGAGATCGAGATTCACGATAACCCTTTTCTACTAGAAACGGGAAGCACAGCGATGCGAACTAGCTGATACCGTATGTTATATCTGTCTTAAGATATGGCTTTAACTTTTAATGACAATGTTTATAATGCTTTTAAATTTATGTTAAAGTAGGATGTCATGAAACCATTTAAGTATTAACTTACACTCTACAAGGTTATCTGACGACATGCAGTGATGGGGTCTTTCAGTTTGTGTATCCGCTTGCATATTATGTATGCGTTTCGTATGCATTTTTGATTTGATAATTAAATACTCCCTGCAAGAAATCTATTTTTCCTCTGTCATTTTATACTATGGTAAAATAACACATTGTGAAATAAACAAACTATGTACAGTAGTATGACACTGTGATGCTATTCTATAAAATTATATTGCACAGGAAATAGTAATTAATATTGTAACAGAGGTATAATACGTCACTTGTGCACCCTTGCCTTTGAGGTAGCTTTTATGGCAATGTGGTAGAGTGTCGGCTTACGACTCGAGAAGTCGTTGGTTCGAATCTCAGTCTGGACCATGGATTTTATCGGGTTGCATGTGGCGCCCAACGTAAAAAAACACTAAAAAGAGTCAGCTTGCATCTTAAGATTGTCCCACTGATATTCAAGCTCAAAATTTCGAAGACGAATTCAGTTAAGCATGGGGTGTTTATAGCAGAGGTATAAAACAGCACTTCTTGTACTCCCTTGCCTTCAAAGTAGCTTTTATGGCGATGTGGTAGAGTGCCCGCTTATGACTTGAGAGATCGTGGGTTAGAATCTCATATCGGATCATGATTTTTTATCGATTTTTATCGTTTTGCGCCAAATGTAACCCTATTGAATCAATGGCCCAATTTATAAATCATAGTGCTACTTCCAGGCTGCACTTCTGTTAGACCCACAGGTGATAGACCCGAATTTTCCTTATTATAGTACACAGAAAAAGGTCTCTAACGCCTGTTCAACGGTCGTAGTTATCAACTCGTCACCAAGCTCACAAAAAAAGGCTTGATCGTCAAATCTTTTTTACTATCTGCTCTAGAAAGGACTATTCTGCATCGAAAATCGATTTACAATTAATGAAATGGTCCTATATATTCCCCCCAAAACCCTAAATTCGTCTGATATCAAACAGCTCGGCCACATTAAAGATAGAGTATAGTATCTAATTTATTAATCAAAGGACGTTATTGATACCAAATCAAACTTAGTAGAATCAATTAACTGTAAATGGGTTATTTGATTATGGTTATGATGTATTTATGGAGAAGAAGTTCTCTGCCAAGGTCTCAAATAAAAAGCAGAATTGAATTTACTTTGTTGGAACATTTTGTTCACTTTTTTATTCACTAACAAGCGGTCACACGATTTGAGAGGGAATTATGAAGATTTCATGAACTTTACTTTATTAACTAGATTATAGACTATATCCGGATTCAAATATTTAGGGCCCGGGCGGGGCATGCTCCCGATTACATTCTTCCTCCTACCAATGATTTTTAATTATGTAGGACAGTTGTGAGTCACTGACAAAACTATGCGCTTAGTAGTGAGTTAACAGCTAAATCCAGAGATTTAGCCTTTCCAGGAGGAGTGAGCAGGTTGACTGACCGCCGTTATATGACCTATACAATGTGTTGCTACAGCGTTAAACCCAACAAACAACTATTTGGGGTTTCCCCTGCGGTACAAACCAACTTACACCTTTAAAATGAAAATATGTCTACAAAGAACAAAAATATTTTATCGGTATTTAGTGTTTTTCAGCAATAAAACCCCACAAATTTGAGTTCCGAATTAGTTCTTTTGTAAGACTTGATTATTTTTTTATGATTTTAGTCAATGGTTACTATCAAATTCCACCCTTTAAAATTTGAAGTAATTTTTCTAAACGGAAAAGCGTGACAATCGTTTCGTATGCCGTACCGAAACTTTTTCTGTGTGAATATTATATAAATCATAACTTCGTTAATTTATGTCCTTTCATCGTGAATATTGAATAGAGCTTGAAACATATGACTTGATATTATGAAACTTATACAATACAAGTGTATAATTTATATCGAAGTCATTTGTCAAATATTTTGAATGTGGGATTCTTTTATGTGGGAGTTAATATTAGCCATTCTTTATTTCATTGCATAAGCTCAAATCTTATTGTCAGCTGTAGCGTAGTTATGAGTAGTAAAAACTACTGTGCGTGCTTTCAATTTGAAATATAATTGCTCTTAAGCAGCATGGAAAAATATCACATTTCTTTCATAGATTAGATTAGATTTCTTTCATATTTTCCCGTTTTGTTAATTACACAAATGTATATTATTTACACACACTTTTATATTTGCCAAGTTATGAACAAAATTTTATTCTATAATTATATTCAAGTGTCGGAATTAAATTGTAGATACATTGGTCTCAGTTTAACAAAAATACTTAACGCCAAGGCCATTCACTTGCTGGCCAAATTTGTTTTACATTTTGAAAAATGGTAAATATGGTACAATCTGTGAGTGAACGTGAGTGAGGCGGGGTGAGAGTGTGTGGGTGTTTGGTGTTGTGTGTTGCGTGACTGATACAAAGATATAGACATTATTTTATTGATAAAAAAGACATTCGTCCATAGGCAATTCAAACATGTAAACATGCAGAAATATAAACATTTGTTTCCAGTGCCGGTCATAAAATTTCAGCAAAAGTTCAATGTAAATGTAATGTACTTTACAATGTAATATACAGTCTAACCTGTGCCTAGTGATCATCGGTATTATCATATAGACAGAGAATCTAGACTCGAGATAGCTGATGTACTATTACATTGTTTATATTCATTTGTTTTAACTAGATACTAATGTATACGTTACTGAAATAAATTATATATTCTGCTCGGTTCTGTCAGCTATATTTTTATACGCTTAACGCCTAGAACTATAAAACCCAACCAAATAGCTTTACATAATTGACGCCATTATCATTTCAGGCGATATTCAGGATGACAAACTTCGTATTACCTGATGGAATCAAGAGCCCTGAAGAAATGGCGGACTTATTTTTCCATCGGTTTGATACTAATGCAGATGGGAAAATTACATATGAAGAATTTAAGAATGGAGCAAAGGAGGACGCTGTTGTTATAAAACTGTTAGAGTGTGATCCTGATCCAAATACAAATCCTGATCCATAACAAATATTTAACAAAGCATAGATGTATGAAATACTGAAAAGCCATGTCAAACAACGTTACACATCAAGGACGGCTCGTAAAAGATTAAATAAACTCTTATTTCCATTGTGGTGTTCGAGGTTTTGTGTTGGCGAAGAAGAACAGTATCGTATCATATCATATCATGTCATGTCATGTCATGTCACGTCACGTCACGTCACGTCACGTCATGTCATGTCATGTCATGTCATGTCATGTCATATGTCATATGTCATATGTCATATCATATCATACCATGTCATACCATGTCATATCATGTCATGTCATGTCATGTCATATAATATCATATCATATCATATCAGACCATGTCATATCATGTCATGTCATGTCATGTCACGTCACGTCACGTCACGTTACGTCACGTCATGTCATGTCATGTCATGTCATGTCATGTCATGTGTCATATCATACCATGTCATATCATGTCATGTCATGTCATGTCATATGTCATATGTCATATCATATCATACCATGTCATATCATGTCATGTCATGTCATGTCACGTCACGTCACGTCACGTCACGTCATGTCATGTCATGTCATGTCATGTCATGTCATGTGTCATATCATATCATACCATGTCATATCATGTCATGTCATGTCATGTCATATCATATGTCATATCATATCATATCATATCATATCATATCATATCATATCATATCATATCATATCATATCATATCATATCATATCATATCATATCATATCATATCATATCATATCATATCATATCATACCATGTCATGTCATATCATATCATGTCATGTCATGTCATATTATATCATGTCATGTCATGTCATGTCATGTCATGTCATGTCATATCATGTCATGTCATGTCATGTCATGTAATATCATATTATATTATATCCAAGCGCATAAGACTATAAATTGATCTTCGCATATTAACTAATTTTTTATATTTAACGACTTTATCAAATTCAATGTATTTTTATCTTCGGTGCATGTTTCCCTCAATGTTTCTGTGCCATGTTGACCGTGTATGACTATGCAAGGAGATTCATGAAATTTCTATATCTTAAAACATGTACATGTTGATCTTCTTCCCGGTGTTATATATAGATGCAGAATGTAGAAGCGTTTTCCCCATCTAAAGGAAACTGCCACGATTTCTGTAAAAAAACATACATATAGTGTTTTTGACTCGGATCTGTGCCGGCCGCATATGCTTTTTCACATTATTTTCTTATTTTATTGTACAATGTATTGAACTGTCCGATTGCATAATTACACAGTTATCGCACACTTTATATATTATTTTCCGCGTTCTAATTATAGAAATTTGCACTAAAAATTACTATGTATAGGTTAATTTAGTGTCTATATCTCATCTGGCTGAATTTAGTATACCGTGTAATTTGACGTTTTAATTTATGCAATCGGACAGTTCAATATAATCGTACAATAAATTTCATCTATTGTAAAGTTTATTTTTTCTCGACTGTCAAAGTTTGAATAATTTCACGGTGACTGATTACATCGCAACATTACAATTGTTAGACAGCGAGCAATTGAAATATAGAGTCACCGTGAAATTATTCACGCTGTTTCAGTTGATTATATATAGTCAATATGTATTTAGATCATGAATTTGAATAAAGAGTATACATATCAGTATTTTACAGAGTTTATTTTACTATATTAATAGTACAATATAATGTAATGGCTGTTTTATAGCCTAAGTTTCATGCTTATGCACGTTCACCGACTTCACAGGTATTACCCCTGGTCATCGGGATACTGGTATCTATCTATATATCTCCCTGAGTCTTTACTCTGCTTATTAGTGCAGCCGACAAATTGGCGCAACGGAATTATACCACCCTCGCAGGTACCCATTTACACCTAGGTGGAGTGGAACAACTGTAGGTAAATTTCTTGCTCAAGGAAATTAGTTGTGTCACTTGTGGGATTCGAACCCAGGACCTCTCGATCCCTCAGCGCGCGTCTTATCACTGGACTATTGCTCATGTATATGTATTTATAATCATCACTTTTAATAGATTTTAATCGTCCACATTCATAGCATGTCTTGAACTTGAGAGAAAATGGCGAGGAAAATTTGGTTTGGCTTACTAGCTATTATCGTAGATCACGTGACTTTAAACACCGAGTATAATTATGTCAATTGTCAACCTTTTCATTATTGACAGAATAAAACACGAAAATTATTGCTGTATGCATAAAAATCTCTTATTTCTTTTCAACCATTCAAATCTACTTTGTCAACATTTTAACTCCTTGTAGTAGTATTTAAACAAATATTAAACTTCATGGATGAAAAAACTGTGATTTGGTCGAGATATTTAGGTATATACCCACTTAGTTCTAAAATTGGTTATGAAATATAAGGTTCATTTAAAGTACTGCGCTGATGTGTGTTAAAATTTGAAATTAGTTTTTCTCTCACTTATTTGAGCATTTTATTCGTAGAAATTGAATTAATTCAAAGGAATTATTACACTTCTGAAGAAGGAAGATCACATCTGTTGGGGGTAATTATAATAATATTTAACTTTTTATTTTAAAGAAATGTTGCATATCTTCCTTAAAGGTACTAGTTCACATATTTGGTTAAGATTTTTCTATATTATTAACTTACCATTCAGTGTCTGTATTTGTATGAAAAAACCTAAATATTTTAAGACAAACTGACCAATAGGTTGCAAGAAATATACAATAAAAGTCACAAAATGCACCAAAAGTGTCTATACCGTGACATACGGGGTGGATTTTTACTACTTAAAACACCATCATTTGTGGTTGTTTGTCAATTTGCACTAAACTGTCACTATCTAAACACTAATTTACTGCTTCAAAAAATGTTTCCATACAATTTTGATAGTTTGAGAAAAAGCTGAAACTTAAGTTGAAATCTGTGAATGAGTACCTTTAATGTTAAACCTGGGTGTAGTTGAACAATACTGAAATCTTTATGGACGAGATTGTACATGTACATACAAGATGTTTATCAGCGTTGTCGCTATTGTATATGCAACATTTTTGTCGCGTTATTTTATTGTGAATTCTTATAGAATGTGCATTTGTAAAGCAACTGTTTTTCTTTGAAAACTTTGTCGCGTTATTTTTATTGTGAATGCTTATAGAATGTGCATTTGTAAAGCAACTGTTTTTCTTTGAAAACTTTGATAGTTTTATGAATACACTACTTCGTCTAGTTTGTTCAGTATCGACAATTATCGCATTTATAAATTTTTCCTTATTGGCCGACAGACTTACATGATATATTAACAATAATGACACAAATCAGGGCCGAGTACTTCGATTTTAAAAAATGGTTTGCATGTCTAAGTGGTGAGTTGTCGAGTCAATTTAGAAATCGTAGTTTCAAACTTGAATTCGGCTTGTAGTCACCTTGAAAATATCTTATTAATACTTATAGTTCGTGAGTTTTCAATTATTCGGTATGTATAAATTTGATCCAATAAAACATCTTTTACAGTGTAAAAACTTCTGCTTGAAGTAGGTTACTAAACACGAATTTAAAAAAAAATCTTTTCTAACTTTTGTGAAAGGTTTATTTGTCACATGTCTCGGAGGTTTTAAATCAAATGAATAGGCGAATGTTTACAGTATCATTACAGAGAAACTTGTAAATACTCAAACACCCCTTTGATTGAACAAAAGTTCGGATATTACAAGGTTTTTCGAATTTCTTAGAGCATTTTTATTTTGATATCCACAATGGGACCGAGAGAGAGAATGTTTCCGGATCCAAAAGGACCACAAAACTCAGAAGGTTAAGATTTCCGATGTTAAACTGTACATTAATTTGATTAAATGTTGTTGTACCTCAAGGCCAACCTTATTCACAAAGAGTTTAAAATGTTACATTGAATTTTTCAGGTATTAGATTACATTTCACAAAGAGAAATATATTCCATATAAGACAGTATGGGCGGCAAGTCTTCCAAGTGCGCGAAATTACACCCAAAAACTCTTCAGGAATTGAGTAACGATGTTAATATATCCCCGGAAGAGATTCAGAATTGGTACGCGGAGTACCAGAGCAGTTTAGCTTCGGATAAGTCAGAACTGACGAAGGAAGAATTCAAAAAAGTTTATAATTCACTTTTCGCGGGAGATGCTTCGACGTTCGCGGAACATATATTCCGGACATTTGACCGTGATGGAAACGGGACTGTGAATTTCAAAGAGTTTTTGATTGGACTTTGTGTATCAGGTAATGACAAAAATACCGGAAGTAAATTAAGATGGGCTTTTGAAATGTATGATATAAACGGAGATGGATATATAAGTAGAAAAGAAATGAATGAAATTGTCGAGGTAAGTATTAGTGCTTGGTTTTATTGGTTTGTTTTCATGGTGCTTTTCATCGCTCATAAAGGTTATTGTAGTAATATATTTCGAGGGTTGACCGTAAGACTGCAGTAACTCGGTCTTTAACGCAATGCTCTTACTACAGTCTTGCGGGCAATCCTCGATCTTTAGTCTTATCGATGAGCTTAGTCAACGTATTGTTGCTGGAGCAGCTGTACGCTCTTTTTTGACATAACTAAACTCCATCATTGTACATAGACCAAGCCATAGGCAACCGGCACGATTTAGACTCAAAAACACTATAACAATATACATGTATCCATAAACATGTTCATGTATATGGTGTTTTTGACTCGAAAACGTTACGGCCGCAAATGGACACAGCTAGGGAAACGAACCAAACTTATTTTGATTTATCATAACATATTTTCTTCGTTGAATAATGCTCTACAAGGAAAAAATATCGATGGGCTAAATAAAATTGACACGTTTGAGTGTTAACTAACAAATTAAGACGAAAAGTTTGGATTGGTAAAACACACACTCCAATAAAAAAACTAACGAGAAATAGACAACGTCCGAATCGTGTCAACTTTACAAACATGTTTTAATCGTTCGCTAACTGTTCGCTAAGTGCACATAGCCTCTTAGTCAAAGTTGTGTATTTGTTCTTCATATTTTTAACTTGCTCAAATGACTCTTTGTTTCTTTTTATAAGGTGAAAATGTAAACCAGAGGTGCGTGCAACAATGCGAGCGCTCGAGTGAGCGCCTGCTTTGCGAATTGTTAGGCTATTGAACGATTGCAAGCGCTCGCTGTAAAATCCAAGATGGCATCAAACAGCACATTATTGCAAATAGCGGGTGGGGGACAAATATTTCTACTGATACATGAGATCTATCACATTTTTTTATCATATATGAATCATTATGATACAATTTACTGTACCAAATAAATTCTAGTATATGCATTGCGTGGATGTGTTACATGGAACAAACAACTCACACGTTTGGGTCCCACTTTTCAGGGATACCTCTTTGAGATAAAAATTTAAATTTTCCTGCCGCCATCTTTGATATCTAAGCGAAACTCCTCTCGAGCTAAATCGCGAGCGCTCGCGAGCACTCGCAACAGAACAAGTTCAGAACAAGACCGCTCGTCGTCGCCTCGAGCGCTCGCATTGTTGAACGCACCTCAGTTCATCTTAAAAGCAGGATTTGGTACTACAACTTTTAAAGCGAACTGTGTATATTATTTAGTCATAACTTAAAGGGATATACAGACAAATGACTGTGCCAAAAGTATAGAACCAAGTTTAGCCTTTAAAACAGTATTAAGAACGTAAGAAATCACTTATTAATAACATTTGTCACTTATAACATTCAACTGAACGAATTAAAACATGTGGCATACACATTGTTAAAAACGAAAGTAGGATACTGAGGGAATCACCAAGTTATTTATAGATTTTTTATGTGTCGTACTTGCTGAAATTAAACATTTTTATTGGTCGCTTCTTGTCTTTTTAACATTCTTAGGCGGCCATGATATCTTTTTAATAGAATTATACTAATGTTGCACAATTACAAATTCTAGTATCTTCTCATCAGTAAATGCATATTTTAACACTAATCTATTTTTAGCTAACCTGACTGACGTGGGTCTAGTTAGAAAACATCCCAAATATAAAAAGAAAATATAGAAATATTTTGCCAAGTAATATATCAGTTTGTTTGTTTCAATCACAATTATAAAAATATAATGCATAACCAGGAAAATTGGAACTGAAAAATTTGCCTACTAATCCCTTTAAACTAGTTATAACTAAATGACTCAAATAATCATCTAACCGAAAAAGTAGATCACTAATAAACATTTTTTTTTTAGTAAAATAGTATTATAATTGTAGTATGGGTGAATGCTTCTGATCAGATGCTTTTTAAATCAGCACTTAAACCAATTTTACTGACTTATAAACGACGAAAATCATTTGATTTTTATGATGAGTTGAAAAGTACAAAACTAGAATTATGTGCTGCATGAATAACTGTTGATCTTCGAGGAGAAAGGAAAATAGTTGTTAAATATGCCTTTATAACTTATATGCATATATTATACCTATATTATTACCTGATTCCTTATTTAAAATTATTGTAATTTGATATTTTAACATTTTTTAAATAAAACGTATTCACGTTCCGAACTGTTGACCGGTCAATAGTTTTGACTGTTTCCTGCATGCTCGTGCTCTGACGTCACACTATGTTACTTGAACTGTTACTTTACTGATATAAGGGAAAGTAAGGGGAGTTTGAGCTTTACCAGGTTCTTTCGAATGCATCAAGCGTCCATCGATCTTGATCATAAACCAGACGTTACATGACAACAACTAAAATATTGAATGTGTAACGTAATTAAACGATTGCTAAATGGTATACTTGCAAAACTATTTTTTGTTCATTTATCTTCTGCAAGTACTGTTTAAACCGTAATTGATCAGGTAGTAAAACGGTTATTTCATATGTGATTTGAGAGCAGTAAAACAATTGTCCCTTGGAGCCGGGGATAGTGTTTTGAGCTATTGCCCTCTGCCTACGACCTCGGAAAATGTTCAAAACACTATTCCTTCTCCTCGGCCCATCAGTTTGACTGTTCCCAAATCACATATGGAATAACTGTATAATACATCATGTATAACTTTTTGTACACTCATTTATGAGACATAAAAAGCACATAAAAATTCTCATGTTAAGGCAGCTATGGCGTCCCATACGTCTTGTTTATCTTGAGAAATCTAGGACTGTATAAAACAGGTCCAATGCCAGGATATACAATGTATAAGTAATGTGATCTTCAAAATGTAAACAAACTCTTGTTTTTCCATCAAATTCTTGAAGCAACAATAGAATAGAAAAGATTCAAATAGTGTATAAATTAGCCTTCACACTACTATGCCCGAAAATACCTAATATAATTTACCACTATCAACAAAATATAATACGAATTTAATTTTAAATGAACCGGTTTAGAATTTATTTAATCGGCGGTTTGAATGCTGCATTGCATAGGTAAAACTTCCTTTCAAATAAAATGTTGTCCATTTATATGCATAATATTATTGTCAGTATAGTTAATATTTGACGCTTGAGCTCATGGCCTTCGGTAAGATTTTTGAATAAACTTCAAAACTTCTATAAAGTACAACCTCTCGTAAACAAAACCCACAGGGTGACACTTAAGTGTGTTGCTGCTCAGAGGTTGTTGCTCTGAGATGTTAAATTCAATTTGAATTACATCTGAGCCTCTGAGAGAAATATCAAAATATGTTGTTCTGCAGAGGATTTTGTTCTGTAGATGGCCGCTCTGCGGAGGTTATTCTGTATTATGAACGTATACCAGGAAGCAAGTTCTAGATCGAGTAATTGATATGACGTAGTGAACTCATAACAACACAAAACCTAAATCAAATTTGTTTAAACCTCAACATCTTGTCTGAAATTGTTGAATAAATATGACGCTTGTTAAGATAAGATTCAATATTTGCTGAGTCGTTTTTTGTAACCTGATATTTTAAACATGATTTATTGCAAGGTGCACCTACGTTTGAATTTATGAACTTCCGCATTTTATACGATCAACCTTTTGATAACCAATGTTCTGCCTGTACAGATACTTGTAAAGTCTTCGCATTTTCGTGTTATTAGAATGATATTAAGTCAAACAGAACTGAACAGAACAATACACTTCATAATTCTATATAACAGAACAATATTAAACTAGACCATACAGTAAATAATGCAATAAAACAGTACAAAACAATCCGAACATAAAAGTGCAGACCAATACAGAACAGAACTGAAAACACAGAATTATACAAAAACGGTCGTACGAGACGCTTAAGACACAGGTAAAGCTATTTTCTTTATTCACAATGAAAATTATATTCTAATATTATAATTTTATGAATCATTAATCATGAGAAAGTTTACAGTAGTTATGACCATAAATT
This sequence comes from Mactra quadrangularis, assembly GCA_025267735.1. Classification (NCBI taxonomy): domain Eukaryota; kingdom Metazoa; phylum Mollusca; class Bivalvia; order Venerida; family Mactridae; genus Mactra; species Mactra quadrangularis. The sequence continues at coordinate 8,560,318 of CM046307.1, read as the reverse complement.
TAGAGCTAATTCAAGGAAAACTACTTATTATAACACCCTTACACATACAGTCGGACTTAAATCGGTCCTCAATCGGTTTATTATTTCTATCATCTGATCGTGTCATCGGTAACTGCATTTCAGACTTTATGTGTAACCGGGTATCGGCGATGGAGATCGGAGATAGATCGGTTGTTCGTTTTACTTTCAGTTAAGAACGGTACGGATGAACACCGATTTAGCACCGACGTCTCCGAATAGCCGCCGATTTATCACTTATCACAAGCTATTGGGAAAAGATGAGTCTCATCGGTGAAAACTAACCGTTTTTCCCATCGGTGATTCATATTTGTACATCGGTGGCTTATCAGAGGCATATCGGTGATATCGGTCATAGACAGCTTGTCAATCGGCAATTCGTTTGAAATTTTCACCGATCGAGAATTTAAAACATTTTAAACACCCCGATCGGTTAGTTTTAACCGATGAAACTCATCTTTCCCAATAGTTCGTGATAAGTAATATATCAGCGACAAATCAGAGACGTCAGTGCAAAATCGGTGTTTGTTGGTTCCGCTATTAACGGGGAAAAATCAACAACAGATCACCGATCCCCATGTGTAACTGGGCCTTAAGGATTACATGCTACACTTTTCAACTAAACATAATGTTTGTAAACTGTATTTTGAGGCGTAAATGATGTGCGTCTTTCGAGTTTTGTCTTCTTGGTTATAAAATACAAGTCAATTTATTATTATAGTGACATGGCACATTATATTAAACGTTACATTATACTATCAAAAATAGACAGATATACGTAGCCAGCCAAGGCTAAATAATAAGTCTTATATTGTCACTTAAAGAGAAATATCATATTCATAATACATCATAATTTACAATAATTGTAACAGATACCCTGAAATTGGAACAGCCCTAAACCAGAACAGTCGAGATTACGAAGCCACCAACTATTGTCAGTTTTCCAACGAAAAGGGCAAATTTGTCCCAATTATGGTCTCTAACAACTAAATTTAACTAAATATCTGCAGTTACGACCTCCGTAAACAGATATCGGCTGTAGAGCGTTGTCGTACAGGATCTCTAAGGTTCCCATAGAGGGTCACGTCGAGATGACCTTTATGTCGACCAATCAATGCGTAACTTTCATCTAGACGAACCCCTATTAATAGCATTTTGATTTCGTAATTTCTATTTTTAGACCAAGGTTTGCGAGCTAATGTAATAGCGGTATTATTCACAGTCTGCGATTGGACGGCTCATTTCAAATTGCGTGACGTAAACAATGCAAACAGGTTACTAAACATAATGATTGCGTCATGTATATTATAATGAGAAAAGGTCACCTGAACGTGACCCGCGTAAAAAAACGGCCAGATCTTAAATTAGCGAGTAGACGAGCAGATAATTTTAGATTGGGTTTTAATCAGATTGCTGCAGTTACTACTAAATGTAGTTTTCACTTTAAAATACAACAATTTGATAGTATTATCTTTAGAAAGTTTAAATTTTGATCTATTATTATTATAAAGTAATTCATTCATTTTGTTATCATAACGACAAACGCCATGAAAGGGAACGTGGTTAATCATTGCAAATAGTCGGTCAGATCTGGCTTAAAATGACATTCTCAGCGTATCGTAATCCTTAATAGTAAAGGGATATTGACTGGTATCTATTAATCTCTTAGATCAACATTTGACTAGAAAAGAAATGAAAAATTGTAAACCACCTTCTCATTATACATGTATAACATTATATATGTGTCACTTTCTCTCAAGTTGAAGCAATAAAGTTAATGTATTGAAAAGTACATTAAGTAAATGATAAGTATATTGCTTAACTAAAATACAAAATTAAGTTAAATGTGAAATGAAGTAGAAAATAAAAGTGCTTACTCATATACAGTTCTCTACAGAGATTGACGTAAAATCAAAATGCAAGTATTACTTTTTTGTTACTGTTATAATTCAATTATCTACCTGAAAGTTTCATGTAGTGCACTTCCGATTAATTTACAGCTTTTTACCGAAGGAGAATCCCTGTAGGGTCATTTACTCGCTTATGTGGAGCCGGCACATTGGCACAACCACCAAGTTATGTCTGGGTATAGGGAAAGAACCACAGGCACATTTTACCTTCAAAATATTCTTCCCATATTACACAGTACTTATATAAATTTTACACTTTCCATCCCATAGCCTGCTTTTTAATATTGGAGAACTACTAATGTACTAAAGCTCATGGTTCTTATAAAACTATAACCTTCGCGGAGTAGGGCCATGAAATATTTTCTACTGTAATTCTTTCCACTAGTCCTGTAATAAAACATGTGGCTAGTTTCGTAAGCATATCGCTAAGTAGCGTGATATGCCCTGGTACCATTCTTATATCAAAAGGAATCAAATCAAGGGCACCAGGGGTCGAAGCGATACGTAGCGCTAGGATTAGGCAACAGGACCACGGTGCATGTTGAACAGTTATTACTTGAATAAGCATATACTTATACATTTTTGTACCCAGAGTCTAGTAGGATTCTCGATACTCGAGAATCTTGATAACCTCGGGGGACGAGAATGATACTTCTAGTAAAATCATTTTGTTTCTCAAAATTTCTTTTAACTTTGTTTTTGAAGGGGATCGTTTACTGAATGCATGCTTTTTATGAAATAAATCTCAACTTCCTTAAAAATGAAATATTTCCTCAAAGGTTAAAACTATACACGACAATGTGAACGTTGATATCGCTCATCTTAGTTCATCATGTACTGTAATGAGTATCTCAATTACTACAGTTACCTTTTAAGATGATATACCCCTTACTTAAAAATTATAAAAAATCGTAAGAAATATAAAAAATAAACGAAGTTAATATTACAAAAACAAAAGTAATGAAACATTAGAAACATATCTTATTCTATGATAAAGATCTTTAGTAAGTTTAATATTACGTAGAACGTGAAATCATGAATTTGTATTTTAATGATATAAATCTATAAATGAGATAGCGCCGAAGCTTTGCGTTCTATATGTAATTAGTTTTTTGTTTATTTTGTCTCTGCATGCGGAACATTTCGGTGGTTTCTGCCTATTTATTACCAAACGCACTTTTCTTTAGGTGACTGCCATTGAAGTCAATACGGTTAGACTAAAACGCGTACCTACTTTTTGTGACAATACAGCTAGACACGAAGTTTTAGGTTTATGCATTGTTATATCTGGCGTGTTTTTGTAAATATTTCATTTATTTGGTTTAGCATTTATAATTGTTCGATTTCCGGGTAGGCATACCTTGAGCTTGGTCGTGAAATAATTTCTACGTCCATTCTTTATCCTACCACTGATCATGTAGGACAGTTGCCATTCACTGACGGAACTGGTTAACAGCTTAATACAGAAATTTAGCATTTCCAGGAATGGTGAGTAAGTTGACTGACCGACGTTATGTTGCAATATTGGGTCAATTTTGTTTTACTGTATTACTTTATATGTATGTGAAGACAGCAGTAACGGCAGTACAGCAGTAAAGGTTTACTGTTTTACTGTTATACTGCTGAAAAGTCTAATAGTAAAGGTTTACTGTTGTACTGCCAAAAATTCTAACAGTAAGGGTTTACTGTTGTACTGCTGTACTGTCAAATATTCTAACAGTAAGGGTTTACTGTTGTACTGCTGTACTGTCGAATATTCTAACAATAAGGGTTAACTGTTGTACTGCTGTACTGTCAAATATTCTAACAGTAAGGGTTTACTGTTGTACTGCTCTACTGTCGAATATTCTAACAGTAAGGGTTTACTGTTGTACTGCTGTACTGTCAAATATTCTAACAGTAAGGGTTAACTGTTGTACTGCTGTACTGTCAAATATTCTAACAGTAAGGGTTAACTGTTGTACTGCTCTACTGTCGAATATTCTAACAATAAAGGTTTACTGTTGTACTGCTGTACTGTCGAATATTCTAACAATAAAGGTTTACTGTTGTACTGCTGTATTGTCAAATATTCTAACAGTAAGGGTTTACTGTTGTACTGCTCTACTGTCGAATATTCTAACAGTAAAGGTTAACTGTTGTACTGCTGTACTGTCAAATATTCTAACAATAAAGGTTTACTGTTGTACTGCTGTACTGTCGAATATTCTAACAATAAAGGTTTACTGTTGTACTGCTGTACTGTCAAATATTCTAACAGTAAAGGTTTACTGTTGTACTGCTGTACTGCCGTTACTGCTGCCTTCACATACATTAACTTTATTATATTTGTATACTTTCAGGCTATCTACAAAATGACGAATGCCTACAGAGATCATGATACTACCAGAAAAATGAGTGAGAAATTATTTCATCTGTGTGATTTAAATGATGATGGTAAAATTTCCTTTGAAGAATTTTGTAAAGGCGTTGATAGGGATCCAGCCATTGTCAACTTATTACAGTGTGACCCAACTCCTGATGATTGACCCTTTTTTTGTATAACTTTTCTAAATCTTTGACTGACTTAGACTGCTGTCCCATCACGGTTTTTTAAAAAGTGGCTCGTTCTTCATTCTGTGAAAACATTTGTCTCGAGCAGTGGAACTTTTTTCGAAACTTTTTATGAAAAAATCGTACATATTCAGTTTCATAAATTTATTATTAAAATAGTCATTATAATAAGATTAGTTTTGTTATAATGTGCAGAGGATGTGCGATATTCTATTTTACTCAAGAATATTTGAAATTGATAGAACAGAGAATAACCGTATTATGATTGTTTCCTGCTTTCGACTAACGATAGTTTTTTAGAGTTTTTAGCGATTTATTAGGTCTTGCCAAATTAGAATTTTGTTAAGCGTCAACTCAAGTTTGACAAACCTAGGTACCTACTCACAAAAACACACAAACAGAAAACGAAAACACATGTCCATTCTAGCTAGTATTCACACAAATAAGTACTTGATAGTACATGAATGTTTATAACATTAATGTAATATTAAAGTAATTCCACAAAAAGTATATACAACAAACACATGTGCATTTTCATTAATCAAATACACAAAAACAAGGAACTATCAGTATTTCCTGAGAAAAATCAGTTATCAAATCCTGGAACAACAGAATTATTTAGGAAAATTTCACGAACAATTTATTTTTTGATTGAGGGCTCTAAAACATACGCGCACGCGGACGCTTAACAAAATTCCGGTATGGCATGGCCATATCTGTTTTCATTCAATGTAATTCTTTATAATAACTTAGCACCAACCTATGTATGTTGATTATGTTAAAAGGATTTATATAACATACTCACAGTTTAGAAAATAAATTGTAAATACACTGATACATGTATATATAATTTATTATACACGCATAATGATCACCAGTTTTTAGGGAAAAGTAAATCGTCGGCATTTATTAAGCGAGGGCGAAAACAAAGCAGTTCTTAAAATAAGAACATTTTATTCAGTTTTACAGAAAAAACAAGAAGTGACAATTGCCATTCTCGTACCCCGATGCTATCAAGATTCTCGAGCTAGGGTCTTACTGATACGGAGACACTAAGCATCATGGGTAAAACTGTTTATTTACCTGAAATCACGTACTAATATTTACATTCTAATAATTTTCCCGTTCAACTCTACTGAACAAATAGAATATGTTTTTGTGTCTACAAAAAAAATTACTAAATGTGTCGCCTAGATTCCCTGCGTTCGTATTTGTCCATCAAACTGCACATTTAGTCATACAAAGATCTCTTCATTGCATTTTTTTTAATTTTATTGTAATTTCCACCCTTTGTATTGCTAATAACAAAACTGATTGAATTATTAAAATATTTGACTTATATATTACACAAATCATGTAGGAGCAGTAGTCCAGTGGTGGGACACGAGCTTAGGGATAGAGAGGTCCCGGGATCGAATCCCACCCTGGGCACTGCTAATTTCCTTTAGCAAGAAATTAACCTGCGATTGTTTCACTTCACCCAGCTGTAAATGGGTACCTGCGAGTGTGGTATAATTCCGTTGTGCCAAAGTGTCGGCTGCACTAATCGGAGTAAAAAGACTTCCCAGGGAGATTGATAGATAGATACCAGTAGCCCAATGACCAGGGGTAATAGCTGTAAAGCCGGAGAACGCGCGTAAACACGAAACTTAGACTATAAAATACAATTACTTACTTTTACTTACTTTTATAATTGTTAAACATTAAGAAGCAAATGTAGGTACATGATATAATGACCATGGGTCAGTTTTAAGTGTTTCTAGCCTACTTGTATGCCATTTGGTTTTAAATTCACCAAGTATAGGCCTGATATAAGAATATAAGCAAATATTAGCTGAACAAACCGTCTCTAAACCCAATGTAATCATTCTGACACCTATTTAATGAAAGACTGACGTCTCTACATGTACAGGTCGTATTCTAGGTCATGCGTGTTTTTGTACTTTAAACAATGGACTTGCCCACTTAATATGTGCATAAGCTTACGCACGAACAGTATTTTACTGATTTAAACCTACCACTGTGATATTTAACATACATTTTAAATAGTGTATATTCACATTATAAATTTTCAATAATGATGTGTTTATAAAATAAGTGTAAAAAACTAAACTATAAATTTGTAGAAATAATTCACCCCTAAATATTGGTGTGTAATGAAACCGGCAATGTTTGTATACGCAATGTTTAAGTTTTTGTTGTCTTTGTTGTTGTTTAAGTCGACGACCTGTATGTCTGTATTCTGGAACACGAGATATTGAAGATGTTTACCGTTTTGTTTGTATTTGTCCATGTTACAGTAATTTACGCTGACAATTTCTTGATCCAATTTACTATACTAGACCTTCTGTATTTAAATATAACTCATTATTGTCTTCTTCAGATGAAACGATTTTGTTTAATTTATCAAAATTCATTAAATCTGCGTTGTGTATTAGAAATAATATTGTCTTATGATTTAAATGCCACTCTCATATATATTATAGTATATTTTACAACACTCAATTCTGTATATCAAGTCCTATATATACATAACTGCACATGTATGCATTTTTAAATTATTTTTCCTCTTTAGTCTTTAAATTGGTCTAATCATAGATCTGCAGCGTGTTCAGTTACCTTGAACGTTCCAAAACGTTCCGTAACGAAAGTGTCGGAACAACTCAACCCACAAACAACTCAACCCGAGACAACTTAATCTCCTACTAACGGATTGAGAAGTCCCTACTTTGTGTTGAGTATTGCACGGGTTGAGTTGTCTATGTGTTGAGTTTTCACGTACCCGTAACGTTAACTAACAGTAGTTACTGAACACAGAGCTGTATTATATTTGTATTTGAATGTTTTGTAAAAAGTCTGCCTTTGTCGTACAAATCTTTAACAAAAACATCTGTTCAGGGCTGAGTTCAGTTACCGCGAACGTTACAGAACGTTCCGTAACGATACATTCGGAACTCCTCGATCATTAGCTGCGAATAATCTCGGACATATTTAGACGCTAATTTGAAACTACCGGTGTTAAAGTAAACAATTATATGGCCGAGGAGTTCCGAATGTATCGTTATGTAACGTTCTGTAACGTTCGCGGTAACTGAACTCAGCCCTGTTCTCAATTTTTGAGTGAATTCACTAGCTCTTGATAAGCACTTCACATGCCATTCTTTATAAGTACGTGTATTCATACATGCTCTACTTTGGTACGTTTTTTGGGAAAGAAAATAATCGTCTTTGTATTTTAATTTTGTGTCTGTATTTGACATTTGAATGTCAACATATCATCGGCGTGTCTGTCTGTGATTGGTTATGAAAGTTAGTCGTAGAACCTTGTGGGGGGGGATACCAAACTATCAAAGAGAGAATTTAACCTTGAATAGATCTTATTCATTCATTTACCAATCTAACACCCAGCAGTAAAAAATACCACATTCTTGACAAAACAAGTCACCTTAAACAAATATTAATACATTGCATTTTAAAACATAATTATCATATTTGTTATTTAATTTACACGGTGCCTCTGAAGTGACATTTTGAAGTACATTTGTACTTACTTATTTTGACAATATTTTCACAATTATTTTGGTTTAACTTTACTTTACTTTATTCAAAGACTTCAGCACAGAACAGTGCTTTTGGTCATAGAACATAATTATTTACATATACGTACAAACAAGTAATAAATTACATCATAAAACAAATGTATAAACATGAATAATAATAAATTGAAAGACATGCATGTCTTACATGTCAAATAAAAAAAAATATGAATGTCTATATAAATTTAATGGAATATTGTTTTTCAAACTGATCACTTTGATTCTTCAAGTATTATTATTTCGTTTTAAAGTAGCCTACTATTGTTTTATTTGAAATATGCACGATTACTCGTTCATCGTTTCTACTGTGTGAAATTCTACACGCAGCTGGTAGCGCGCCTGGATTTCGAAACTAGTTTCATAAAGGGGGTACGGATTCGAATCCCACCGGGGAGGTTATACCCTTTGGTGAAAATTTTCCTTCAGTAATAAGGTACATGGAGAAGTTTCCGACCTCATGGAAGGGCATGTGAGAACTGGTTATAGACAATGGTCCAGGAAAAAATAGGCTAGGTGCGCTGGACGACGTAAAATAACCTAAAATATTTGTAGAATAAATTGCTCGTTGTCTACATTACCAATCTTACAACATACCTTCCAGGGATTCAAGTTTATAAAAAAATCAGTTTTAAAAAAAATCATTCCCTTTAGTCCTTTTTTTATCAAAACATCAAAGAAAGATCTTCCCATTCAAATCTTAAGATATCGTTTTACCAGTATTGTAATACCCAGTTTACCTACAGGAAAAATACAACTGTGGTGATTAGAAGTGATTTGACAAAACAGATAATTTACCAATCATGAAAATGGTATAGCTCACGTAAATGAAGAAGACAGCCAAAGAATGAAATTATTGAAAATTATGTCATAAATAGTTTTCTTTTTCTTTTGTATTCAATGTTTGCAGAGTCTCTTGTACCTTGTCGTAGATTCATTATATAACCACACCTTGATTTTGTAACGTACTCAATGCAACACTTGTGAAACTTGACCAAGGAATTATAAATTAAAGGGTATCAGGGGTGTGGAATTCCAAGTTTTTTCCCCACTTGATCATGGACTAGGGAAATGTAAAAAATAACTTGTTCGGGATCGAAATGCACTTGTCCAGAGGTTCAATACTCAAAAAGAAATATAGCGAACTACATGTATGATGTAAAATGTATATTATCAGTAATAATTAATAACAGAACGAAATAGTTTAATGCTGAATATGATTGAAGCATTGAGACATTTACATTATTAAGTATTGCTATGTTATTATATTTACAGCTTCAAAATATTACTTGTCCACCGACAAGTGGGCTGGAAATATTTACTTGTCCGCAAACATTAAGGTATGGGTCGGACAATTTGGGCTTAGGAATTCCACACCCTTGGGTGTAAATAAATCACTAGTGGATTATGTCCCATAAATTTCAAAATTAAAACTCTTTATAAGCCTCACGATGACATGACCACGTCATATTTTTAGTTAAATAAGTTGTTGTAATTTAATAGACACACTTGATTGTGACAAAATATTCAAACATTGGTCAACAGAAATTAAGCTATGTATAGAATGACACGTTTAAAATGTTTAGGTCGTTTGAGCACACAGCTTTTTATAGAGTTTTTGACTCGGAACCGTCCTGGTCAGGTCGACTTTGTCTTGAAGTATATGTTGGATCCTGAGGTGTTCGAAGTACTGATGTTAAACTGTACAATTTACCCATGAAAACACGTAATCTCTCCACCCCATTGTTTGATCCCAAGGTGTTCGTTTTTTTCCTTAAACTGTACAATTCACCCATGAAAACACGTAATCTCTCCACCCCATTGTTTGATCCCAAGGCGTTCGTTTTTTTTCTTAAACTGTACAATTGACCCATGAAAACACGTAATCTCTCCACTCCATTGTTTGATCCCAAGGCGTTCGTTTTTTTTCTTAAACTGTACAATTGACCCATGAAAACACATAATTTCTCCACCCCATTTGTTTGATTCCAAGGTGTTCGGTTTTCTCTTAAACTGTACAATTCACCCATGAAAACACGTAATCTCTCCACCCCATTTATTCTCCATGTTAGATCTTTGTCTTTATTTACTCAAGTAAACATGACAGGTATTTTTTTAAACAAACAAGTTCATTGTGTTGATATAATAATGTTTACAATAATTTAGACCCTTTTATCTCTTCCTTTATAAATACAGTGTAACCTAAATAAATCGAACACCTTTGGAACAACTAATTATCGGAGACCGCATAATTTTCCGTACTTTAGCTTTACAAACACTAAATACTACGTACGGTTCTCTGGTAGTGTTTAATTTGCAATTCAAAGAAGAAAAACCTGGAAAGCCGATATCAAGTCATTTCGTTGGTACAAAAATGGAACGCTATTTCAAACAACTTTTTATATCAACGGATAATATATTAAAAACTTATATATTCTTAAAAAATCCATAAATAAACGGCGGTTTAAACTGGAATTTTTAATCTGATTTTTGTGACGCACAATCGGAAATTGTGCGAATTGACTACATATTTGCGATTATAAAAGAACCTGAGCAGCATATTATCAAAAATCTTACGATAATTTAACAAAACAATATAGAAGAAGGATTTACGACTGATAAAATCCGTCGTAGTTTCAGTTTATTGTGTAATATCGACATTTACATGTCTTTGACACAAAACATATATACAATTATATAATACAAATTAAACAAATAAAAAAGAAAAGACATACCAGAAGAAGAAAGATGTTCAAAAAAATTGATAATACGGACCCCAGCTGGAGTTTGATGGATCTTTCAATGACTTTATCTATGACTATATCTAGCATTTTGAACAAAGCTTTACAATAATTATATTTTGTCCCTCAAACTAGGTGTTAGTAAAGGAGCACGTGGTTTTGTTTGTAGGCAAATGTATTTGAAAGAAGGGTCACACACAGAATAATCAATTACGTACGGATTGATATGAAAACGGGACAAAATCGTTCGAACTTCAGAGTATGTGTGTATTCCAGATTTTTAAGTGTTCGTATCCTCATGTCACACTGTACATATATATATCGATAATATAATTCTTAAGACATTCTATATATTGATTAGCCAGATAATGTACCAAGTCTAGATATCTTCCTTATAACAAATCTATATCCAAGTCACGTGGACAAATATGGTCACGTGTATAATGTCACACAGGAAATTGTTACATTTTTCACACCTGTGTTAATCGATGCAATTCCATAAATTTACACTCTTATGATCAATATAGAGAACACTTTGAATATAGACCAAGCCGTTCAAGAGGCCGGCGTCCAAACTCTAGCAGAATATCATCAAAATACTTGCATTGGAAAACTACTGAAATGGATTAAAATGATGCGTTTGTCGTCGGAACACTCTTAGAAAATTGTTTTCAACATGACAACCCCTTATACAGACGCAAGACCCGTCCCTGATAATGCAATCGTTTTGTTTAATCCAATATCGATCATTTCTCCGTCAATTGTTCTTTTTCAATGAATTCAAGATATGGATCAAGCAATAAACATAACGATATTTCATTCTTATATTATATTTAATAAACATGACATTAATATAACCGACCAGGAGTAGGTTCGTCGTGAGTTATTAATATTGTTGCTCATAATTGATTGTTGGGTTTGGTTTGTAAGTTAAGTGACAGATTTAATCAGTGGAATTTCTAATTAGGAGAATGAACTGCTGATCCAATTAAGTTACTACAGTTATAGAATTGTTCAGTTAAAGTTGTAAAACAAGGTACCAGTCTGTTAAAGTCTTTGACCGGTTCACAGTTTGTTATTGTAGAAATTGGTTTTTTGCCACTACGTTGCACTTTTTTGAGAAATAGTGAGCGAAATATTTTGGAATTATATGACAAAATGGGAGGTTCCAAATCTAAGGTTAGGAAACTGAATCCTAGGACAATTTCTGAGTTACAGAAGAATGTCGACGTTGATTTCACACGTGAAGAAATTGAAGAATGGTTTAAAGAATACCAGAGTAGTTTGAGAAAAGGAATGACTAAATTAACAATGAAGGAGTTTGAGGAGGTATATAATAGTGTGTTTGACGGTGATGCATCAGCGTTCGTACAACAACTCTTCCGGTCCTTTGACATGGATAATGACGGGTACTTGGATTTTAAAGAATTTATAGTCGGGTTATGTGTTTCTGGAAGTGACAAACTTGAGACCAAACTACAATGGGCGTTTAAAATGTATGATATAGATGGTAATGGTTCAATATCTCGTGAAGAAATGTCCAGTATGCTAAAAGTAAGTAATTATTTGGAGTATAATTTCATGTGGTCTCTTCAAGGTGAACAAGCCCTTGTTTCTTCGTCGAATTATTGCACCAGTCAAATGTAAAAATGTAAAGTAAAAAATAAAGCAACAGTAAAAAAGGCATAGACTAACTAACTTTTTTTCTAAAAATGCCCACATTAGTATGTGAATTATAATTCCTTATATTGAATCCTCTGCACAGGGTACTTCCGGGGCTAAGAAATCAGTAGCTATGTTATACATGCACAATGGTTTTTTATAAAAAGAGAAATAGGAGAAAAACAAGCGTTTGTTGACGTAACAAGTATTTTTAAATCACATGACTGTAGACACTTTTATTGATGTATTACTCATAATGCCATCATGGCCCTTTGTAGTGTCCGAGGTCTTGAAATTTGAGAATAAACTTCATGCTCAAATTCAGTTTTGTTTCGAAGATTTCTTTGGCAAACTTGGCTGAGCGTCTTCTGCGTTGGAAATGAACACATTGAATAGCCAGTTCAAAGTTGATAGTATAGCTCGTTTAGGATAACTTGAGACAAAATACAACGATACCATTTTTATACACAGGTGGATTTAAGTTAAGTACACGTAATTATCGACTATTATCAGCGTGTTTTAGATGTATACCCAAACGAAAAAGAAACGCAGGGTAAAATGATATGGAATAACTTTTTATCGCCTTTGTGTAAGATGATGAAAATTGGTCAGATTATCATCAAGGCATCTATATACTCAACACATAATGAAAAGTTACTTAAGCATGAAACGTTCAGTGTCACGTAATACAAGCGAAGAAATGCAAAAAATTCGTGCAGAATAAATTTGATAATTTCTTCAACACATCTTTTCATATCATCCAATACTCTAGACATTTATACACTGTTTTCCGTATTAAAACTCTGTTTTAACTTTCTACGTTAATGGCAAGGCTTACTGACGTTCAGCGGGGTCAGGCCATTACGTTGCTAATGCAAGGTCAAACGCAACAGCAGGTGGCTATGCAGTTTGGCGTGAATGTTTCGACCATAGTGCGACTTGTTCGTCGACTTAGGGAAACTGGAAGGCTTGCCGACCGGCCTCGGACAGGGCGTCCGCGCGTCACGACACGACGTTAGGACAGGGCTATACGTCTCGCACACCTGCGTAATCGTTACGTTACTGCCACTGAAACTGCTAACAATACAGTAGGCAATCATAACCGTCGTATTCACTCCCAAACTGTAAGGAACTGATTACGTGAGGCGGGTCTTCGTTGTAGACGTCCATGCATTGGTTTGCCTCTTACTCCTCCCCGTCGGGCGCGTCGAATGACTTGGTTAGCGGCACATTCCCCTCGGGAATAACACAAAAAGTAAAGGTCAAAATCCAACGAAAATTTCCAAATTTAGTTCACGAAAGATAGTTCTTGATAAATCAATATCCCAATTTTAATATCATTCTTATAATTCACCTTGAATCACCACTGAAGTTTACCCTGCGTTTCTTTTTCGTTTGAGTATATTAAATTTAGTACGAGAACACACGTTCCACGCATTAAGACATGCTTAATACTTTCATTACACAAAATCAGTTGACCTCCCCATTTTATGTAATACCGTAGTCCCAAATATGTAAACAAACTGAGTCGTTTGTCTCAAGTTATCCTAAACGAGCTATAATCACAATTAAAACCCACCTCGTTGTTTTCTTAAGCAAGAAACTTTATCTTACAATCTTCAAACTTTGGGATTAGGAAGCGTCATCTAAACTGATGAATTCAATTCTGAAGAAATGGTTAACAATTGAGTTGAAATAAATTCATATGATGTATACGTGTAGATGTTACGTTGGTTCTCTGTTTGTTAGAGGAAATGATCTAATAGGCAAAGAGAACGACGATATTCCGATTCACCAAAGGCATTATTACATGCATGTATGTTTATGCATATTACAATGTCTTTTGTTTACCGGGATCGTTTAAGTTTTTTTTTAACTAGATTTAACGCCGTGTCAACAAAATGTAGGTAATTTTACAGCGTCCAGCGCACCTAACCTAGCTTTCCTAAACCATTGTCTATAACCAGTGCTCACCTACCCTTCCACAAGGCCGGGAACTTCTCCAAATTATGTAATCAATGGAGAAAAATCGACATTGTTTCAAATTTTCATGGAAGGGTATGACTTCTCCGGGTGGGATTTGAACCCGCACCCCCTCGGGCACGAGATTGCAAATCCCGGCGATCTACCAACTGCGCTATCGACCCGGGTTTGATCTTTTAAGATGCCTATTTGTACGAACGTTTATTGGAGTTATTTAATAAATACATGTGAAACTTATCGAAATTTATTAATGATCATTGATATATAGATCTTTAACCATGTCTCAGATACGAGGGACATTAAGCGTTATTTTTCTCTGATAAAATTAATAACATGGTTTAAGAAATCTTTACACCCCTGATACTTAATAGCAAATGTAACCAATGTTTGCGAGCTGCTATTCAATCCTACATCGTTCCATCAACAGATAGACACAAATTACAGTATAGTCAATATATTTGCAGAAAGTTGTCATTCTGGTTGCAGCCGCCAATCTTTATTTTGCTACCTGTCTGCATCCTAATCAATACCAATCATTTAATTACGTGCATCACTGCATCCCTGACCATAATCAATATAATAGTTCTATAGCATCTCTCCCATGGTTTTGTTATCATTTAACTATTCTCTGGTAATATTACATGGTTTTACATTTGTTAACAAGTCTCCTAGGCAATATGTCATTCATCATTAATGAACCAATCATAATTATCTGTAAACTGATAAACATCGACTTGTCTATATTATGCAACGATGTTTTCAATGATGATTCTGCCTCTGCTTGGTTATGGTACAAAGCCAGCTCAGGCCCCAGTTTCACGAAAAAACTCAAGTTTGTACTCAAACTCAATCTTATGTTTTGATAATTAATTTTACTTATTTTATCAATCTTACAACAAATGAAGTATCATTAGAAACCCCAATAGTGATTTAAAAGCTATATTATATAAAATAAAATTGACTTACATGTTTGGATAAGGTTTAGTTTAATGTAATTGACTTGAGTCTGTTAATGAAATCATGGGTTTAGTCTCAAGTGAAAATTGAGCATGTAGCTTTAAGTTTACAATAAAACCCAGGATATTTTATGTTGATACATTCTATATATTTTCATAATTACGATTACCTAATAACAGCCATTCCAACTACATTTACATGCTATTTAGAGGCCAAAAACACTTGAGTCTGTTATTGAGTACGTACTTAAGATTGTTTGTGAAACTGGGGCCAGATGTTGTAGCACTGAGAAGGGGTGTGCAGGTGACCTAGAGGTGACTAGACAAGGCTTGTTTGAAGCACTGGCACCAGAGTCCATATGTTATTATTATAAAATAATAAAGTTCTCTGTGCATACATACATGCGCACTACCTTTTTTATAATGAATATTATTATGAAGGTATAGTTACAACTCGTACACGGTAATGTATATGGAACCGATTTTTAATTGTGTTAGTTGACACAATATTATTTGTGTGCGTATTTAACGAATGTGAGGACTCTGGTGCCAGTGTTTTAAAGCTGTAGACTGAATACGTGCCAACGACTACTCTGTCTAGATTATTCAAATAAGTCCAATGTTTTTTCGTACTTTATACAACAAGCGGCCGGCATGTGCCCGAATCAAAACACCATATAGTGCTGGACCGTGCTGGCCGCCCGTGCTTTGTATTCAGTGATGATTTTTTTTTTAATTTCCCGGATAGCTATGTTTGCAACGCGCATGACTGTCAATCTAAAGAGCCATCGAAAATGCTGAAGTTCGATTCTTGGATTGGAAAGTTAATATAGGTTTATTATGTCTCCCTGGATTTTACATGGTATCCTGCCTACCACTGTAGCAAATACTAGTTATGTTTTGTACTCATTTTATGAAATACAGAGAAATCAGCCTCTCCAGGGACGATGGGCAGGCAGACTTACTGCCGCGATAAAATAGTCGAAAGAATGGTATAAGCACCATTTATTCCTGTCTGCGTATTGTTCGTTTTTTCTAAACTGTCAAAACGTGAATAATTTCACGGTGAATGCGTTTGTTAAAATTATTGTCGTAATACACCCATGAGTTTCCGAAAGCGTGTATTATGATTGAGTAAAGCTTCTTATGCCGTATGATAAGTTTTAGTCAAGATATTTTTAATAAAAATTAGGCCGCCAGTACAAAAACAATGCATTCAGTTACCGTGAATTTATTCAAGCTTTGACAGTTGAGAAAAAACGGACAATAGTATATAGTGGTCCATGACGGCAAACTATATGCTTACCTACTTTCTTACCTTTACAAGGTTTTCCTTACTTTTACGAATTGTAATTATTGTTGTGCACGTTTTATGTGAACATTTCCTTATATGGTTTTATTTACATTTATAATGTCTTTCTTAGAAAATGAATCACAAGTGCGTTTTGAAATACGTAGTACTCTGTCCATGAACTCTTAATCTACCTTTGGTGATTTTAAAACATTGTTTTGTTAGTTTATCACAAATTCTGTTTAAACAATTTAGTCTAAAGTAAATTTACTATACTCTTGGTGTATTGGTCATACATGAATATTTAAAGTGGTCTGAGTAATTGTTATAAATTATATACCAAACTGTGGCGCTTTCTACAAAAATTCTTACGATAAAATCATTGTAAGTCAAAAGCGAGAAATGATCATATTACGGTTATTTTTGGCCAATCAGTCCCAAATTCTAGTAAATTAGGTATTTTTTATATATAAATTATGAATATCATATCATAGGTATGTTTATTATCCTTCTGACTCTGAAATGCAAAATTTATGAAATTGACTTACGATAATTGTTTTCGTAAGATTTTTTGTGAATAGGTGCACTGGTATATAACAGCAAGTACAATAAGACATTGGAGTTAAGTTACAATTCCTTTTATAGTCATATGGACACTTAATTAATCTTATGACAATTTTTTTTAAATAGAGGCAAGAGTACTGTATAGACCTCTACTCGATTTCATAAAAAATGTTTTATGCTAAAAGAAAATGGTTCATTTCTCTTATAAACCAGCTAGAATGCACAAGCGGTCGACACGGCCCCAAATCCAACCAATACACTTTTCATGTATAAATTGTACATAATTATTAAATATCTTTAGCGAATCTCGACCGTGCCGACAGCCTGTGCTGAAACAGGTTTTCTGGATATGGAAACAAAAAAGACCACTCGACCGGGTAAAGTCAGACTGTCATTCCGAATCACTGAAACCAGAGCCCTTAGATTCGTAAGAATACGCTTTAATATGCTTTCATAATAATATATTGTCAACGAACACTGATAAACGAAAAATATCTTTAAAACGATATTCGGTGCTATGCAGGGTTTATTTTGAAGTATGAATAGTCACATTCGCTGTTCAGTCATATCGCCAGGAGCGTACCACGAGGAATGTATAATCCATTAGCTTAGTGAGTCACCCGTAACACACTGTCTGTGCTACGCACCTGTTTATCACATATAACCAATGGTACCATATCTTTTATCCAATTCTCTATACCGGAAGACAATTTTATTGAACAAACAGTTATGTTAGAGCAAATTGTATTGATTAAAATAAAGGTCAGAAGTTAGTTCAGATAGCTGTACCAAAAACAGCCATGTACACAAGTTGCGTCTCTGGTTCCAGTGGCTCAAATTGTCGACAGACGATGTTAAGCACCATATACCACAAACAATCGTTGACAGAATAAAAACCTACCGACGTAAATAATAACCTGTATACTAAGTGGGAAAGTCTTTGATCCGATGTAAATGAAACACGAATGTGGGCAGGTTTTTAAACAAACAAATGTTTATTCACATTCAGAAGGCAAATATTCACATAAGTAAATGTAAATATTATATGACATAGTTTAGTTAGTTATATCCGTGAAGTCACATAGAGACACACATAGAAGTGAGAACATTGTATTATATACTACTCAACATTTGATAGGGGACACTCTACGCTCTGTGCGGCATTATCTCAACATTTGGTTATTTCCAATCATACCAGCATGTTATTTGAATGTAACAAACGTAGCAACACATTGTATAGGTCATATTACGGCGGTCAGTTAACTTACTCATCGTTCCTGGAAAAGTTTAATCTTTGGATTTAGCTGTTAACCACTTACAAGGCATATACTTCCGTCAATGATTGACAACTGCCCTACATGGTAGAGAACGGGATTTAATAGTATTAATAATGATGATGATTATAATGATGATGATGATGATAATAATAATAAATGATAATAATAATAATAATAAATGATAATAATGATAATAATGATAATGATAATAATAATAATAATAATAATAATAATAATAATAATAATAATAATAATAATAATAATAATAATAATAATAATAATAATAATAATAATAATAATAATAATAATAATAATAATAATAATAATAATAATAATAATAATAATAATAATAATAATAATAATAATAATAATAATAATAATAATAATAATAATAATAATGATAATGATGATGATGATGATGATGATAATGATGATGATGATGATGATGATGATGATAACAATAACATTATTATTATTATTATTACTCGTTAAAAATAGTTTAGAAAGGCTTGTAAGATGAGACTACCTCTACCTTTTGATAAACGGTATTTAATCCTAATCAAATAGAATTTAATGTACTAAATAACTCGAGAAGTAACTAGCGTCAAAATACCGCACCAAACGACATGTGATCCTTAGTAAATTTTGAAAAGTGTACATGTATACGGTTATTTGTTTTTTTATTTTATAATATACATAGTTTCACTTGAATTGTGTTCGCAAACAAACGTAATTGAAAAATAGCCGAACAAGTTCAAATCGCACTCAATCTGTTTGTTTAATTAAGTTTGAAATTTGGTCTTGATTATTTAGTTCCGGGAAACTACAGTAACTTCCGCAGTGGTATTTTATCCATTTACTCCATAGGTTGTGTAAATCCGAACCTCTGAGGTCAGAAAGTCAGCGAATTTCATTGAAATCCATGTATGACTTTCTTCGTCCCATTTTGTAATCCGAACACATTACAACCGGTCTCGATATCTTTGGTGCCAAGAATAAATGGAATGATTTGTTTGGTTCTAAAAATGTTCGGATTACTTTTAACATCTTTTACTTTGTACAAGTATGCATGAATTAATATGCGCACCTAATGCGCTCATCAAGTTTCGGAGCTATATTTGCATGAGGAAGTCGCTATTTGACTCTTTAAAATGCTGTTTTTTGTGTTCGCCATGTACATTTACTACGCGATGGTTTTGCTCTATAGCAGCAAAACTAAGATTGCAAAGTGTCCGACGGTATACAACTAATAAAATATTTTTGCTAGCTGGTTTTACATTGTCACACACCGTTGCTTGGAAAACCGTTATGTTGCGCTCGACAGCAAAATCCTAGTTTACACAAATGGCTCTCGAAATTGTCGAAAGTTGATGGTTTGAAAGTTGGACAAAAAGTGATTTGTTTTGATGACAAAAGCTAGCTATAATACTATGGATATTTTGAATGAAAAGTAATGTTTCTTAATGAAAATATAGATAGATAGAGGAAACCATCGAAATGACATTAAAAACACATGAATAAATTTTGGAATAAAATAGACCCACCTTGATTGTTTTACAAAGACAGACCTTATTTGAGCCCATTTTGACCCCTTTTGATGATTAGGTGTTAATCACATATATTATTTTCTATTATTTTCAGGCAATATATCGAATGGTCAGTACAGATATGTCCAATTCGAAAGACGACATTAAAACAATTGAAGAACTTGTCACCAGTTTTTTCAAGTCCTTTGACGAGAATGGTGACGATGCTATAAGCCAAGACGAGTTTATTACGGGAGCTAAAGATATGCCTATCATTCTACATTTGTTACAATGTAACCCTGATGCTGAGGACGACAGTGAGCCAATCAATAGTTTTGATTCACTAGATGTATCAGATGAACCTAGTACATCTAAATCAAGAAAACAACAGACTAAAACTAATGGTAAATCTACCAAAGCAACTAAGTCTACTAATAAATCAACAAATAAAGCAACCAATGACAGAGGGGCGGTTTACAAAACTAAATAACCAAAACTTAGCGACATAAAGTAATTGCAGCAGGGGCGGATCGAGGATTTTTTTCTAGAGCGGGGGATCCAAACTTTTCTAGGGGGTCCGAACTTTTCTAGGGGGGTCCGAACCTCGAACCACAACCACATTATACACATTTTGCAGAAAAAATGCAACATATTGATAATAAAAGCTACATAACCATTAAGTCTATGTTAAGCACCGAGAAAAATTGCTTCATACTACTTAAAAATGACTTACAAGCAAGAAATACAATAATGGACATGTACATTTTCCAAATTCTAGGGGGGGGGGCGGGATCCCCCTGACCCCCCGCTGGATCCGCCCATGTGCAGTAAAGTTCCACTATTAGGAACATCAAAATCGATGCTTTTTATCAGAATAGTCTAAGTATAGGGACGTTTTTCTTCTCAAATTAAATATACTTAACGAAACTTCTAAGTACCCCGATTTAGTATTGTAGAAAATTCCTATTTATGCAACATTAATGCCCGATCGATGATGGAAATGTGTTTTGGACCGTACTGACTTTTGCTTTTATGATTTTCATGCTACTTTATCGATGCAAAACCATTTTTGTCGTGCATTCGTTGATATGGGAAGATTTTCTAATTGTTTTGATTGAACAGAAATTAGCAATTAGAAGTCTTATTCTGCAGGTGACGCACCGTCTAGCAAAATACCTATGGCAATTTCTCGTTCTTGAAGCGACATTCGAGCCATTTCTTGATTTTGAGTTGTGCATATTGACAAACTTATGATTTTCACTAAATCTGACAACGTGGGGGTTTTGCATGATAAGCACGAACGCATTTCCGCTTTTCAGTACATGCACGACAAATCCAATTTTGCGTCAATTAAGAAACATGAAAACCATGCATGCAGGCGACAGTATAGTCCAATACATATTTCCATTAACGATCGGACATAAATATTAAAAAATAAAAATTTCTGACAACATTGAAATCGGGGTACTTAGAAGTTTCGTTAAGTATATTTGGGATTTGAAAATAGTTAAATGTCACATGATTTTCAATAACCAAGGCGGTCTTTTTTGTAGAACTTTCTGTGGTTGAAGGTACTACTGCATTGTTTATTTTCATGTTTGTTTCAAATTTCAACGTTTCATTATTGCCATAAATTTGGATAATCATTTATTCTAGATTTGTTGAAATAGTGTGACTGACTCGATGACAATGAATTAAAAAGATTCTGTAGACTTGAACCGTAATGAAAACAATTATTACGAAGACAATCTCAAATTTGAAAGAATTTGTAAAATCGCCTACCTAAAAAGAATATTTTCTTTGTTTGAGGCAAGATTTGTTCATGAATATACTCGTACGAGTACATTGTTAATAGCATGGGCGAGTCCAATTTCAAGGTGTATGAAATTGTTTTCTGATTGCCCACTTTTTTGTGGATATCAGAAGTTCACAAGCTATTTAAATCTATGGAAGCCCTTTATCGTGCCTTAAGTAGTTAGTAAAATTAGTTTTTATCTAAATATGAACTTGATTTGTTAATAGAAACCTATAAACTATTGCATGTATTATGAATTAACCATGTACTCTTTAAATCTTTATATATTGCTTTAAACAGTGTAATCACTATATAAAACATTGTAGCGTGCCTGGATTTTGAAATTCGTGTCCCGAAGGGGGAACAGGTTCGAATCCTACGCGGGAAGGTTATACCCTTCTATGAAAATTTGACAATAATGTCAATTTTCCTCCATTAATAAGGTATATGGAGAAGTTTCTGGTCTTGTGGAAGGGTAGATAAGTACTGGTTATAGACCATAGGTCCAGGAAAGCTATGTCAGGTGCGCTGGATGTCGTTCTATGACCTATACAATGCATTGCTACGGTGTTAAACCCAACAAAATAAATTAATAAATTATATAAAACATTGTAAGTTTATTTACTCCTTATAATGATACAGAAGTGACAATATAATCAATGTTTAGTAGCCCAATCTAGTACATTGCCAACAACTATTACCCAAGATGCACTAGTCATTAGAGTCAACCCATTTAATACTAATCTTTGTAAATACGACATCTGCTGTCCTAGCCATATTTGAAAGAACATTTCTGCCTCTAGTGTGATACCTTTATATTAATTGTGTAAGCCATATTGCTAAGAGGGTATCTCTCTCTTATCCTGAGTTAATAAACTTAAGATATAGACTATATAGTGTATGATCTTAAAGATAGCTGTACCATCTGGTGCCTCTTTGGCTCCGTTGGTAGGAAGGATGTTATCATGCTTGTATTAGACTGTCAATAAATTATTAGATGGCATAACCATATGATATATATAGTTTTAAAATCATGTAAAAATTGCCATATCTTTACAATGAAACAGGCAAACTCTTCTATGACTTTCATTAGAATTGGTAGATTTTAGGTGGAAATCAATATAGATATGCTAGTACTTTGTATATAACCTAGATCCCTTGATTGTAACTATAATATGCTATAGTCAATTAGTTATTGATTTGTTGCTTGTATATAATAACTTGTAGTAAATGTACATATAATGCTTGTAATATTATCTATATAATAAATTTTTAATCAAGTGGAATCCATTAATTATTAATCTATTATAATTGGCCTTCAGAACAACCATAGCGATCATCTACGTTTATTTGTGTAGAAGATCGCCGAGGTAGTTCCAAATGTATAATTGGATCACTGATATTATACGTCCACCTATCAGAGGTATTCCGAGGGTAACTCCAGACATACTGTGAACACATAACGGAGGTAACATCAATTGTTGAGTAGTTATGATTTCTTCAGTCATAATCATATGGAACTCCTAGGCGATTTCTATGCATAAATCGAAGATCAACAAGGAGTTTCAGACACATAACATATTATAGACAGTTTTGTAAGAGATTATTTAATCATAATGAATAGCAATCTAGACACAACTTCCAGCAGAAGTCCCAATAGATCTATATTATTATGAATAATTGATGCCAGTAAACAGAGATTGCACATAATTTATAATATGTTCAATTAATCGCAGGTTATGATGAATACCTTGAGACATTTTCCAAGTATATTTATATACATGTACATTGTTGCATCGTTGAAAATTTATATATCAGACCAAGCAGGCTTAAGTATTTTCAAATATTGAAGTAACCATGATCTAAGTAACCAGACTTAAGTTCTAGTACAAGCATGGGTAAAGGGCGTGCTACATTGAATATCTTTGACAATGGTCCTAGAGAGCATCAGCACAAAGAGGATACAGTAAGTAACAAATTAAATTAGGCAACAGGCAAAATCCATATCAACTAAACAAACTTTATATTATGTATGTAATGGCTTTGGTGGATAGGAACCATGCTGGTTGCCTATGGCTGGAATAACAATCTAACACACATCGCCGATTTAGTACGAAACGGTCATAACTCACTTTATTCTTATATTGAGTTACAACCCTTTTAAAACCTGTGATACATGGAAATGATAAATAAACACAGACAAGATTTAAATATACATAATATTATATTTTATTTTTATAATCACACAAAAATACATGTAAATAATAAACTCTTCAACAGAAATAAAACTGTTTCTGACAACATTTGATCATTTAATATTTAATTTTAATGCAATTAAAACAATGGAATGATTGAAAGCTGCAAATTTTGAGATTATATTCAATATGAGATTTCTAAATTGGACTGAGGAAAAAAGACGAAGCTTATTGAGAGCCAAGCGAAACTTGTTAGCCTGTATGTGATGGGGCGATTCATTGTGAGTTAGGCGACTGGTCATGAGTAAAATTATAGAAAGGGTCAGTTAAATGCGACCCCTACAGCGAGCTTTTCTAATGTAAAAAGGCAAGTCAGAAAGCAGAGAACCTTAGATTAGGCTCTAGTAAGATTGCCATAGTTCCAACTCAAAGGTAAAAAAATCTGATAACTTCTGAATATACAAAAATGTATAGTTTTATCCAGACTAATACATTCTTAAATGCCAAAATGAAGACAATAAATTTGAGCAAATACAAAAAAACACCAGAATAAAATAAGACAATTATAAGCATACAATCATAAATAAATGCTATCAGTAATACAACTTCACAGTTTAATGCTATTTTCATGCTACTGACAAACCATGTGACCCTTACAGCTTATATAGAACTTCTCAAAATTTCCTTTTAGAAAAAAACGACAATCATTAAAAAGCTTTACATAAGCTGAAGAAGCTCTACATTGTTTTATTAACTTATTGTCACATCTTTTTCATTCTTTGATATTATAGTAACTGGCGATAAAACTCATCAGACTTTTCATATTTTAATGTGACATTAGAACAGACCTAATTCAAATGTGTGGGTTTTTCTGTTCATGCGCAGGCAGCACTAAGTTTGTATGTCACAAATTATTGCTGAAAAGCAGAAAATAAGGATTAATTCCTTTTGTCCTCAGTACAAATATTTCATTGTGACTGAGAAAGTTTGAACTGCAGGGGAAACCCAAATATATGAATTCTGGATTTAGTCTATTACTTAATATATACTTTGATTTATGTGTAATAAGATACCTTTATTTGTAAATGTTACAAAAATAAAACACATGTTCTGTTCTGTTCTCTGCTATTGCCACAGCACATAAACAAAAAATTGAGCAAACTTCATACTGATAGAAAAAAACAAGCGAATATGAAGTACACAGTATACACCAAAACAAGGCCATATTTGATACAGTTTATACATGATGTTATGTATGATAGAAATATACTAGTATGTCAAGCTATAAGAATGCAAGCTATAGTAATGTATGGAAGGATTTATTATGGCACCTACTATACAACCAATGTAAGAAAACAACTGAACTATCAACTTTTTCATGGATTTAAATTCATGGAGTTATATTGGGTAGACAATTCATTTCCCAACCTTAGTGAGCATCTACCCTCTTTCTCATATGAAAAGTCAAAGTGAGATTGGCTTGAATCCACAACCACCTGTCAGTAAGAAAAAATGGGTATTCGAAGTCAATGTCTTTAACAATTCAATCAAGTAGGAATGTTATACAGTATAAGTCTAAAATAAAAACCAGTGATGCTTTTCACAAAAATTCTTACAATAACAATTCAAAAGCAAGAACATTCATAATATGGTTATTTCTTTGGTCAATCAACTCCATATTCTTAAATTATCTAGAATAATGTATACCTTCTGAACATCATATCATAATTATTCTTTATATACTAAGGACTTTGAATTTATGAAATTGATTTACGGCAATTTTTTTTATTATAAAGTTTTTGTGAAAAAGGTCTACAAATCATAGAAAGAATACAATATTCTGACAAGTATCATATACTTTACATGAAACCTCCAATTATATAACATAAAATCAATACAACTGACTGTAAAATTAAAAAAAACAACAAGTGATTAAGACAGTAATATATTCAAACATGACAACAATTCTAGTATTAAATATCTCTAATTCAAAACAATTAACATAAACATTAAAATTTACTGAAAACAAAACAAAACAATGTACATGTAAAAAATACCATGTAAAAATCATGTATCAACAAATTGCATAAATCCTTTTAATAGCTTTGATAATAATAATACTATATTTTAACATTGCATATTAAAGTTTAAACAGGGGCTGTCATGAACTCATGATTAAATGGTTTGGTTTTCGATTGCTGTTAGAAATCATTTTCTAACTCATTAATTTTTCTTCTATTAAATAACTAGATCATGTAAACAAATCTGCTTGAATCTAAGAGACCCCCCTGGATCATAAAAAAATTAAATCTGCTAAAAATTAAAAAAATCTCATGCCTGTTTTAAATAACTAATTTGAAAATACAAATGTACATGCATATTACATTTCACTACATTATATCACATTGTACTAAACTACATTGAAAGTTTGAAATATTATGTGTCCATAATAAATTTTCTTCAAATATCAGGTTTCATCACAAAACATGTAAGAAACAGTAATTTCACTTAGTCTCCAAAACAGTCAGATCTTAACACATGGACGGACAAACTATAGAGTACATATATAGAATAAATAAGGTATTTATATTAAAATTAATATAATTTTATAAAATGATATATCATCTATCACAAGTAATAAAATATGGCATTATAACATATAACAAGTATAGTATCTACACAGTCGACACTTTACAGACACGCCCTATTACAGTAAAAATCCACTGTAAAAACCAACTTAGTTATAGCAAACTCATGCACTTTTTGACAATTTTGAAGTCTTAAAATGCTTTTTAGAGAAAAAAGTTCCCATTCTTAGATTGTTCTGCTATTACAACTTTAAGTAGAACTTTATGGAACATTTCAAGGAAAGATTTAGAACTTTTTCCAAGGGAGATTTCATTTAAATCCAGGATATTGGGTTCAACATTAAAATTTTATCTAAGGGAAGTGAGATGAATGTAAGATTGAAATTTTGTCATTTTTTGGGCACATTTAGCTACAAAAATACATTAAATGAATTTTTGGGTGGTCCAAAAATTTGCAAAAAATAAAGGTGGTGTCCAGTTATCTACTAGATCCCCCTACCCTTTGGTCTCAACTAATACATTGTATGTCCAGCTTTATAAATATTGAATAAAATTACAGGAATTAGGTTTTTGTCAGTGTAACCCAATAAAAAACCATGGTCCAAACTAAGATTCGAACCCACGACCTCTTGAGTCGTAAGCGGACATTATACCCCGTTGCCATAAAAGCAAGCTTGAAGGCAAGGGAGTACAAGTGCCATATTATACCTCTGCTACACACACCCCCTCCTTAACAGAATTCATCCTCAAATTCTTGGAGCTTGATTGTCTGTGGGACTATCTAAGGGTGCAATCAAACAATTCCAAGTGGGTTATTTACGTTGGGCACCAAATGTAACCCGATAAAAATCCATGGTCCAAACTAGGATTCGAACCCACGCCCTCTCGAGTTGTAAGCAGACACTCTACCCCGTTGCCATAAAAGCTAGCTAGAAGGCAAGGGAGTACAAGTGCCGTATTATACCTCTGCTACATCAGTATATTTCACACAAACACATACATAAATATGTACATTCATACACATAGGGGAGAGTACAACATTTTCAAAGTCCTGAAGTTCCTGAATTTTATGATTATATTTAGATCTCCATTTACTTTGAATTATCCTCTAAGTTTGTTTAATTATTTATTTATACAGAAAAGCCCAGCTCATTTTAACAACTGATAATAATGAATATAACTGATTATGATATTAACAATATAAACAATATTTAATGATTGATTATGGCATGCATATTGCAACATTTAACAATAAAATGTATAAAGTTATAGCCAACAGATTATAGGGTGTAAATTTTAATTAATTTTTTTTTACTTCTAAAAGGACTTTGTAAAAATCTGTGATATGGATTTGGTAGAGATTTGGCATAATATCAAAATAAGTAAATTGACAATAGAAAAATGCCATTGAATATCAATTGTATTTCTTTGACAAGTTGTTGCCAATTTTAATAAGTTTGATGTGTCATGGTTAACTTAGTCAGACTACATATAGTGCTTATGGATTGAATACTGGACTCAGAACTCAAGCTGATGGTTTTTTTCCAGCTACAAAAACTTTGTACTACCAGGGTATATGTTCTGTTTTGTAACAGTGCAGAACAAAGCTGAAACACAAATGTGTGTACACAGACAAAAAGATTTAATAGGTGTTGCATGTTTTTCAGCAATAAAAATGTAAAATAACTTTGTTATGTACAGATGCATCCAGTACAAACCTTATTCAGCTCAAAAACCCATAAATAAAAACCCATGTCTTGAATATGAACTGCTATGTAGTTGATACTAGTTGAAAACTAAATCTAATCATTAGTCAAGTAACATATTGTCGGATATAGCTTTATACACTTTACAATAGACAGCACCTTGTATCTATAATTATACTCTGAAATATTTCACTGACTGAGGAAAGTCAAGTACATAATATAACCAGTACATTACAATTCTTAGTTTTCAGTTATAACTACAAATCATGGGTTTGTTAACTTGAATTCCTAGTTTTTTCCACATGTTCTCCGACAAGTGATATCTTAAAGTCTGGGTCAAAATGCACTTGTCCAGAAGTTCAACATTCAAAAAGAAATATTGAGAACTACGATATCAAATACATACTATAAGTATTAATAAATAACTGATATAATACAGTGTTGTTCATTTAGCATATTTACAGCTAAAATATTTCTTGTCTGCAAACAGGTGGGATTGATTTATTTATTTGTCCGCAGACATAAATGTACAAGTTGGACAAGTTGGGCATAGGAATTCCACACTCCTGATGAACATACTAAATATGACCTGCCTGGAAATATTTCAGAGTATACATAAATGTGACACACAACAACAACATGAATTCCCTCTAGCAAATACAAAAACATACATAATATACAGATATACTTCATCCCTCCAACCCTGTCTAAGTTTTCTCATATTAACTGCTGGCCAATAAATAAATAGATATATTCCTTAGTAACCCAGGGTACTACCGTCAAAAATAATAAAATATTCATGACATATGAATACCATGGGCTTCAGACGATGAAATAGATATATGAATATATGAATTCAGATAATGATATTATTGTATACAATCTTTTAAAAGATGAAATAGATATACAAATAAATTAATTCAGATAACAATTATAATTGTATTATAATCTTTTCAAAGTGTTGTAGACTATTTCTGAACAATAATCAAAAACAAAATTATAAACATAAATTTAAAATTAATCATATGCAGAATGTATCAACATTTTCCCCTTGTAAAAAATTTCAAGAATTTCACAATACATGTTTTATGTTAGGCAACAAAAACAAAAAAAAATGATGATGACATTAAAGATATCACAACTTGTTTATAGGCATGAAGACACATAGCTTAAATCAACACAATCATTTAATGACAATGTTAGTTAGAACTTGATATGTGTAAAGTACTTCCTTATTTCTGTTTTATTACTATGTTAATTTTCATTACTCCCATAAATTACAGCATTTCTATGCATCTTGAATACATAATGAGCATTTAAACATAGTGTTTCAAACAAAAATAACAACTGCTATTATACAGAATATTTATTTACAGTACAATAAAAATAAAATATTTACCAAGAAGCATTTGATAAGTTTGATAGTGGCCAAGAGTTCCCCCAATTTTTTTTCTAAAAAAATCTTCCTCCTTGAATTTAGGCTGTGTAATAGGTCTATGTTTTTTTTTACAAAAATATATCAACATAATATCAGTATATTATCACAAAAATACTGAACAATATGCAATGGCCTTGATAATTGATAAAAATACAATTGATCTAAAACTTAAAAGTATATTTTCTGTACACCAATAACAACAAAACAACAAAACTACCATGTATTCAAATTGATATGATAAAGACAATACCATCCTGACGTATCCTACATATCATAACTTATATCCATAGAACTGTAAATATAACACTTTTGCACTTGCACTTTTTTATACACTAGCTTAAAAACACAACTTTTTCTGCAATCAAACTTAACAACACTAGACCTTATTTGAAACTCCAATAAGTTTTTTTTTCTATCTGTGCACAAGGGGGTACAAACCAAGTTTTCACAACATTATCACTGAAAAGCATGCAATATGGATTAAATTCTTTTGTTCTTTGTAAATTTTTCATTATAATGTGGAAATGTCTTCTTCTTCTTTGTAAAGCAGAGAAAACCCAAATATTTGAATTCCTGAAATAGTCTCTCCTTAATACACACAATAACTTTACTCCAAGAAGTCATAACCAACAGCTCTTGGGCTTAGCTACCAAAAAAACCCCAATAAGTTGACGAATGATAACTTATTCAAAGACATCAATCATCAGTTACTTTTCATAAATATATATAATAACTGACTCTACAGAAGTCCTATGTACACTTTACATCCAAAATAAAGTCAATGCATAGTTGGTCAAATTTTGAAGAACAATGTTCTGTCACTAACTCGTTTCATATGATAACAAACATAAAGGAATCACTTGATTAGCATCAAAGATAACATGTTCTTGATTCATGGAGGCATCCCCTTGTCCTAACATATGTGTCAGACGTCCTGGTGTCTATAAATATAGAAAAAATATAGATAAATAACATAATATTGATTTAATAGACTCAATTTGGAACTGAAGCTGATGTTTTTTTCCAGCTGAAAACTTTGTTTGTACCGACTGTACTCGTGCGAAATACTTTGATGGATACTTTTCAGCAACGATAAGTAAAATAACTTTGTTCAGCACGGACGCATGCAGTACAAATAAACATTATTCAGCAGGAAAACCCCATGAATTTGAGTTCCAAATAAAAACTATTCAGACCTTAACTCACGGAAGAAGAGTCACATCCCAAGGTCTGCGCATAATGGATCCGTGTGAAGCAGACAGACTCTCATTGAACTCAAATTCCAGAGTCACATCCCGTGATATGCACATAATGCATCTATATGGAGCATATAGACTTTCATTAAACTCAAATTCATGCCTTCCATATTGTTTTATTAATTTTTATTTTCATTTACAGTGTAATCAAAGAAACTGAAAACAGTCAGACTTACTTTTCGGAATGTAAGACATCCCAAAAATTCTGAAAATTCAGTAACATTCAACTTTTTTTAGGTGAGGGTTCTACAAGTGTTTGGGTTTTTAATGCTGTATTACATTTTAAAATCAAATTTACAAACATTAACACATATTGTAAATTTTAATAGGACAATCAAAATCAATCTTAATGAAGATAGGGACCATTTTTGTAAAATTAAGCATTTGGGACTGAAAAAATTTGACAAACAAATAAATCAGTGAGCTAATGCTCACTAGTGATACCCCCGCAAAAATCTAAAAATATGCGACAAACAGAAAGTAGATGAGCAAGGAGCATGAAATCGCTTTACACCACATGGGACTATGGGATGAAGCAATATGCAAAGTATTAGGCTGCTGCATGTTATAGTTGCTGAGAAAACTGCGACCGAAATTTTGTAACGGACGCACGCACGCACACACTCATGGACAAGGGTAAAACAGTATACCCCCCTCTTCTTCGAAGCGGGGGTATAAAAATGCTTGAATTTGCAGTAACCAAGGTGGTCTTAATAGCAGAACTTTACTGTTTACCAAGATTAAAAGCAAACTTACAAGAATGCTATCATATCCTTTACTAGGTGATGTTCTTGTCCTATCTGGTTTAACTACTGTCTCAACATTACCAATTGCTACCTCAACTTTTAATAAACTACCAAGCTGCAAAACAAAAAGATTAAAAGTTTGGTTTATTGCCTGCTTCCATATTACAAGCAAGTCCATCTGACTTTGCAATCTTGTATGATAACTCCTGATAATTGAAATCACCTTCAGGCAGATGAACTCTCACAGTACCAATTAACACCTGGGTGGAGTGAAACAAATGTAGGTAAGTTTCTTGCACAAGGAAATTAGCAGTGCCCCAAGTGGGGTCCAACATAGGAGCTATTGATCCCTTAAACACAGGTCCTACCAATGGAACACTGCTCCTACAAAAATATTTCATAACAAAAAAAACCAAGTAAATCTGTGAGCTAATGCTCACTAGTGATACCCCCGCAAAAATCTAAAAATATGCGACAAACAAGAAGTAGATGAGCAAGGAGCATGAAATCGCTTTACACCACATGGGACTATGGGATGAAGCAATATGCTAAGTATTAGGCTGCTGCATGTTATAGTTGCTGAGAAAACTGCGACGGAAATTTTGTAACCGACGGACGCACGGACAAGGGTAAAACAGTATACCCCCCTCTTCTTCGAAGCGGGAGTATAATAAATAATAAAAAAAAAATAATTTCCAATATTGAGAGTAAAACAGAGTTTTTATTTTCATCTTAGGTCAGTGCCCTATCAGAGTAGCAGACAAAGAGTTACTGATCAATAGTTTAAACAATTTG
This sequence comes from Mactra quadrangularis, assembly GCA_025267735.1. NCBI lineage: Eukaryota > Metazoa > Mollusca > Bivalvia > Venerida > Mactridae > Mactra > Mactra quadrangularis. The sequence goes on along the minus strand of CM046307.1, from coordinate 8,527,725 downwards.
CATTGGTTCTAACGAACAAAACTAGAACTGCCACCAGTGGCGAAAATACCCCCGCAACAGCAACATTTCAAGATAAAAGCAGTCAACATTGTGGAAGTCCAAAAGGGTAAATGTTGTAAGAAGCATAAAAACCATAGAAAGAATAGGATGCAAATATCAAATTGGAAATAAACAGCAAATTACAGTGTAATTCACTATAGATTTATGAAAAAGCAAAATGAACAGAGTTGTCATATGTCAAATGATTTTTTACATGAAAATGAACACCATTTGGTCATTATGAATGTAAAGTGGAACAACAGACAAAGAGTGATCACATTTAAACTCATCATGAGTATGTTGTAACCAGAAGAGCAAAATGTAGAATGTGTTTGTAATTTTTTTATAAATAAGTAAAAAATAAGGCAATTGTAAAAATAGTAGTCAGCAATGTACACAATATAAATCAAACAATTAGTATTAACAATATCTTGTATCAAGAATTTCACAAATACCCCATAAGAAAGCTTAAATTACTGATCATTATTTTCACAGTAGTAAAGTTAAAATAATATCTAAAATCTCATGTCGCTATAACGAAATAAGATGTTTCCTTCACAACATTACAGAAAAGTTCAAGGTGGCTATTAGTTGGTCCATTGAAATACATAAAAAATAAATACATATAAAAATTTCATCAACAAGAATTTGTCAGCACAATTTTATCAAAATGAGGTGAGAAAAAAGATGTTTGCTGTACAAGATATTAGAAAATTCAACATGGCTGCCAGTCAGCCATTTTGAATTCCACTTAAGAAAATGCCAAGCACATTAACTTAAACAATTGCTAACTTTCTCAAAGTCTGTACAAAAATTATCAAATCATTTGCTTTTTGAAAAGAAAAACTCAGAATGGCTGCCAATCAGCCATTATGACTTTGATAAAATATCAATACATCAAAAAAAAGTTCAACAATAAGAATTTGATAAATATAGCAGTACATAATAGACTTCAGCAAGTCAAAATGGCAAACAATGTGGAATAATGCTATATCTAATAAGTTACATGACATAAAGCCATAAACCCTTGATTCGTCTTCGTCAATAATTTTTGCTAATCAATGAGATAAATAGTTACTACGAGATGTAGAATTGGTCATACTATATTAACACATTCATACCTCCTCAAAAGAAAGAAAGAACATTTTAAAGTTAACTCACAGAACTTTTTGAGTCAGTACCATCATATTTTCTAATCGCCGAGATCAAATAGTGATTTCTCGATGTAGAATTGGTCATACCAGTTTAACACATTCATACCTTCTCAAAAGAGAGGAAGCACCTAAATATATACCCTGTGATGAGCATTTCTATGTCAAACACGTTCTCCTTGACTGTCAGGATCTTAAAGACATCCGTGACAAACATTTTAAAGTTAACTCACTTAAAGAACTTTTTGAGTCTGTACCATCATATGCGATACTTAACTTTTTGAAGGAAATAAATGTATATAATAAGATATAGAGCTTTACATCATTAATATCGTTTTAATAAATAGTATCATTGAATGCTTTCGAAGCGATATGACCTTTTTGTGTTGGTGCGCCGTAAAACCAAAACAAAACCAAACAATACTTGAAGGAAATAAATGTTTATCATAAAATATAGGACGTTAAATCTTCATTATTTATTGCAGTAATAGTATCATCAATTGTTTTGGCGTAATATGACCTTTTTGCATTAAAAAGCCGAAAAATCCAATTAATCAAACTATAAATCAATCAGACCTCAGCAAGAAGAAATTGGTAATGAAATAAGCTTACTATACAGTTATTTAAACAAAGTCAAAATGGCTGCCAGTCTGCCATAATGAATTTGTATCCAGAGTAAATCCATGTACAAGTCAACTACATCAATAAAGACTTTGAAGCGAAATTTGGCTAAAATTGAGTAAAAAAAACACATACATGTACTATACAGTAATTTAAATAAAAATTCAAGATGGCTGCCAGTCAGCCATATTGAATATAAATTGATGAAGAATAGTCATCCTGATCAACTGTATTAGTGAGACCTTGTATGCAATTTCTTTTCAAAATATGTATGGTAATAAGTCAATATAAGACTGTATTAAATTTGAAAAAAGGATGACAGCCAGTTCGCCATTTTGAATTGGAATTGAGTTAAAGTGTATGTACACATCAACTGTGAACCCCTGTGCAAAATTCTATCTAAATTAGTGAAGAAAAAAATCTGTTGAGAAATAAGCATACAGTAATTAAACTTAATCAAAAAGAATTCAAGATGGCCGCAAATCGGCCATTTTGAATTTGGAATTGATATAAAGTGTATATACACATCAACTGTAAACGCCTGTGCAAAATTCTATAAAATAAAAAAATAAAAAATCTGTTGAGAAATAAGCATGCAGTTATTAAATTAAATTTAAAAAAATCAAGATGGCCGCAAGTCGGCCATTTTGAATTGGAATTGATATAACATGCATATAAACATCAACTGTAAACGCCTGTGCAAATTCTATAAAATAAGATAAGAAAAAAAATTTTTTGAGAAAAAAGCATACTATACAGTTATCAAATTAGATTTAAAATATATAACGCAATTAAATATTTTAAACAAGTGAGATATGTTTCCATAGTTACATGAGTTTTGTATACACCATTAAATCATGGTATATAACAGCATCTATTCAAATACATTAAGAAATAAACATACTACAGTTGTATTAGTTTTTTGGGACAGACCACATATCCAACCAACCAACCAACCAACCAACCAACCAACCAACAAACCAACCAACCAACCAACCAACCACCAGGGTGATTCCAGTATACCCCCGAAAACTTCGTTTGCGGGGGTATAATCAAGCCAATCCACTTTACTGCAAGTAAGTAGAATTTCTTGCACATTCTTAGAGGAAAATTCTACCAAGCAGTCAAATTCAAATTTATAAATGCATATAATTTAATCAACTGTCAGTATTACTTAAAATCTAATTGTTACCAAAACAGGGTAATTGTATAACTTGACGACAAAATAATTGCATTAAAAATATTTCACAAAAAATGGACTTTCAGAGCTTGACAAATAATTTTATCACTCACAGCTTGAAGGAATTGAAATTTGATTACTAAACTATTAAAATACCATTCATATACAAAGCCAGCCTTACTTATTTTTGCAGGGGATTTTGTTGCCTACCTTTCTATGAAAGCAATACAATAGAGGAGGAAATAATATGAATGGCTCTATACAGAAGTAAATTTTCACACAAAATTGAAGAAAAATATGAATGAATAATGACATACCTTGGAAAAATGTGCGGCTTTTGATGGAAATTTAGAAAAATATAAACCCTTCCCAAAATCACCACAAATAAAATCTGAAACATAAACAAGAAACATATTGTTGAAATACAATGTCATAAAAAATACTATACTAAATATTGAAAGAAGTTTTTATTTGTGGTTTCACTTCATATCACCAGCTAATGGTTATAAGAAATTGTCCAGGTTTCTTGAAGAAATATGACTCCTGTATTTCTAAGAACCAGTAACATTTTGTTTGTAATGTTGCCCACCTAACTCAGTCAGTAGCATACAAGTCTACTGATCAAGGGGTCGTAGGTTCGAATCCTGGGTCGGACATACTTTCGTGGAGCTTGGTCATGAAATTATTTTTATACCCATTCTCCTGCCTAACACTGTTTCTAAATCATGTAGGGCAGTATTCAGTCACTGATGAAAGTATGCCCATAGTAACTGGTTAACAGCAAAATCTATAGATTAAGCCTTTCTATGGTGGTAAGTAAGTTGACTGACTGCCATAATATGATCAACACAATGTGTTGCTGCAGCATTTAACCATTCATGAGACAACTTCACAAGGACTGCAGGTCCCACCCAGGATTCTGATGAGTTTATTAGATTATGAGTTTACTGGGCTAGTTTTAATATGTAAAATAAACAAGTAAATCTGTGAGCTAATGCTCACTAGTGATACCCCCGCAAAAATCTAAAAATATGCGACAAACAGGAAGTAGATGAGCAAGGAGGATGAAATCGCTTTACACCACATGGGACTATGGGATGAAGCAATATGCAAAGTATTAGGCTGCTGCATGTTATAGTTGCTGAGAAAACTGCGACGGAAATTTTGTAACGGACGGACGGACAAGGGTAAAACAGTATACCCCCCTCTTCTTCGAAGCGGGGGTATAATAAATAGGTAATATTGAACCCAGTTCTGTAGTGCAGTTTGTAGGGTGCCAGGATGTCAAATCTAGTTTTCAGAAGGAAATAGGTTCAAATCCCACCTAGGCTGTTTATACCATTCCATGAAAATTTGACAATATTGTCAATTTTCCTCTATAAGTAAGGTATATGGAGAAGTTTCTGTCCTAGTGGCAGTGCAGTGGAAGGGTAGGTGAGTACTGGTTATAGAGAATAGTCCAGGAAAGCTAGGTTATGTGTCCTCACTGCTGTAAAATAACCTAAATCAAGTTGACATAGGGTTTAACCCAATATAAGAAAAAGATAATATTAAAGATATAATAAGCCAAAGCTTCATAAAAATTAATTAAAAGTTTCATTTGAAAAATGAAGAAACATTTTCACACAAAAAATTGCAAAAAATTGAAAGTATTTTATAATTGAATACGATATGATAGTCGCACATTAATCAGAGGTAATGTAAGCCCTCTAAAATTCTCAATGAATGTATATCTTAGGTATTATATGATACTGGTATTAAATGATATATGATATTTTAACACTATAACAGAAGATTGTAATCACAATACAAAGTTAGAAAATAACTGGATGTGTTATATTATACATTACAATACAATAGGTACTGTGACAGTTCTATTCATTATTTCAATTTATCATGAATGTACAGACACTTTTATTGCGAAATCATGTGGTTACAGTACTATGAAGGGTAGTTCACGATCACAACATTATAATGATAAACCAGACTTTAAGACAACGGTACAGTCTCTTGACAGTCAATGAAATGCGAAATACTTGCATTCTTTTGTCATTTGACCACTTTCCTAATACATATCGCTAACTAGCGATTTGTCCCTTGGTACCCTCGATTGAATGTTACAAACTTATCACTATTCCTATAAGAAAGGTACCAGAGAAAAAAGTGCTAGGTAGTGTTTTCCGTATGAAGGTAGCCAATGGACTTCTCACAAAAACTGGCTTGAATTGAAATCAAAATTTGAGGAGTGTTCATTAAGTTATTTGTAATGAATACTTCATTATCTTGTTATACAGAAATGGCAAAGGTGTAATTTATATTTACATGCAACATGTTTTACATGACACTTTACGCTGTAACAATATGCTCAAAGTTTCAGGTAGGATATTATTTAACAGTGATCATTTACTAGCCATTTAAAAGAAAGGTAAGCAAACTACCTTACTATAAAAAATAACTTCATGAACATCCCTTTAACTAAATCATGTGAAGAGTAGCCATGTATTCGTCTTTATATAAAACAATGAAAGCCTAGGTAATCATGTAATATCACCACAATGTTTTATATATAGGCCAGATTGTAGTCTTTAAAAAGACATTATTTAATATCTTAACAATGCTAGCCAATTTTTTCAGTATCTTTTTTATGATGTATTAAATGCATGGTATGTGGCAGCGATAGTAATTTAAATTAAAACAGGAAAATCCCCATACTGAATATAAGGGTGTTAGCTATCAGACACTAGTAAATAAATGATATATATCAACTATTCTAATAATGAAAACATATAACTGTAAGATATATCGTCCTCAGGTCATAAAACAACATAACTCTAATCTAACCATCATGGTAAAGACAGTTTTAACTGCTGGTAACAAAACATTGATGTTGTCATTCGGAACGACCTCGGCGATCATCTACGAAGATATACCTCGGATATCAAACGTAGTAGGAATACAACAAAATTATGAGGTCAGGCTATTAACCTCATAGGTTAAGTAGTGCCGATGTAAACAATCAACATGGCAGATCATTTTGCAGAAAGTATCGAGTACACAAAAATGTTTGAGGATCAACTTTGATTTGTGTGAATATCAGTTACAGGCATTGAAGAGCTTTAACTGCTCATCATCGTCCGTCATTTTTTGTGTGTAAATGTCGGGAACGTGGCTAGATTCTATGTTGGAACTACTTTCGCTCCTCGTGATATCCGAGGTGTATTTGCGTGGAAAATCGCCGAGGTAGTTCCGAATGTGATGTTGTAACAAGACGACCATAAGAACCTCAGGTCGCTCACCTGAATTCAGACAGAAATATGTAAAATATTTTGCTGTATAGAACGTCAAATAATGCCTCAGTCCTATAAAAATGTGGCTTGTTGCGGACCCCCGTACATGCAGACAGTTGTAGGCAGTGGGAAGCTTTGCGTATTAAGGTGATGGTGCGCACATGGCACAAAACAAAACACCCATACGGAGCTTTAGCTGGAAGATATGCAAGTTTAATCCATACCGGGCTACGATTGTGTTCACGATTTGACGAAACAACTTTTGACACTGATACATGTATCCACGGCTCATCTCAAGGAACCTGGTAAAAACGTTACAGTACGGGTAAGCAAGAGTTTGTAAGAGTTCTTGCGGAGCTTGATCACACGGCACCTGTACTGTGCCCTCACAGCTTTTTTATGTTTATGGGACTGTAGCATTACACAGCTGACTCCAGGAGCCTATTCAATGTTTAAACATGATTTAAAAGAGGACATCCAGGTGAGGCTACCTACCAAATATAGTAGCTGCATACATTATATGGCCTGTTGCCTTTGACTATTGCTACATATCGCTTCAACCCTAGTACCTTCGATTTGATATCACATACTTATTCTTTTTGGTGTGAAATGAGTACCAGGGCACAAATCACTATGTAGCAATATGCATATGAAACTGGTCTATAGTTTCAGAATATTTTTTTAAAAGATTAAATAAAATCTAAAATTGAAGACCCCCTGGGGCAGGGGCGGCATACTTTGAATAATGTTTCTGAGAGACCTACAAGACTTAGTGATGCTTCTTCTCAATTCTTATTAATCTAGAATATTTTCTATATTTTATATAAAAATATTTTTTTCATGAGACTTACAACGATGGACAAATGGATGGAATGACCTATAAACATTGAGGGAAAAAAAACTGATTAAAATAGTGAACCCAGGGCATTATGCTCAGGTTAGCAAAAAACCAGAAATCCCATTTTAATTCAGACAGTAATTTTATCATAATGTCATAATAAGAGCCTTAACTCTGACTTCCTGGTTCAAACAAAATGTGAAAGGTGTGGTCTAAGCAACCAATTAGATTCTATTAGCTAGGAAGGTTGTTCTATACAATGTATTCAAATTGTCATGCTTGAGTAATCTTCAATAAATGTTCTATTGAAATATAAATGATAAAAGTTAAAATCTGATTTTTATGAACACTAACCCCCACATTGACAAACTTGCAATATAATATTTCATTCAAGTTTCAGGATATTTCATAATACAGGCAACCTGCTGTTAAGCAGCTTAACAAGGGAAATACATAAAATACATCAGTTAAATACAGATCACTGCTCCTAATGGCCAGTACTTAGGTTTGGTGATGCCATTTTGATGTTATATTTTTATGACAAAGTTATGTCAATGAAAATATATCATTTACTTTAATTATAAACATGTTTTTTCATTGTACTTTTATTAAGTAACATCACATTTTATTGTAAAGCATCAAAGAAAACATTATTTCCTCTAAAATGAGTCTTAAAAAAATTAGACATTCTACTTAGGTAGGATTTAAACTATCTTTTGGCTAAAATTTACATCAAAGAATCCAAGTTATTAATATATCTATAAAGTAAGGGAAACAACTCTAGTCACTACCTTTAACAGTAATGATTACCTCCCTTTGATATAAAAGTAATGCCATCTACAGACCAAGCTAATCAGGAAGATTGTGAATATTACAATGAAAATTTCAGACATTTATTTACATAATTCATTCTTATAACAAGAGCAGTCCAAGGACAGCACGCTCGACTTTTCGGGTGTTTTGTTCATGGCAAGGCTTATCTTTAAACAAAAGTAATTTCAAGACAAGACATAATTTTTGAAAGGATATAATTCAGTCAAACAATAATTACCAATTCATATTTGTAAAATATAAAAGGGGCATTACTCCTAAAACATTCATCCATAGTAACGTCCCTTCAGAGTAAAGTAGACATAGTATCAACGAATAATAATACCTACTTTCATTTAAATATCTATATGAAGAACTATAAATACATTGTATTTCAATTTGAACAAAATTCATAATTAAAGTAAAGGGGCATAACTTAAAAAAAAACATCATGAGTTATGTCCCTTTGTAGTTGCGTAGATGTAGTACTGATGAATAAGCATACTAATTGTCATTTAAATATCTTCATAAGTATTGAAAATATTTCACTTCATAATACTTTCTCCCGAATTAAAAAGTTGAAAAGGGTCACAACTCCAACAATAATTCATCAATTATTACGTCCCATTGTATTCGACTAGATGTAGTACTGATGAAAAAGTATACTAACTTTCTATCAAACAAAATATATTAAATTTGAGCAAACATAACCCTTAAATATCAAAGTATAAAGGGAATAACTCGGAAGTAATTCGTCAAGAGTTATGTCCCTTTATAGTCCGATAGATGAAGAACTGACGAATAAGCATTCTAACTTTCATTCAAATATATTCATAAGTTCTAAATATATCCCATTAGAACAAATTTTAATCTTAAATGTTTAAGTATAAAGGGGTGTAACTCCAAAAATAATTCATCCACAGTAACGTCCCTTTATAGTTGTGTAGATATAGTACCGATAATTAAGTATACAAACTTAAAGTCAAATATCTTGATTAGTATTAAAGATATTACATATAGAAATAATTTTAACATTATATTTTGCATTTCTTTTTAAGTATATAAGGGCAATTACTCCAAAAAAAATTCATCCACAGTTACATCCCTTCATAGTCGGGTAGATATAGTACCGACAAATAAATATACAAACTTTAAGTCAAATATCTTGATCAGTATTGAAGATATTCTACATAGGAAAAACTTTAACCTCATATTTTGCAATTTCTTAAGTATAAAAGGGCAATTACTCCAAAAATAATTCATCCACAGTTACGTGCCTTCACAGTCATGTAGATATAGTACCGACAAAAAAATATACAAACTTTAAGTCAAATGTCTTGATCCGTATTGAAGATATTCTACATAAGAAAAACTTTAACCTTATATTTTGCAATTTTTAAGTATAAAAGGGCAATAACTCATAAAATAATTCATCCAGAGTTATCCCCTTTCACAGAATGGTCAATATAGTCCCACTTAATAAGTATACCAACTTTCAATAAAATAACTTGGATAGTGTTGAAGTTATAAGTGTTTAAAAAAACTTTAACCTGAAAACCAACGCCAACGCTGACACCGACGCCGACGCAAAAGTGATAGCAATAGCTCTCATTTTCTTCGAAAAGTCGAGCTAATAAAAAGTATTATAAATGAATTCATTCTACTATGAAAATACATTACCAGGACACTTGTTTGGCATATTTTGGAACTGAATATGGGCCCCATTCTCAAATCAAAATTTTATGTTTTTATCCCTATCTCCGATAAAAATTCACCTCGTAATAAATAAAAAATGAAAATGACTTCCAAAACTGTGTTTGTTATATATATTACTCGTTCGTGAACATTTTTGAGAATGGACAATAAAGTTAGTTTAGAAACAGCTTCAGGTCAATTGTTTTATTTATCATTCTACAGTCATGATCTATATTAGCTATTCAAATCAATGGTAAAAGTGTTTGGAGTAAGTGCGACTGATAAAATTCACAACTGAACACATTTTTGAGTTGCCTGAAAATTCTCTATATTGTCTTGAAACTATGCAAAATTCCCTTACTGAGGGTATGGGTACCTGTCCCCAAAAGTTGTCAAGCACCCTGAATACACACACAAAAATATATTAAGTTTTACCTCTTTCAGTGAATCCACTTTTGAGAATTTCTTTAATTCTTTCTGGATGTTCTAATGTACCACAGAAATATAGATCTAGCACCATTAATGGATCATTTAGTTTTTGTACTCTATCTTTATATGCTTTCTTTACCTTCTCTGGAACTAAAGCCTGGTAAAAAACATAGAAAATAAATGATAACATTAAAACCCTATAAAATTATACAGTGAAGTTCTACTATGAATACTACCTTTGATTATTGCAAAATTATTAGAATTTTGACAATTTTTAAGTCCAAAATGATTATTTGATAAGGTCTCAATATTTATACCATTCAGCCATTTCTGCAATTAATTCTGATGGTCATAATAGAGTGGAACTTTACTATGAAATGTACAACCAATCTATCCTTGATTTTATAGAGGTTTAATGAGTGATCTTGTTGTGTTGCTTTGTGGTCTACAGCCAAAAAAGTTTGGCCTGCTCTATAGTAAGGTATCGCACATTGGACAGGTATTGGAATTAACAGTCTGAGTTGACTAATTTGTTAGATAGCTCTAGGGCTGCCACAGTATACAGTCACAGTAATAATTTCAGAAATTGTGATATGTACTTGAACTATAGTACCACCTATACTCCATTTTGAACCCAACAATATTAACCTGAGCTTGACCTTTATGGAAGAATATATTAAACTCAGTATTTACAGTCCATTTTTGTCTTCATTTGTAAATCACGTTTTATTGGAAGCTTTCGGCAAATTACACACTCATGCTAATTTTGTATTCATAAGAATAAATACTTCGAAGCCGTGCCACAGTGTTGGGGACTAAGATGTTTCTCCATATACAAATTAGTCCAAAATTTGGTGTTACAATGTAACACCATGTTCACAAAATTAATTTATAGTCACAGTCATAGGTTGTTATAGTTTAAGGCAACAATCTGCATATAAATAATGCTTAATAAAGAAATATTGTATTGTATTGTATTATGAATATGTGTACAATTATTTACAAGCATACGGAAACTTACCATTTAATGTAAGTGAAGTGTGTAATTATTATAATGAGGTAATTCAAGCTCGGGTGAATATTGTATGACTATACTTTAGGATTAAAAAAGATTGGTTCAGTCCATACCTTTGATATTGTAGAAACTTCACACTTCTTGCAAGCCATAGAATCTAACATCATTTGTTGTTTAAACTTTTCTGTGACATCATAAAAGAAGGCGGAGTCTTTGATATGATCATAAGGCTCTTCTTCATCTTTACTATCTTGTTGTGTGAAAGCCATGTATCGACTTTCATCTGTGGATAGTGATAGAAATATATTAGGCTAAGCTAACAATACAATAGTTAAATATTAACAATCAAAAGGAATTTTTCAACCAGATTTAATCAGTTTCGGCCTTAACCCACAAAAAAATTATTTGATAAACACCCAGCTGATTCCACGACTGCCAGAAAATGCTCTATAATGCGGACCTGATAAGAGGACATCCCCTTTCTCCATCCAGCAGCCAGCCATTTCCCCCTCTAATCCAAAAATTTCCCCAGCCTAAGCAGTCATACCGGAGTCTGACAGCTATGTGTCATCAGAAACACACTGGACTTTGTTGCATAATCAATCACATTATGTCATGTCAGGCTCTAAAAATTAATACATGTAATCAGCTATCATTATCATTGTAACATGTAGGTGTTAGCATGTATAAACAACAAAGTTGAAACAGATTTCAATCTGATTATTATATATTATGTAATACACATTGAACAATTAAACCCATATCCAGTCTTGTTTAAAGAGTGGTACTGACTGTTCTATCTTAGTAAGAGTGACTTGTTATTGCCAAAACATTTAATGTGACAGCTATTGTCTTGTAGTGTATGCATAGAACATGTTATTTTCTGTTTCCCTGTCTGAAAGAATGTAAATCTCTACTTACCTATAACAGTAAAAGAACCATTAGGTTTACTATTTATAGCATCCATAAGATCTCTAGATGATGAACGTTTATGTTTTAATTTCAAATCCATTCTATCTACTTGTCGTTGTAATGAATTGATTAATTCTTGTGTAGACAAGTCATTGCCATCTATAAATATAACAATTTAGAATACAGAAATTTTAATTTAAATACTAATAAGAAATGTAATAAGGTAACTACATTAAAGCCGGATTTTAAAAACTTTAACACAAAAATTATGAAGGGAAATAATCCATAATAAAGCCAGGTAGAGTTGTGGTTACTTTCTAATTCTGTTCATCACATATTATGTTATCATTGTATGAAGTTTCATAAAGATCTGACAATAAATGGCAGAGATATATGGTAAATTGAAAACACATTTGTTAACCACACTGGACTCTGTTGCAAAATCCGGTTATTAAAAAAAATCATATAGGGATCTTATTCTTTACAAATTAAGCATTTGGGACTAAAAGTTTATAAAACATTCCATGATTTTGCAATAACCAAGGAGGATCAATGTTAAAATACAGTTTAAGTCAGCTTCCATACACATGTTAACCCCTGATCATTAAAATCACCTTCAGGCAGATAAACTCTCACAATACCCATTTACACCTGGGTGGAGTGAACAATAGTAGGTAAAGTTCTTGCTTATGGAAATAAGCAGTACTCTAAGGGGTTCCAACCCGGGGCTTCTTGATCCCTATATGTGCTTCCTACCAATGAACCACTGCTCCTACCAAAGAGAATTATCAAATGTATCTTAGACTATTTATTTCAACTGATATAACTACAGTACTAAGTTCATTCTACTAAATGACACATACTTGACACTTAAATAATTTTACAGTCCAAAATCTAGGACAGAAAAATCATGAACAAAATTCTCTGAATTCAGAAAAAAATATTCATAATCTTCAGATTAAATGTTCAAACAAGCTAACCACTAAATCTACTAAAAACTTAGGTCATGTTAAAAGTGTGCTTTAACCAACAAACAACAACACAACTGTGGCCTTAGTTGAAAGTATTTTGACAACATAATTAACGGAATCATGGTTAGCAATTAACACAATATAAAGTTAATTAAAATAATATTTCAACACTGCTCTAATAGCATGACAGTTTAATTTCTCTAATGAAATAAGACAAAAAGTACATTAACTGGTACAACATTATACAGTATAACCTCTGCTAACGGCACCTCTAACGAGCGGCAACCTCCGACGAGCGGCATATTAGAATTCCCCCCGTCGATTTTACTCTATGATTTACCTCTAATGAACGACACCTCTGCAGAGCGGTAAACGGCCGTTCAAATAAATTCCCAAAGTTAATCTTTACCTCTATACAGCGACACTAAGTCTAGCAAGGTTTACATCAATAATCGATAATTATCTATAACCGGATGATTTAAACAATAAGCGAAACCCCTAATCGTATAACACTACCCTCAAGTGTCATGTTGCTAAATCATTTGACTAACAGGGGTTAATAAACAAGTGACATATGGTTTCCATGACACCAACGAACGGACCTTAGATGAGGAGCGCTTTGTTTGGTAGGCTGACGTCATCAAGTATCAGATGCACATACGTCTAGCTAGTTGACGATAATAAATGAAATATTTGTTATTGTTCTTTTTATTAAAAGCTTCGATGATATGAATTCTGTCTTAAGATTATTTGAGGTTTAAGATAATATCAGATATTTACTCCCGAAAAGACGACGATAATTCATGCTAAATAGTATTCGCCATTAGACAAGTATAAAAACATTTGACAGTAACAGAATCGATTTCTCTAGTGTATTGCTTTCTTTAGCATAAAACTAACTTTCATGCTAGGAATTGTCAACCGTTATAATTATTTATTTAAAAAACTTCGTAATCTTATTAAAACTTTTTTTACTTTTGTCGATCAGCGCTCGCTAAAAACTGTATTTACATTACGGAACGGATAAAGGCCAGTTTTCCGGACCGAAAACGGCCGTTTTCGTGATCGGTAGAAAAAGTCTACCTCTGCAGAGCGACACCTCTGCAGAGCGGCAATTTTTTCAAACTCCGCCGAAAGTCGCTCTGCAGAGGTTACACTGTATAGTATCTTAATTATCATTTATCAAGACAGTACAGTGGGAGATTTTACGTCACTATGTAAGTCATGACTGAACTAGAGATTTGTGATAAACTTATACGCTCAACTGAGGCACATATAGTACTTGCACTTTTTTTCTAACGCCCTAGTTACACTTTGTATTTAGCTGTTAACTAACTACTTTGCACATTTTTTTGTCAGTTACTGACAACTGTCCTATAGGATTAAGAATCATTGGTAGGAAGGGAATGGGGGTAGAAAAAAAAATCATGACCAAACTCCATAATAGTATGTCCTACCCTGGAATTGAATCCCTGACCCCTTAATCAGTAGCCTGATTAGCCGGGGTTGAAGTATTAGTAAATTATATTCAACTGACAGAGGCACATACATTAACCTGACTGATTTAAATACTGACTACAGTACTTTTGTACTCATTAAATTGACAAGAAAATATTTCATATCTTTTATGTTGTGATCATGTGAATGTGAGTCCAATAAAATTTTTAATATTTTGAAACTTATGTGAAACAATCAGTCAGTTATAACTTATATATTGAAATGTTATTTCTACATTTTATCAATGCAATAATATAATACTAGGCATTAAATAGAACATGATGATAACAGTTAAGTCTAGGGCTGCTGCGAGTATCTGAGTACTTGGATATTCGCGATCCCGACCAGAAAATCGAGTACGAATATTCATCATGTCCGAAATCATTTTGGAAAAAATGAAAGAACATTTTCAGCTTAATTGCCACTGAAAATGAGTCGCACTACTAATGAAAACTTTAATTGATGTAGGGACCGAATTATCTTGTGTCAAAATTTCGATTGATTTATTGATTAACATTTAAACAATAATGTTATCACTGAAAATGCCCACAAACGTCTGGTAATAGAAAATGTTGGGAACACATGGTTTTCATATAGATAAAGCTTCTGTTATTCTTCACTTAATTTTGTTATTACATGAATTAAATTTCCATTAAAAAGTGATTCGTGGTTCGATTCGTGAATCGCTACACATGAAACGTAGTTCGGATCGGCACTTGCTCAACGATCCACAGCCCTAGTTAAGTCCCATTATAAAGACAACCTTGTTTATTGCAAAATATAGGATTTTTGATGATTTTTAAGTTCCAAATATCCAATTTGATAAGAAAAAAGTCCCGGTATTAAAACCATTTCATTATTAAAACCTTCATTTTTGATGGTCCTTAAAGGGGAAGTTTAGGGTACAAAGAACATTAAAATACAAGAAAATGTCACCTGTTTCTATAGAAATACAACTATAATCCTAATACCACAATTACATCCAGTAGTTTCAATGTCCAACACAAACAACTAAAACTAATTAATATCTCAGTATATTCAACTTAAATATTGAAAAATCTTCCAACGTCCAAAAGAATATTAAATGTTCAAAAATGATCTAAATATTGTTCCAGTTAATTACTTTCTCAGGTTTTCAATAAAATAAAACTAGAATTTATTCAAATATATCAATCAAATTCAATCAGATATTATGTAAACCTTTTAAAACATATTCAAGATATTACTTTACAATTGTGTGGCAAGATTGGTATCAAAGCTAAGCTCCTTTAAATTTAATATCTAGATATTTGAATCTACTTTTCAAAGACACAAAGTTTTTATTTGGCGCTCATCATTAAATTGATATATGCAGATAATTAGGTATGCTTTAATAAACAGGTGAGAGAAGAAACTGTCAACTTTAAATTTCTTTCACTTACAACTATCAATCTTGAACAGCATTAGTAGGTAGCAATTATTGATAAATTTTAGTTAAAAGGCTATTAAAAATACATTATTTGGTTCTTTCAATGAAAAATAATGAATGATAATAGGAAAATCTCTAATTTATTGTTATAAGTAGAGCTCAAACATGCAAAATATTGGTTTTGAAGCCATTCAAAATACATTATTCGGTTCTTTCAATAAGATTAAGAATGACAGTGGGAAAATCTCAAGTTTATCACTTTCCTTAAGCTTAAACATGCAGAAAATTCAGTTTTACGGCCATTTAAAATATCCTTTGTTTCTTTCAATAAAATTATGAATTATAATTGGAAATCTCAAATTTGTTTTTCTGGATGAGTAAAGTTCAAGCATCCATTTACATTGTTCACTAACACATGAGGTTACTTTATTAGCATGTGCATTTCACTCACTTAAATAAAGTTACATTGATTCTATCATTTTCTTTGATGAAAACTGCACATCGTGGGCAAAATGTGCAAAATGATCCGCCATTACTCAGTATAAAAAGAGTGAGTTACGACTGTTTTGCGCTAAGCTCGAGACATGAAAGTTTGATTTATTCAGTATAGAAAATCTTTGTTATGATTGGATTGCACATCTTTTATTTAACCATGTAACAAAAGCTAAAGGTTGGGCTGCTCTTCTATTGTCATACAAGGTAACCAAAGTTCAAAAATTTGCAAAAAAGGCAAAAACTATAGTTTTTTTTGGTATAAAAAAAACAAGGTTGCACTTCTTTTATTAAACAGCATAATGAAGGTTGAAAAAAAATGCAATAAAAAAAGCAAAAAATTTTTTTTGTAAAAAGTCAAGAAAATTAATGTCAACAAATACTGAAAACATTTTACTTTTAGCCTAAAATTAATACAAAACTGTTATATTAAACATTCAGATCCATATAATTTTTCAATACCAGGCGTTTAAATGGTTTATCTTGAATATTAAACATATTAAAATTTCTTTTACTCAAATCATAGAAAAAATATGTATAAAAAATTAAACTAAAAACATCATTAATTCAAGTGGGTACAGATTGAATAAGCTCAAATATTAAACTTACCAAAAAATATATCAAACATCATTGAATTCTAGTTCTATACAAAATAACCGCCTGGTAGGTAGCACGTTTATCTTAACACCTCTCAAAGTTATACTCAACAAAATATGACATTTTTGTCTGTTTATATACCTAGTCACTGACTGCATGGGTCCACCATAAACAATAACTTAGGATTGGTCCAATTATAGTTATCTACACATTATTATTCATAATTATCACAATAATTGACATAAATTATAATAAAAATCAAATCTAATTTCCATATTTAATGAAAAAATTAAAAGTAAATATTTTCCCTCAATAATTTTCACCTACATTGAGCACACACTTTGCAATAGGTCCCACTGGTACCGCGAATGATAAATATTAGTTTTAATTAATTCTATTTTTAGACATAATCAAATCCATACATAAAATATTTTCACAACTTTTTTATGTCTGGCTGCAATAATTCTAATAAATTAATTATCTTGGGCATAAAATTGTAATAAAAACATAAAACTTTGTCTATATTTCTGGCCAGTAAACAATGACATCAAATCCTGATCCAATTAGTTCCAGTCATCTATCGACCAATGAAAATTGAGAAAATATCAAGGACACATCCCGTCAATAAAGGACACATCCAGTCAATAAAGTGTTTACAATTTGTCTATAGAACAACAAACTGAAGCTCTCATGGCATTATTCAATCATTCAAGCAGGCTGTAATGGCATCATGCCCTCCTCTGCCTTGTATTAATCTCTGAACAATAAAATTACATCAAGGTTCAGCGACTCTGATCATATTAATATGTTTATCAAAATTATACAATATTTAGTCAATGAATTTCACATAATGGGAATTACCAACATGCCAAATCAACACGTTATTGGTTACATGGTCGATGAATTTCAGTTTTGACCAATAGACATACAATGTAGAATGTTTACTTTTTCTTCCATTCATAAAATGACCAAAGTTTACACTCAGGTCAGGGGGGATTGGTTTGTTTCTATAAGATTATAGTAATGCTGGGGGTTCCAGACCAATTAACCTGGAAACTGGTCAGTATGAACTGTTCCATTCATACAAGTATATTTTATCTAGACTATAAAATAATATTACGATGTAGTTGGTCTTCATGAGTTAAAAAGACCTGTAATTCAATCCAAATGAAATGGTCAATTTTATTTGACTGAATAAGCATTTACCTGTCCAAAACTGTTAATTATCATAATAGAAACAGTTAGTGTCAACTTTGTATAGCTCAATAAATGTAATAAGTGAATGTGATATGTTTAATGGGTTGATATTTACTTTTTATTTAAAATTTATTAATTATCAAACTAATGTGATGGTACCTTTGAACTATTGATAGTGGATACATTGGAACTACAGTGATTTTAGTGGGTCCACATTGGAAGTCTCCAACATAGATTAAGCTAGTATAGAACTATAGATAGAATGTAGACTAGTTTTACCCTGACCAATCAGAATTTCTTACCTTGTAACTGTTTCTCATTTTCAAAAGCAGATTTTACTGTAGTAAGTCTGTAATCTAATAATTCTTTCTCTGAAAATAGAGAATATATAACAACATCAATAATTAAAAAAGTTATTACATTTTATAGTCTAAGTTTCACATTCACTGACTTTACAGCTATTACTCCTGGTCATTGGGCTACTGGTATCTATTTACCAATCTCCCTGAGGAGTCTTTTATTTTACTCTGCTTTGTGCAGCCGACAGATTGGCACAACCTAATTATACCACCCATGCAGGTATCCATTTACACCTGGGTGGAGAGAAGCAATCACAGGTAAATTTTTTGCTTAAGGAAATTAGCAGTGCCCTAGGCAGTGTTCGAACCTAGGACCTCTCGAACCCTAAGCCCACTCCCTACAATTAGACTACTGCTCTAGGTATAATAATTGACAACATGTATAGTGCCCTCCAAAAGTCCTTAGACAAAATCCTTTTTTAGGATGATTAAATTCACATTTGCCAATTACAAAAAGAAACAAAGAGTTATCTGAGCAAATTTCAAAATCAGCATACATTATTTTAATAACAGACTTTTAACACCAATGTGAAGAGAAACAATCAAAAGTAAAACTTCTACTTTAAGGGACTTCAGAAAGATGCAGTGCCCCTGGCAAATAGGATTCAAAACCTCTCTATACTTATTTTACTCAATACATGATTTTTTTCTACATACAATAGATTGAGAGCTCAGCCTGGAAGGTTTGTGACAATAAGTTAACGTGAACTGAGTGTTTGACCCATCTGAATTTAACATTATTGCTGCCCTTTGTTTCTTACTATTTTTCTAGGGTTTTTTGATGTAGATAAATATAGTTTGTTTGTTTGTTTGGGTTTTACGGCGCACCAACACAAAAAGGTCATATCGCGCCGACAGCTATTAATGCTACTAAAGATAAATATAGGAAATAGATTTAAGTGCCAGGTTAAATACTTGACCCATGCAAGTAGTTCCAAGTTAGCCTAGGTCCAGCCTTCAAACTTTTACAGTAACATCAAATTTTATTCATACTTTAACGCCGTGTCAACACAATTTTTTATGTTATTTTATGGCATTCAGCACATCTAACCTAACTTTCCTGGGCCCTTGTCTTTATCCTAAGTACTCACCTACCCTTCCACAAGGGCAGAAACTTTGCCATATACCTTATTAATGGAGGAAAATTGACATAATTGTCTAATTTTCATGGAAGGTTATAACCTCCCTGGGTGGTATTCGAACCTTTACCCTCTTCAAAACACTAGATTCAAAATCTCAGTGTGCTAACAACTGCGCTACCAACCGGGTTTTTACAACTTATAATTCACTAGAATATTAAGAGATATTTTGTTTAATGAACTCTATGAAAACTGAATAACATCTTACTTTAAAGATTCCAATAAATTCTTGAAACAAAATAATAACTCCAAATAATTGTAGCACTGATTTCCAGAAATTTTGATGTATTTAAACACTACAGTAAATCCATAAGAATTTATCAACTTGAATATTCTAAGCCTTGATCTTTGATACACTCCAACATTCTAATATAAGCTAAGTATATATTTGGTTTTAAATTTTCAAAATGAAAAAAACAACTTAATTAGCATATTAAAATGAAAATCTGAATACATCATTGATTGATGGATTCAAAATAATTAAAAAAAAAAATATAAATCTAATACATGTATTTAAAAAAGTAAAAAGCATACATTTACATAAAAGTATTAAGCAGTGAAGGTCAAGGAAAACTAGTATATTAAAATACTACGTCATAAATATGTCTTAAATGCTAAACTTAAAGCCTATTAAATTAATAGTTTGTCATGTCCTAAAACACATTTATAGAAGGTCAAACAAATGTAGCAAATACAAGAATATTATTGCTAACATATACCACATTTGTATAGCACTCTTTTCATATTGAACATATGTTCAAAAGTGCTTCACAATTATATGCATAATTTATGAATAAATGATAAAAATGGTTAAGACATATTTAAAAATTACAAAAAATAGACTTAATACTGATGAATACTAAGCATCAGATTTTTGGCAAGTCAATAATGATAAAATGAGAGCATTTTCAAATAAGGGACTTTAGTCAGTTATTTTCCTTGTATACTCTTCAAAATAGGTAGGTCTAATTAGTTGGATTACTCGGATTATACCCTTACTTTTCAAGGTCTGTGAAGTTAGCGATCTATTGTCTATTCTCTATTCAAAAGTCTATTCGCTCAATGGACAGCTATGTATTGAAAAATCTATTCATGCAGAAATCTATTCGCATTTACTGTATACATTGATATAGGAAAGTTCAAATATCTGTACAAAAATCTGTACACAAAATGCCGAAAAGACAGCTGTCTATTCGGAAATCTATTCAGAAGTCTATTCGAAAAAAATCACTAGTGCAATAAAACATATTTAAAAGTCTTTTCATAGAATACATAAATAGACAAATGTCCATTCAAAAGTCTATTCCGAAGTCTATTCGAAAAAAACCAGTAATGCAATCAAACAGATTTAAAAGTCTTTTCGTGGAATACGCAAAGAGACAAATGTCTTTTCAAAAGTCTATTCAGAAGTTTATTCGCAAAAACATAGTATTGAAATCTTAATGATCAAGATGTCTATTCCCAAAAATCCAGGGACAAATGTCCATTCAAATGTCTTTTCGGATATCTATTCGCAAAATCATATATGTGCCTTAAGACTGTGTCTGAAGTCTATTATTAAGTTGGGAATTGATAGATATCCATTCAAATGTCTATTCAAAAGACTATTTGCAATATCTGGTGAATGCATTCGGAATGAGTCAGAATTCTATCATAGATTTTCAAATGGACATCTGTCCATTCAAAAGTCTATTCAGAAGTCTATTCGCAAAATCATATATATGCATAAAGAATTTGTCTGTAGTCTATTTTAAAGTTGCAAATAGACAGATGTCCATTTAAATGTCTATTCAGAAGTCTATTCGCAAAATCTGGTGAATGCGTCCAGAATGGGTCAGAAGTCTATTATAGAGTTCGAATAGAGAGCTGTCCATTCAGAAGTCTATTCAGAAATCTATTCGCAAAATTTGGTGAATGCGTTCAGAATGAGTCAGAACTAACAAACAGTAGCACATACACAGCTGTCCATTCAAATGTCTATTCAGAAGTCTATTCGCAACATCATATGCAAATACGCATTTAGAATGTGTCTGACGTCTATTTTAAAGTAGCGAATAGAAAGATGTCCATTCAAAGTCTATTCAAAAGTCTATTCGAAAAAATCGGTAAATGCGTTCAGAATGAGGCAGAAGTCTATTATAGAGTTTCGAATAGAGAGCTGTCCATTCAAAAGTCTATTCAGAAGTTTATTCGCAAAATCATATAAATGCATTAAGAATGTGTCTGTAGGCTATTGTAAAGTTGCAAATAGACAGATGTCCATTCAAATGTCTATTCAGAAGTCTATTCGCAAAATCATGTATATGCCTGCAGAATGAGTCTGATATCGTTTATAGAGTTTCGAATAGAGAGCTGTCCATTCAAAAGTCAATTTAGAAGTCTATTCGCAAAATTATTAAGAATGTGTCTGAAATGTATTATAAAGTTGCGAATAGACAAATGTCCATTCAAATGTCTATTCAGAAGTCTATTCAGAAGTCTATTCGCAAAATCATGTATATGCATTCAGAATTAGTCAGAAGTCTTTTATAGAGTTTCGAATAGAGAGCTGTCCATTCAAATGTCTATTCAGAAGTCTATTCGAAAAATAATATATTTGAATTGAGAATGTGTCTGAAGTCTATCACGAAGTTGCAAATAAAAAGATGTCCATTCAAATGTCCATTCAGAAGTCTATTCGCAAAATTATGTATATGCATTCAGATTGAGTCAGAAGTCTTTTAAAGAGTTTCGAATAGAAAGCTGCCCATTCAAAAGTCTATTCAGAAGTTTATTCGCAAAATCATATAAATGCATTAAGAATGTGTCTGTAGGCTATTGTAAAGTTGCAAATAGGCAGATGTCCATTCAAATGTCTATTCAGAAGTCTATTCGCAAAATCATGTATATGCCTGCAGAATGAGTCTGATATCGTTTATAGAGTTTCGAATAGAGAGCTGTCCATTCAAAAGTCAATTTAGAAGTCTATTCGCAAAATTATTGAGAATGTGTCTGAAGTGTATTATAAAGTTGCGAATAGACAAATGTCCATTCAAATGTCTATTCAGAAGTCTATTCAGAAGTCTATTCGCAAAATCATGTATATGCATTCAGAATTAGTCAGAAGTCTTTTATAGAGTTTCGAATAGAGAGCTGTCCATTCAAATGTCTATTCAGAAGTCTATTCGCAAAATCATGTATATGCCTGCAGAATGAGTCTGATATCGTTTATAGAGTTTCGAATAGAGAGCTGTCCATTCAAAAGTCAATTTAGAAGTCTATTCGCAAAATTATTGAGAATGTGTCTGAAGTGTATTATAAAGTTGCGAATAGACAAATGTCCATTTAAATGTCTATTCAGAAGTCTATTCAGAAGTCTATTCGCAAAATCATGTATATGCATTCAGAATTAGTCAGAAGTCTTTTATAGAGTTTCGAATAGAGAGCTGTCCATTCAAATGTCTATTCAGAAGTCTATTCGAAAAATAATATATTTGCATTGAGAATGAGTCAGAAGTCTATTATAAAGTTGCAAATAAAAAGATGTCCATTCAAATGTCCATTCAGAAGTCTATTCGCAAAATTATGTATATGCATTCAGATTGAGTCAGAAGTCTTTTATAGAGTTTCGAATAGAAAGCTGCCCATTCAAAAGTCTATTCGGAAGTCTATTCGCAAAACCTGGTAAATGCGTTCAAAATGAGTCAGAAGTTTTTTATAGAGTTACGAATAGAGAGCTGTCCATTCAAAAGTCTATTCAGAAGTCTATTCGCAAAATTATATATATGCATTAAGCATGTGACTGAAGTCTATTATAAAGTTGCGAATAGAGAGCTGTCCATTCAAATGTCTATTCAGAAGTCTATTCGCAAAATCATATATATGCACTAAGAATGTGACTGAAGTCTATGATAAAGTTGCGAATAGACAGATGTCTATTCAAATGTCTATTCAGTAGACTATTCGCAAAATCATGTATATACCTTCAGAATGAGTCTAAAGCCTATTATAGAGTTTCGAATAGAGAGCTGTCCATTCAAAAGTCTATTCAGAAGTCTATTCGCAAAATCATATATATGCATTCAAAATGAGTCAGAAGTCTATTATAAAGTTGCAAATAGACAGATGTCCATTCTAATGTCTATTCAGAAGTCTATTCGCAAAATCATGTATATGCCTGCAGAATGAGTCTGGTATCGTTTATAGAGTTTCGAATAGAGAGCTGTCCATTTAAGAGTCTATTTAGAAGTCTATTCGCAAAATTATTAAGAAAGTGTCTGAAGTGTATTATAAAGTTGCGAATAGACAAATGTCCATTCAAATGTCTATTCAGAAGTCTATTCAGAAGTCTATTCGCAAAATCATGTATATGCATTCAGAATTAGTCAGAAGTCTTTTATAGAGTTTCGAATAGAGAGCTGTCCATTCAAAAGTCTATTCAGAAGTCTATTCGCAAAATCATGTATATACCTTCAGAATGAGTCTAAAGCCTATTATAGAGTTTCGAATAGAGAGCTGTCCATTCAAAAGTCTATTCAGAAGTCTATTCGCAAAATCATATATATGCATTCAAAATGAGTCAGAAGTCTATTATAAAGTTGCAAATAGACAGATGTCCATTCAAATGTCTATTCAGAAGTCTATTCGCAAAATCATATATATGCATTCAGAATGTGACTGAAGTCTATTATAAAGTTGCGAATAGAGAGCTGTCCATTCAAATGTCTATTCAGAAGTCTATTCGCAAATTATATATATGCCTTAAGAATGAGACTGAAGTCTATAATAAAGTTGCGAATAGACAGATGTCCATTCAAATGTCTATTCAGAAGTCTATTCGCAAAATCATATACATGCATTAAGAATGTGACTGAAGTCTATGATAAAGTTGCGAATAGACAGATGTCTATTCAAATGTCTATTCAGAAGTCTATTCGCAAAATCATGTATCTGTCCATTCAAAAGTCTATTCAGAAGTCTATTCGCAAAATCATATATATGCATTCAAAATGAGTCAGAAGTCTATTATAAAGTTGCAAATAGACAGATGTGCATTCAAATGTCTATTCAGAAGTCTATTCGCAAAATCATATATATGCATTCAGAATGTGACTGAAGTCTATGATAAAGTTGCGAATAGAGAGCTGTCCATTCAAATGTCTATTCAGAAGTCTATTCGCAAAATTATATTATTATATGCCTTAAGAATGTGACTGAAGTCTATTATAAAGTTGCGAATAGACAGATGTCCATTCAAATGTCTATTCAAAAGTCTTTTCGTAAAATCATGTATTTGCATTCAGAATGAGTCTGAAGTCTATTATAAAGTTGCTGTCCATAGAAATGTCTTTTCGGAAGTCTATTCGAAAAATTATATATATGCAGTTAGAATATTCCAGAATGTGTCTGAAGTATATTAAAAAGTTGCGAATAGAGAGCTGTCCATTCAAATGTCTATTCCGAAGTCGATTTGCAAAATCTTTTATATGCATAAAGAATGTGTCACAAGTCAAAGATAGGGTTAGGAATAGACTGCTGTCCTATTTGCAAACAGTAGTTCGCATTCAGAATGTAGCAGAAGTTTCTTTTTGAAAAGTGATAAATAAACATATTCAAATTATTTGTTAGAAGTCCTTTAACAAAATCATTCATATGCATTTTTAATGTGTCAGAATTATTTGCTGGGTTTGTGAATAGACATGCTCTTTGAAGAAGGTCTACTTTTTTCTATTCAAAGCAAGATTTCTATTTTTCTCCTGGTAGTAAGTCTTCTCTCGGCAGCTGAATTACTTCTTTTTTTGTAATCAGGTCTTACGGACTTTTAAAAACAACTATTGGCATGAGATTAATACTTCTAATTGGTTTTTGTCTACCCTTTTCATTTCGGTTACAAGATGAATACATTATATCATTCGGAACGACCTCGGCGATCATCTACGAATTTGTATTTGCGTGGAAAATCGCCGAGGTAGTTCCGAATGACATTATATATATATATATATATAAGCACAGGTCCGTGCTTGTTGTATATATATATATATACAACAAGCACGGACCTGTGAGAAAACACCACGATTGACGTCACGCTGTTGCACCGACAAAAGAACTTAACAAAATGGCGTAAAATTGTGTTTCTTATAAAACAAAAATCATCATTTTTACAGGCTCAATCACTTAAATGTAAATGTAAAGTAGTTTCTTTTGGCGCTTATTTTTCTTGTGGATAATAACACTTTGTTTACGATTTAATATGAAATTCACAGGTTTCTACCTACAAACTTCGAAATATTAGCATGTCTCAAACAATGGCGCTTCCTCGAATAAAACCAGCACTGGTTACCGTATTTGAATTTGCACTTGTGTAATCTACGGTACAGTGACCTTGTTTGAACCAGATTTACCGGCTCGATTTGGTTTACAGAATCGGCAAAATTACGACGATACGAAAAGGCAAATTCGACCTTCACCTACAATTGCCGAAATATTCGGGAGATTCATTTATGTTTACGAGAGTTAAGAAACTTACTTAATTCAGGCAAAGCACGCAAACTTAAAAAAACTTGGCAGGTCCATCACAATTACACCTGACACATTCTGAATCGATTAACATAAGTTTCCAAATAGACTTCTGAAAAGACATTTCAATGGGCAGCTGTCTATTCTAACTTTATAATAGACTTAGGACACATTTTAATGCATATATAATTTGCAAATAGACTTCTGAATAGACTTTTGAATGGACATTTGCCTCTTTTCATATTCCGCGAAAAGACTTTCAATCTGTTTGATTGCATTACTGAGTTTTTTGGCGAATAGACTTCTGAATAGACATTTGAATGGACATCTGTCTATTCGAAACTCTATAAGAGACTTCTGACTCATTCTGAACGCATTTACCAGATTTCGCGAATAGACATCTGAATAGACTTTTGAATGAACATCTCTCTATTCGAAACTCTATGAAAGACTTCTGATTCATTCTGACTGCATATACATGATTTTGCGAATAGACTTCTGAATAGACATTTGAATGGACATCTGTCTATTCGCAACTTTATAGTACACTTTAGACACATTCTTAATGCATATATATATGATTTTGCGAATAGACTTCTGAATACACTTCGAATAGACATTTGTCTTTTTACGTATACCACGAAAAGACTTTTAAATCTGTTTGATTGCATTACTGACTTTTTTGGAATAGACTTCTAAATAGACATTTGAATGGACATCTCTCTATCCGCAACTATATAATAAACATCTGACACATTCTTAATACATAAATATGATTTTGCGAATAGACTTCTGAAAAGACATTTGAATGGACATTTGTCTATTCGCTACTTTATAATAGACTTCAGACATTCTTCATGTTTATATATGATTTTGCGAATAGACTTCTGAATAGACATTTGAATGGACAGCTGTGCATTCGCTACTGTATGATAGACTTCTGACTCATTCTGAACGCATTAACCAGATTTCGCGAATAGACTTCTGAATAGACTTTTGAATGGACATCTCTCTATTCGAAACTCTATTAAAGACTTCTGACTCATTCTGAATGCATATACATGATTTTGCGAATAGACTTCTGAAAAGACATTTGAATGGACATCTGTCTATTCGCAACTTTATAGTACACTTTAGACACATTTTTAATGCATATATATAATTTGCGAATAGACTTCTGAATAGACATTTGAATGGACATTTGACTCTTTTCATGTTCCGCGAAAAGACTTTCAATCTGTTTGATTGCATTACATTACTGAGTCTTTTGGAATAGACTTCTGAATAGACATTTGAATGGACAGCTCTCTATTCGAAACTCTATAAAAGACTTCTGACTCATTCTGCACGCATTTACCAGATTTCGCGAATAGACTTCTGAATAGACTTTTGAATGGACATCTCTCTATTCGAAACTCATTCAAAGACTTCCTACTCATTCTGAATGCATTTACATGATTTTGCGAATAGACTTCTGAAAAGACATTTGAATGGACATTTGTCTATTCGCAACTTTATGGTAGACTTTAGACACATTCTTAATGCATATATATGATTTTGCGAATAGACTTCTGAATAGACATTTGAATGGACAGCTATCTATTTGCTACTCTTTGAATAGACTTTTGACACATTTTAAATGCATATGTATGATTTTGCGAATAGACTTCTGAATAGACATTTGAATGGACAGCTGTGCATTCGCTACTGTATGATAGACTTCTGACTCATTCTGAACGCATTAACCAGATTTCGCGAATAGACTTCTGAATAGACTTTTGAATGGACATCTCTCTATTCGAAACTCTATTAAAGACTTCTGACTCATTCTGAATGCATATACATGATTTTGCGAATAGACTTCTGAAAAGACATTTGAATGGACATCTGTCTATTCGCAACTTTATAGTACACTTTAGACACATTTTTAATGCATATATATAATTTGCGAATAGACTTTTGAATGGACATTTGACTCTTTTCATGTTCCGCGAAAAGACTTTCAATCTGTTTGATTGCATTACATTACTGAGTCTTTTGGAATAGACTTCTGAAAAGACATTTGAATGGACAGCTCTCTATTCGAAACTCTATAAATGACTTCTGACTCATTCTGCATGCATTTACCAGATTTCGCGAATAGACTTCTGAATAGACTTTTGAATGGACATCTCTCTATTCGAAACTCATTAAAAGACTTCCTACTCATTCTGAATGCATTTACATGATTTTGCGAATAGACTTCTGAAAAGACATTTGAATGGACATTTGTCTATTCGCAACTTTATGGTAGACTTTAGACACATTCTTAATGCATATATATGATTTTGCGAATAGACTTCTGAATAGACTTTTGAATGCACAGCTCTCTATTCGGAACTCTATAAAAGACTTCTGACTCATTCTGAATGCATATACATGATTTTGCGAATAGACTTCTGAATAGACATTTGAATGGACATCTGTCTATTCCCAACTTATGGTAGACTTTAGACACATTCTTAATGCATATATATGATTTTGCGAATAGACTTCTGAATAGACTTTTGAATGGACTTTGTCTCTTTAAAAAGACTTTGAAATCTGTTTGATTGCATAATTGACTTGTTTGGAATAGACTTCTGAATAGACATTTGAATGGACAGCTCTCTATTGGAAACTTTATAATAGACTACAGACACATTCTTAAAGCATATATATGATTTTGCGAATAGAGATCCGAAAAGACTTTTGAATGGACATTTGTCGCTTGCATTCTTGGAATAGAAACCTTGCTCATTCAGATTGCACTACTATGTTTTTGCGAATAAACTTCTGAAAAGACTTTTGAATGGACATTTGTCTCTTTACGTATTCCATGAAAAGACTTTTAAATCTGTTTGATTGCAATACTGACTTTTTTTCGAATAGACTTCTGAATAGACTTCCGAATAGACAGCTGTCTTTTCGGCATTTTGTGAACAGATTTTTGTACAGATATTTGAACTTACCTATATTTATGTAAACAGTAAATGCGAATAGACTTCTGAATGAATAGATTTCTCAATACATAGCTGTCTATTGTGCAAATAGACTTTTGAATAGAGAATAGACAATAGATAGCTAACTTCACAGACCTTACTTTTCAATGTTAATTTGCCAAATTTAATCTTGAATAACTTTTTTGTACATCATTTAATTTGTTTTTCAATTATCATTGAAATCCTTACATAGGATTTCAATGATAAAATCCGAGGATTCCAACTGTAAGGACCTACTTACCAATTGGATTGCTTCAGATTTTATCAGGGAAAGATAACTGACTAAAGTCCCAAATTGTAATACCTCATATAGCTGGAAAACCACCATTTTAAGATTCCAATAATATATTTTATAACAATTTTTATTCTAGACTTGTACATGATAACCTTCATTGTTGCATTTTGATATAAAAATACAAAAGTATAATACGCTCCTGCTCCTGCTCACTCTTGCATTTAGCACATAAGTCATAAGTAAAAATAGGTTCAAGCTAGGTATAGTTCTATTACATTAACCTGTCACAACTTGAATAATTACACGGTCACTGAATGTGTTATTATTTAACCTCTTTTTAACCATTGAGCCACCAATCCATATTAATTATTGATAATCTAACTATATATGCGATGATTATGAATATCTGGGAAATAACAAGTTCGAAAGAGGTTAAAAAAAATAGATTCATTGCACGTGTAATTATTTAAGTTGTGACATGTTAATATAATAGAACTATATATAATACAATCATAATAAAGAAATAAACATAACTAATTAGAACAAGAGCTCCGCTGAGCGTGGCAAAATACCCTCAAAAAAGGATCAATCCAAAACGAGAGTTACAAGTATGGCAAGTAATGAAGGAGGAGTTGTCTGCACAAGAATTAGTTTATATTATATAAAAGGTGGAAATATTTCATAAGAAATGATGAAATTTGAATGTTTTCCCCTTTTAGGTATATATAAAAGGGAAATAATTCAAAAGTAAATTGTGCAATTAGAATTACATCCCCTTTATGAACTACTAGACATCAATATCTTTCACCAGTGTTTCAAGAAAATCAGTCAAGTAGTAAAGAAGGAGATGCTTGCACAAGAAATTACATATAAACAGACAGAAGGACAACCAGCCCCATAACATAATATGACCCTTTTTTAAAAAGCGCATAAAAATTAATTGATTTTAGTAAAACTTGTTCAGAGGATCACAGAATACATTTTATTGGCCTTATTAGAAAATATCTTGCACAAATAACAGAAAATAAGCGATAAAAATTTAAGTAAACTGTATCAAAAAGATCTAATGCTGAAAAATTAGTATATGAAAAACAAATATTGATCTTTTAAAAATGTTTCTACCATTTAACTTCTAATCAATAGAGTATGGACAATTCAAACTGAATGAGAAAATATTTTCTTAATAAGCAGGTCAATATGCTATTTGATAAATAAATATTTTGATACATGAATACAGTTTTGTTGAATTTTACTTAACTGTAAGTGGCGCTTACATTTACCCTGCTGATTTAAATAATCAATTCTAGTTTGATACTCCTCACACATAGATGTATATACAGGTAACAATTGCAACAATTTTTATCAACAGTGAGTACAAAAGTACTGTAAAGAGTATTTAAATCAGCAGGGTTAATATATGCACCACTGACAGTTGAATTAAATTTAACAATAACAATTAAATCTAAAATTTACAAAAAGAATGAATAGTCTGATTATTTCATGATGCTCTACACTGATTTTCAGACAATTTTTCAAGCATACTGCCACTGAGGTCAATTGACCTACACTATGTCTTTGGCTTAGACCAAGACAGAAGTTAATTCAATTAGAACTTAGCTGGTTCTCAGCACATGCCCACAGGTGCCAGACACAATTTTTCCTTCTAGCTGTATATATATATATATTCTTATTGTATATATATTCTCTATATATACAAGTAAGAAGTAAAAATTCCATCCGCCACATTTGCATATACCCTAACCAATATCTTACACTCGTGGCTTACTTGATACAACAGTAGGAGGATCAAGAGCTGTCAGAGGAGACAGCATGTTAGATTTAGTAAGTATTTGTCACAGGAGATGTGGTTGATGATAAGGAACATACATATTTTAAAATTTGAAAATATAACCTTAACAAATTTAAAGTAAATAAATAAATAAAAAAATTGAAGAAAAATTTAAGTTCATGGAGGACAATTTTGAAAAAAAAATGTATTTGGAGTTATGATTCTTGTCACATGAGATGTGGTTGATAATAAGGAACATATATTTAAAGTTTGAAGTCAAAACCTAAAGAAATAAAACAGTTGCAGTCAAAACAAATATTTTTTAAAGAAAACTATAAGTTCAAGAGGGGATAACTCTGAAAAAAATGTATAAGGGGTTATGATTCTTGTCACATGAGATGTGGTTGATAATAAGGAACATATATTTAAAGTTTGAAGTCAAAACCTAAAGAAATAAAACAGCTGCAGTAAAAACAAATATTTTTTAAAATAAATTTCTAAGTTCAAGGGGAGAAAATACTGAAAAAAAATGTATTTGGAGTTATAAACCTTGTCACATGAGATGTGGTTGATAATAAGTAACATACATTTAAAGTTTGAAGTCAATACCTAAAGAAATAAAACAGTTGTGGTAAAAACAAACATTTTTTAAAGAAAACTCTAAGTTCGAGGGGAGATAATTCTGAACAAAATATGTGAATTATATGGGTATATATTATGTATGTGTGTATGTATGTGTATGTATGTATCAATTGTGTTTAATTATATGCATTCATTTATGTAAAATATAATTATTTTATTTATATGAAAATAAATGAGCAACTAGTAGTTGCTGAAATTAAAAAAAAAAAATTCTGAACAAAATATATTTGGAGTTATGAACCTTGTCACATGAGATGTGGTTGATAATAAGGAACATGTATTTGAAGTTTGAAGTTAATATCTTAAGAAATAACAAAGATATAGAAGAAAGTATTTTACTGCACAAAAACTTTAATCTGTGCACAAAAACTTTAATCAGAAATGTGGACGCGGACGCCGGGGTGAGTAGGAGAGCTCTACATTACTACGTAAAGTCGAGCTAAAAATGGCTGTGGAAAATATTTCATGACCAAACTCTAGGAGGGTCTGCAGGTCTGGACCAAGAATTGAAGTCAATATGACCCCTGGATTTATAATAACATGTAAGACTTAACTTAGCTAATTGGATGGGATAAATTTAGAAATAACAACAGGGAAATCATCAATTGATATTAAATACAGCAATGGAATAGGAAATATGTTTAAAATCAAAATTCAGTATCAAAGGGTATACATTTATTTATTACCATATATGCTTTCCAGTAGAATACTCAGATTTATTAGTGAAATAGAAATCGATATTCTACCGTTTTGAAACAATGAAAATAAATTTGTTACTTTTCACTGTTTGGATGTGCCATATTCTGGAGACATATTATACTTAAACTTTAAAAAAGCCAGTTTAAAGCATATAATAAACAGAAAATTTGTTGTTTTTTTCAGTGTAAGATCTATTTATTTCACTCGTGAGCTAATTAATGATATTATATTTTCACTGGTGGCTAGGCCACTCATGAAAATATTGCATCCTTAGCTCACTCGTGAAATAAAAATCGATCTAACACAGATATAAACAAATATCCTCTATATCTTTTTATTGTTTCTTAATGAAATTACTGTTACAGTTTATGTGTATTGCATTAAGAATCAATCATGCACACCTAAATTGCAACAATAATTACAATAAATGCTCAAAATTCTCTTACTTTGTACTTAAACATTTTCTAATTTGTACAGATGTATTCATAATCAACTTAGAAAAGGATATTAAAGAACTTTCATTAATGAACTTGGTAGATTACAAGTGAACATGCCATTCACTTAACAAAACAAAACTATGTCAGTGGAGTCAAATTTTACATAACAGACTGTCTACAATTTAGAACAAATATTTAATACCAGATTAAAACAAAGTATTCATGCCTTTAAACAATAACCTGAGATAAATGTCAACTTAAGACTGACTTATACAACTTGATCTCCATAATGATTTTTTTAACTGGGGTTGGTTGAACAGTTGGTAGCGTGCCTGGATGTCAAATCTAGAGTCTAAAAGTGGGTACAGGTTCAAATCCCAACCAGGGAGGTTATACCCTTTTATGAAAATTTGACAATTATGTCAATTTTCCTGCATTAATAAGGTATATGGAGAAGTTTCTGGTCTTGTGGAAGAATAGGTGAGTACTGGTTATAGACCAGGGTCCGGGAAAGCAAGGTTAGGTGACTGGACACGGTAAAATAACCTAAAATGGTGTTGACACATAGTTAAACCCAGTATAAATCATAATGATTTAAACTTGTAGTCCCATGAAATTATAAGTGAATCCATGCAGTAGTTCTAAAGGTTTGCACCTAAAACCTTAACCTTACACATTAAGGAACATCTGAGAAGTATAACCCTATTCAATCTGATTAAAACCCGATCTAAAATTTTACCGCTCGCCTACTCGCTAATTTAAATCTGGCCTTTTCCAAACGAAGGTCACGTTCAGGTGACCTTTTCTCATCATAATATTCATGACGAAATTGTTATGATACGTAACTTGTTTACATCGTCTACGTCACACAATTTGAAATGAGCCACCCAATCGCAGACTGTGAATGATACCGCCGTTAAATTTGCAGGCAAACCTAGGTCTAAAAATAGAAATTACGATATCAAAATGTGATTAATAGTGTTTTCGTCTAGATGAAAGCTACGCATTGATTGGTCGACACAAAGTTCATCTCGACGTGACCTTGCATTGACTAAGTAGAGATCCAGTACGACAACATGAGTAGAACAGGATCTCTGTTTACGGAGATTGAACCCTATTATTCTCCAAGCTTCTTTTGTACAGAGGCCAATATTATAAAACGCCTTACAACCATTTAGTCATCAATCTTTCCATTTTGTATTGTTAAGTTATCATAAAATTCATAAGATTTTTGATAATTGCAGCTCAAGACATTATATAAAATGACAAAACAGAATAAAATAGTGAATAATTATCTCATTTATTCAAGTGATTTTCAGCTCTACATACAATTATTACATTAACTATCATCATTCTTACTCTGTCATCATTTCTGTACAGCTAGCTCTCCTAAGTGATTTCTTATACAACTCTTGTGAGCTTCAGGCTTTAATTAAAAAAAATTATTAATTTCGACCACACAAGTGCAATAGTAATTTAAAATCTTAAAGATTCAATTTTTTATTATAACGTAGGCAGATGTGTTTTTACTCTGTATTTTAACCTGGCACAAACCTTATTTTGATATTGAATGATGCACAGCTAAGTTATAATTTACCTCCTTAAAAAATGAATAAAACTTAACAGACAAATTATTACTTTCTTAGGTAGAATAAAATAACGTTTTTCTATTTTTTTTTTACGATAAAACACAGCTTCTAGCTTTGATGGGCTTTATAATTCAATAACTTAAGCTAAAGCACTCATAATTTAATCCTGGCTCATAAAAAACTTGTGCAAAATTTAATTTTTTATTCTACAACAAGATAATAGACAATTATTGTACATAATTTTTTTAATTCTTCACCTTAAGTATAAAACAGTGTTAAATAATTTACTCACCAAAATAAGTAAAGAAATCTCCAGCCAGAATCAAATATATACTTAATATATTATCCAATATATAAAAAAAAGATATTAAAATGAACTGATTTCACACTTTATGTCAATTTCAAGTTAATGATTTTTTAAATTTATTTACTCATCTAAAATTCATAACTTTCTAATAAAATGCATTCATAGAATAGAAAATCAAACATTTATAAATGTTCAAGCAAGAAAAATGAGAAATACACAAAAGAAGTTGATCATATATTTGTAAGATTGATCTGTTACTGTATGTTGATCAATACAACCAGTCATATAGTAAATGAATGTAAGTAATATATCAAAGTCAATGTTCCATACAGAAGTTTCAAATAGTCACAGAACATAAATAATCACATACTGTAACATGTAAAAGACATAACTACTCTCTTGATGGTTCATATGTTTATTAGTATTACATATATGTGTATAGGTTTGAGACCCTAATATGGACAGATTTGACTGCTCTTAAGTAAAATTGATGATTTAAAGAATAGTTTTATCAAATTTTGCGAGAGACGAGCTCAGTTCATTAGCTTAGTACACTACATTTAATTTCACGTTTCTAATAATAATTTTTCAGACTTCTCATTCAGTGGCACTTTTCACAAAAAATCTAACAATAAAAATCATAATATAAATCGTCACATACTGTACATGTAAAAGACATTACTACCTTCTTGATGGTTCATATGTTTATTAGTATTACATATATGTGTATAGGTTTGAGACACTAATAAGGACAGATTATATTTTTTTTCTCAGTAAAATTGATGATTTAAATCATACTTTTATCAAACAGAAACAGACAGGCTCATTTCATTAGCTATACACAACATTCAATTTCATGAGTATAATAATTATTTATTTGTCACTCCTCTAGGTCCATATTAAAAGGATATTAAGGTGATAAGTTAAATAAGGACCTGAAGTACAATGACATTGGGACACTTCTGAATGCTTATTATTCAAGTTTTAATATAGTGAAAAAAAATCAAACTAATATAAATCACTTTTCATATACATAAAATTGTATACAAAATATTCTTTTGTAAATTTTCATTGAGTTGAAGATACAAGAAAGCACATGAGAACACAGTGTGAGGCATAGTTACCCCACAGGCATCATTAAATGAATTGCCTTTGAGTGTGAAGGTAAAATGTCATTTTTTGGTTTGTTTCAAGAGCCAGAATACAGTTTGTAGTCATGTCCTGTTGAAAAAAGAGCTTTTCAATAGATAAACATTTAAAGCTTTGAAATATGTGTGTATGTTGACTGTTGTGACTGTTCCAATTTAGGGTTGTCCCAACTTTAAGCTCTCCAACAAGTATCCTTATAGTTTCAATGACTCACTTCACCTGTACTTCAGCAGGCTGATTTTGATCACATGAGCAAAGGAGACACTTGTAATCAGGGCTCAAATTTAACAAAAAGTTGGACTTGATAATTTTTGCTAGTTGATTTAATTTTAACTCACAAAATGTAAAAAATCACTCCCATTTTTCTCCAAATTTTATTAACATACATAGTAACTATTCATATGCAAAATAAAAACAACATATTACTACATATAACTAGATAGAACAATTGAGCGTAATTGTGGGATAGACAAAGAATATCAAACATGTTTTTACTGTGAACCTTACTTATTATGATCAATCTAACTGGCCGCTTCAATGCTGATTTTAGCCTCATAAGTTTAGACAGTAAAATGTTTGCTGCAATTTCAACTTGTGAAAATTTGCATGTTAAAATAAGAATTACTTGCTATTTTTGAAATCCACTCATATTTTGTGAGTATGCAAGCTTAAATTTGAGCCCTGCTTGTAATGCAGTGAAGAATGTGGCGATATGTCACCAAAAATTACAAAGTAAATAACATTTTGCTCTAAGTAGAAGAAAATTAGCTCCATGATCAATCTGCAACCTCGAGCAGAGAAACCTATTACAAATAAATGAATTCTAATGGTCAGTTTTGTCAGGACTGCCAACATACAATTTCAAAACCAGCATAAAGTGGGTCTCAAACAATTTGTAAAGACCTATAAAACTGCAGAAACTATAATTATATTAATACCACAGCGTTTTATAATTTAATCTGAAGTGCCGCCTTTAATAATTATATAAGGCATAAATAATAGATATCTAATAGTAAGGTCAGGTTAATAATAAATCTCTAGGTCAGTTATCTAACTTTAAGATATCAAACATTTTAATGGTCAGTCAAGGGGTCAGACATTGGACTTAAGGTCATATTATATCAACAAAAGGGACAGACATATTGTGGTTTTAGCGCAAAACAGTTGTAACTCACTCTATTCTTACATTGAATTATGACCCTTTTGCATTTAACCTGCGATATGGAAACTATTCATGAATCTTTAATTTTACTAAACCAATAAACATCAAAATTAATCTTTACACTTAACTTTATAGGCATCAGCACAAAACAGTGCTTTTGGTCATAGAACATATATTATTTACAAATATTTTAAATCAATGTATGATAAAGTCAAGAATGACCAATGTTATATTTTATTGTATCAGTGACCTAGGTTATCACAGTTTAAGGATAAAATACCATTCATTCTTGGCAATGCTTCAAACTGGATTTATTTTATTAATGATCCACAACTTTATTATGACGTCATTTCTTTTGATACAATTATTTACTTCATACTGGATGTATGTGTTGACCATCTTTATGATTAATAAGATATGTATAGGTGATTTTTTTCACTTGGCAAGTTAAGCTAATAAAAGAAGAGTATAACTGTCTAAAATAGGGGTGAATGAATATTTTCGGAAATTTTGTGGTATCATTAGTTGAAAATTTTTTTCCATGAAATTAGATGATATATAGCAATAAATAGAAATGAACAATTGAACTTGTTTTCATAATATTTAAAACTTTGAAACTGTACTTAAAAGTTTCCCCCCCAAGGATGAGTAACATAGGAATAACATACTGGCTTTAACTGTAAAAAAGGCTTTTCAAACACACAATTAGACTAAGGGCTGTGGATCGTTGAGCTAGTGGCGATCTGATCCAAACCATGATTCATGTGTAGAGATTCACTAATCGAACCACACAAATCACTCGTTAACGGAGAAGCATACAGGAATTCATGTTAAAACAATACAAATGAAGAATTACAGAAGCTATAACTATAATGGAAAACCATGTACTGCAAACATTTCTATTACCAGACGTTTTATGGGCATATTCAGTGATAACATTTTTGTTTAAATGTGTAACAATCAAAATTTTGACACAAGATAATTCAATCCCTTCATAAATAACAATTTCGTAAGTAGTGCCGCTCAGTTTCAGAGTTAATAAATCTAAAATGCTCTTTCATTTTTTCCCCAAAAAAAGATTGTGATCCAATGATTTTGAACGTGATGAATATTCGTACTTGATTTTCTGGTCGAGATCGTGAATATTGGAGTACTCGGATACTGGCAGGAGCCCTACACACAATGATCATTATCAAAGTAAACTGAGAAAGAAGAAGCGCCATCCAAGGGCAGCCTGCTCAAATATTCAGGTTGCTCATGTTAACAAAAATATAATAAGTAACAAAAATTTATCAGTGACAAACATTTTAAGTTGGAAGTAGAAACCTTAAAAATAAAGATGTTTTTGTAAAATATAACATTTTTTAAACACTTTTAAACATAAGTTCATGGGGGATCTTTCTAATGTGTGCCAGAGTTATCTTATCACACATCATGTTGGTGATGATAAGGAACATATATTTTGAAGTTTGAGGTAGATACCTTAAGAAATAAAGAAGTTACATTAAAAATGTTGTCTCAATACTGTTTATATAGCATTAAATCTAGAATATATTCAAGGTATATAGTCATGTGATCTACAACAACTAGCAAGGTAAACAATCACTTAATCATTGCAGGTTTCAAAGTATTAAATGACATCAAGAAGTGCATAAAATATCTAATATTTCTCCCTCCCCAAGACAGACGCAATGATTCTATAAATTTTAATTGTAAACTCCAAATCCACCACACAAAAACTGAGTGGAGTGTTAAAGTATTTCATTTGCAAAAATATTTTGTGCAAAGGATTCAGAGTAAATAATTACAAAGCCACCCGGCTACATGTAGCTCAGTTGGTAGCATGCAAGTCTACTGATTGAGGGGTCATGGGTTCGATTCCCGGGCGGGGCATACTTTCGCGGAGCTTGGTCATGCAATTATTTCTACGGCCATTCTCCCTCCTACCAATGATTTTTAATTATGTAGGGCAGTTGTCAGTCACTGAGGAAAGTATGCACTTAGAAGTTAGTTAACAGCTAAATCTATTTAGATTTAGCCTTTCTAGGAGGAGTGAGTAGGTTGACTGACCACCGTTATATGACCTATACAATGTGTTGCTACGGCATTAAACCCAACAAAAACAAACGAAACAAATAATAACAAATTCATAGACTAATGTGAACATTTTTTGGTAAAAGATAAGTAATTACTATTTTATGTGCTATGTGATTCTTTTTTTGTTTTTTTTGAACGGTACAAGAACTTTGATGAAATTTTTTGTTCACTTTTAGAAGACCATGTGACTATATACCCTGATAATTACACAGATAATTCTGTTTTACATACAAGTATTATAATATAAAGCAAATAGATCAATCTGATTAATTATCAAACCTTTATTATAGACTGAATGTCCTTCAAATAGAAATTCAGTAAAACATGAAACCTACTTACGAATGTACATGCACATAATGTAAATACTGGAGTATTTAATTATTTGGATTTCATATTGCTCAAGAAGTGACAAGTTTTTTTCACGCTTTTCTGCTAAGTCAATTAAGAAGTACACCTGGTTTCATGTCAGCCCTGCAGCTGTTATACTACATGAACTTCATATTTTTACAAATCTAAGGAATTTGCAAAGGCTCTAAGAGAATTAATAATAGCGCAGATCAACTGATAATACAATACAGGTAGTTATATGGCTCCATCTGATCATGGAATGTGCCATTTGAAAATCACAAATGTAAGACAAAAATAATTTAGCTAAAAAAAAATCACTGTGAAATTATTCATGTTTTTAGTTGAGAAAAAATGGACTCTGGAAAAACAAAACAGAATAGTGCATATAAATTCTTTAAACTAGTAATTTGATACTACAGTGATTGTTTTGCCTTAGATCATAGATTCATAATCATAATTGCCATTGCATGTGTCAGCCAAATATTTCTGTAATCCAACAACAATTTCAACAAGTCTGTATCAATAATGTACCTGTCATTTGTAACTAGCACATCCCAGTCTAAAGGTGAGGGGAAAGTGGAAAAAAGTGTTTTCATTTTTCAGCTTCCCAACACAGCTATGTGACCATATGGGAATTGCTTTCATGCCAAAAATCGTGGGAATGTAGACAGATATATGTACTATCCAGGGTATTTATGAAGAGCTGTATCATCAACATGTCCCCTGCAATGCAGGATGGAGATTTTATCAGGGGGTTTGCTAGGCTCAAAGACTGGTGTAAAATAACAATGATATGTAACATACCTGCGACTATCTTTTCTGTCTTTAATTTTTCATTCTCTTCAACTAAAGCTTTCAAAAATTTGTCTTGTGTTGTAGTCTGTTAAAATAAAAAATAACATCTTGAAACATACTTGTAATTTATTCCATAAGTAGATGATGTCTGTTTAGATCCATCTGTAGAAGATCTAAAGTCAATTGAAAGAAAGTGAATTCAATTTCAGATTGCGCCTGGCTAGCTTAGTTAGTAGCACGCAAGTCTTATGATCGATTGTGGGTTTGATTCCCGGGTGGGGCATACTTTTGTGGAGCTTGGTCATAAAATTATTTCTACGGCCATTCTCCCTCCTACCAATGATTTTTAATTATGTAGGGCAGTTGTCAGTCAATGATGAAAGTATGCACTTAGTAGTTGGTTAACAGCTAAAGCTATTTAGATTTAGCCTTTCTAGGAGGAGTGAGTAAGTTGACTGACTGCCGTTATATGACCTATACAATGTGTTGCTACGGCGTTAAACCCAACAAAAAACAAACAAGAAAGATAATGTGGGAGCCACATTAAAGCCGGATTTTTCTGCATATGGGAACATAGAGAACAAGTTTACGTTGGTACAAAAGAAAGTCATTTGATAAATTGCTTATCAGAAGGTATACAAAGGGCGATAATGAATCTTGAAGGAAAAAAAGAGTTTCAGTTATTATATATTTGTCCTATTGTATCTTATCTGATTATTTTGTTGGTATTTGACTAAGATGGCATAAGACATGAAAACTATCAATGAAAATAAAGCAAAACTAATGGTATGAAATTGGTAAGAGAATTTAATTTAAAAAATCTTATATGGCAAATGGTGAATTGTTGAAACAAAATGGCGGGAAAATATGACAGGAAAATGCCAGAATACTTGCTATTGGAGAGATCCAACATACTGAAACCTTTACCATAAAAGTAGAGTTACCATTACTGTCTAATTCTTTCAACAAATGGTATGTAATCATTGTATGAAATTATATAAACATCTAACCATAAATGGCAGAGATATCCAACAATTTGAAAACTTTAACGCAAAAAAAACGAAAGGGAAATAATCCATTATTAGGCCACGTAGAGTTGCGGTTACTGTCTTATTCTTTTCAACAGATGGTATCTAATAATTGTATGAAATTTCGTAAACATCAAACCATAAATAGCAGAGATATCCAACAATTTGAAAACTTTAATGCCAAAAAACAAAGGGAAATAATCCATTATTATGCCAGGTGGAGTTACTGTTACAGTCTCATTCTTTGCAAAAGATGGTATGTAATCATTGTATGAAATTTCACAAACATCTAACCATAAACAGCAGAGATATCCAACAATTTAAAAACTTTAACGCAAAATTAACAAAGGGAAATAATCCATTTTTAAGCCAGGTAGAGTTGTGGTTACTGTCTAATTCTTTGCAACAGATGGTAATTGATCAATTTATGAAATTTTATAAACATCTAACTATAAATGGCAGAGATATCCAACATTTTGAAAACTTTAACGCAAAAAACAAAGGGAAATAATCCATTATTTAGCAAGGTAGAGTTGTGGTTAATGTCCAATTCTTTTCAAAAGATGGTATGTAATCATTGTAAGAAATTTCATAAACATCTAACCAGAAATAGCAGAGATATCTAACAATTTGAAAACTTTAACGCAAAATTAACAAAGGGAAATAATCCATTTTTAAGCCAGGTAGAGTTGTGGTTACTGTCTAATTCTTTGCAACAGATGGTAATTAATCAATTTATGAAATTTTATAAACATCTAACCATAAATGGCAGAGATATCCAACATTTTGAAAACTTTAACGCAAAAAAACAAAGGGAAATAATCCATTATTTAGCCAGGTAGAGTTGTGGTTACTGTCTTAATCTGTTCATCACATGGTATGTTATCAATGCATGAAGTTTTGTAAAGATCTGACAATAAATGGCAGAAAAATATGCCAAATTAAAAACTTTAACGCAATTGTAAACGACACCAGACACCCAAAATTACAAAGGGCAATAATCCATAATTAAGCCAGGTAGAGTTGCGGTTATTGTCTTATTCTGTTAATCACATGGCATGTTATCATCGTATAAAGTTTTGTAGAGATCTGACAATAAATGGCAGAAATATAAGGTACATTAAAAACTTTAACGCAATTGTTAACGACACCGGACGCCCGCCCGCCCGTCCGCCCGCCCGTGTTCGCCAAACTATTAGCCGAATTTTTTCGTTGAAAAATCCGGCTAACAACAAAAACAAATCAATTCCAGATTCTACATGCTTTTCTTGATTTTGGTCTTGGAACACTTTCAACTACCTTCTAAATAAACCTTAGGAAAACAAGTAAGTCAAGCTTTAATATAATCAAAGCCCTGATAGTGCTGTCCAGACATAGGTTCTACAGTGTAAAACTGCTTAATGCAGTCTAATATTGTTAACAATGAGACTATATTTTCATGCATAGGAGTTCATTTATTTCATACAGTTGTGATTAATCTGACTGGGCATGAACAAATGTAATTGTCCATGACATTTTATTGGTATGTA
This sequence comes from Mactra quadrangularis, assembly GCA_025267735.1. NCBI lineage: Eukaryota > Metazoa > Mollusca > Bivalvia > Venerida > Mactridae > Mactra > Mactra quadrangularis. The sequence goes on along the minus strand of CM046307.1, from coordinate 8,484,767 downwards.
TCAAAAGTTGTGGTTTCTAAGACTAGGATTGCAATTAACCCATGTCAAAAACTGAAATATTTAACCAATAGTCATTCTAATTAGTAAGCTTTGACAAACTCAGACAATGAATATTAACAACAGTATTGAAGTATCAGACCACAGATTCACAGAATCTTAAATTAAGTATTCAGTAATACTAAAAAAATATCACTTGAATATTTGAAGGAAAGGTGACAGTATACAGTTATTTCATATGTGATTTGGGAACAGTCAAATTGTTGGCCCGAGGTGGAGGAAATAGTGTTTTGAACTGTTTCCAGAGGCCTATGTCTATTTCTGACACTGAGGGACAACAGTTTGACTGTTCCAAAATCACGCATAAAATAACTGTTTTATTACCTGATCAAATACTATTTGAACAGTACTTATCTTGTTTATGTCTGCTAAATCAAGATTGATGGACCCTTGATGCATTCGAAAGCGTCTGGTAAAGCCTAAAATCCCGTAGCAATGTTTCCCCCTTATATCAGTACAGTAACAGTTCAAATAACATTGCGTGACGTCAGAGCACGTGCAGGAAACAGTCAAGACTATTGACCAGTCAACAGTTCACTCAGAAAACAGTTAAATATGGAATTACTCTTATATAAGCAATCAGGTAATAATATACACTTATTTCATGGGTGTTTGGGGAACAGTCAAAACTATTTTCCCGAGGTATCAGGGACAACTTAAGAACTGTTGCCCGAGGCCGTTAGGCCGAGGGAAACAGTTCTTAATGTTGTCCCTGATACCGAGGGATAATAGTTTTGACTGTTCCCCAAACACCCATGCAATAAGTGTTTTATTACCTAATGCAAGTACAGATATAATATGGCAATAAAGATAGTTTCAGAAGCGGATGACATTACGTGTGCTTAGCGAGTCCCGATTCTCAGCAAAAGTTCGAGATCCCTCTCTTCAATGTCTTCAAACCGCGACATATCGTAGATATTTTCAACAGAATTTACTTTTTTCTACTTTTCGGTTGGTAACTCTAAAGACGCTTGCAATGATCTCGCTCATTGGACGCTTGGAGTTTTTTTAATGCGGTTACTTCCCTTGGCACTGCACTCTATGAAACAGTTCGCACGTGAGGGCAACAGTTCGCACGCGAGGGCAACAGTCAAAACTGTTTCATGCGCAGTGGCGTTGCGCAGTAAAACATAACAGGTTTAATCCGGTTTCACTCAGAATTGTTGAAAAACAGTTAAAAATAGCAAATTGACATTTATATAGAGCATTAGGTAATAATATTGATTGAATGTCACTCAGTACATGATTGTAAATGGCAATTGAGAAAATTACTCAAAAGTTTTGAGTGAAAACAAAGATTTGGATAAAACCATATTTAATAAAAGAAAGTTTAAGTATCTTTTAAAAAAAGTCTTTACGTGAAAACTGGTAATAAATGAAAATTACTTGAATGGAAACTCGCATTGAGTGAGAACTAACAATTAAGTATTTTTGTGAATTCAGGGTGAGATAATAGTATTTATTACCTAATGCTCTATATAAATGTCAATTTGCTATTTTTAACTATTTTTCAACTATTCTGAGTGAAACCGGATTAAACCTGTTATGTTTTACTGCACAACGCCACTGCGCATGAAACAGTTTTGACTGTTGCCCTCGCGTGCGAACTGTTGCCTTCACGTGCGAACTGTTTCATAGAGTGCAGTGCCAAGGGAAGTAACCGCATTAAAAAACTCCAAGCGTCCAATGAGCGAGATCAAGCGTCTTTAGAGTTACCAAACGAAAAGAAGAAAAAAGTAAATTCTGTTGAAAATATCTACCATATGTCGCGGTTTGAAGACATTGAAGAGAGGGATCTCGAACTTTTGCTGAGAATCGGGACTCGCTAAGCACATGTAATGTCATCCGCTTCTGAAACTATCTTTATTGCCATGTTATATCTGTACTTGCATTAGGTAATAAAACACTTATTGCATAGGTGTTTGGGGAACAGTCAAAACTATTATCCCTCGGTATCAGGGACAACATTAAGAACTGTTGCCCTCGGCCTAACGGACTTGGGCAACAGTTCTTGAATTGTCCCTGATACCTCGGGAAAATAGTTTTTACTGTTCCCCAAACACCCATGAAATAAGTGTATAATATAAATACTTACAGTATATTTTAGTTGCATAACTTCATGTTTCATTCTCATCATACATGTAACTTGTTGTTGATAAACTTCTAATGTCTTTTCTTTCCTACAAAATACTCTTTGAATATAATAGATAATAACAAAAACAGTGACTGCGAAAAAAGCTTTGAAGCATAAAACTTTGAGAAAAACTGCTCATGTTTACCAGAAGTTATTAAACTACATGTATAACTAATAAAGCTAATTCTTGAGAAATAGTTAAACTCATAAGTTGATAAACTAATCAATGCTTATTTTTGAACATGCTTAGGTGACTCTTTGCTTCTTTATTACTACAGGTAAATGTGAATCACTTTATCCAAGGACTTTAGGAGGGCACTTTTTATACCATTTTTGAATTTGTATAAGGGTTTTGTACGTTTCAGTCTACATTGGTTCAAATTTAATCAAAATACACCAAGTTGTTTCAATGAAAAAAGATGCGGGAATCATACAATTATATAGTAAAGAACATGTATGACATTGGATGTACATGCCTTTAAGAAGCATCAAAACTTACATAAAGAACAGAACACACTAAACCTTGAGACAATAACCCAGAGTATTATCAGAATGTCTATAGTTTTTTTTTGTCAAACACATAAACAAGCACTTTAAACATGTAATTAAGCCATAAATGATATTTGAAATGCAGTCAGAGAAATGATAAGTCATGGTAGTGTTCAGGGCAAGATACATTGACTGTTGTAGTAGGAGAATGTGCCCAAAGTGAGACTTGAACCAGAGACCTCCTGATAGCAACTCAGATGTTCCACTAACTGAGCCATGAACGCTTTGTTGTTTGTGTCTTTTGTGTCGGTGTTTAAATTTTTCTATACTCAATCTAGTTATGTATTAGGAATGTTTTATTTTTCTTCAAATGACAAGATAAGTCTTATTTGGCTGGGCATGCCATTGAGTTTACTTATGTTTGCATTATGTAATGTATAGTATTTGTACCATGTCAGTGTAATAATAAAGCTAAGCACACATATACATAAATCTTATGTCATATCTTATTCATGATAAACTTATATACTTGTATATTGTCTAACCTTGACTATTTGACAAATGTTACATGTACTGTTTATATTGTATACTGATGATGTACTATGTACAAATCATAAATAAAATATATGTTCTGTTCTGTTCTGTTCATAAAGATGTGGTATAGAAAACTTGTTATACTATGGATAAACTGTCCTGTAGGAATGATCAAATTATCATTCAAACCGAAGAAAGAATATTTATATTTACAAACCATTTAAGAAATTCTTGTTCAAGTTCATACATTTCTAATCCAGGAATCTTTATAGATGTTAACAGTCTATGACCTGAAATGAAAATTGATCATTTATTGTACTAAAAACAAATCAGTTAGAATAAAATGTTATGAACTAATCTTTTTTGGCAGATTTGACACAAGCTTGCAATGCAGTCTTTTGAAATACAAGAGAAAATTTCTGCAGGAACTTTAATACTGAGGATGTCTGTTTAGCTGCAGATATCAAATACATAGAAATATTCTACATAGAATGATGTGATTAAATGAAGAAAGATGAATTTTTTTTGTAGACAACAAAATTTCTTTATGGAAACGAAAAATTACAAAGATTTTATTGTAAATGTTACTAAAATTATCTATATATAAGGAATATAGAGGATTTTTCATAAAGTAATTACTAAAAATGTATGAATCAACAATTTTAGTAATCGATAGTTATAGCTTGTAACAGATAACATGAGACATTGTTTACAATCATAGAGTATTGTTTTAATATATCTTAAAAGACATGTACCAGAAATAACTTTTGACACATTTTACAAACTTACCAGAGAATCCAGGTAGGTAACACATCAAAGTACAGTTAGTAAATTGTTCAGCCAATTCTCTGAAATATTCATTATACCAGGTGTACATGACATGTAATCACTCAACTTGAACATTTTTTATTTTATAGAAATTACCAGACAACATATCGGTCAATTTTATTAAAGTGTCAGTGCCACATACATTAAGAAATTCAAGATTAAATACTAATTAATGCCTTCAGTACTATCTGCTTTATATGTTGCCTAGCGAAACTGATTATTCAAGAAGCTCACAGGGAAGAATGGGCTTCCCCTGTGTTGCCTCTATAAATAAAGTCTTTATTATTATTATTCAGTTGCTAGAAAATAATTTTACTTGTTGTGCAACTATGGAAGACTGTTGGCATCATCATGTCAATTTTAGAAAATCAACTTGACAAGCTAAGATAAATAAAGTTTAAGTTAAAGTGCGGTTTAAAGTCTGCTTCCATATACATGTTCAGCCGACTTTACAATCTTGTACAATAACTCCTGATCACTGGAATCACCCTCAGGCAGGCGATCCCTCACAATACCCATTTACACCTGGGTGGAGTGGAACAATTGTAGGTTAGTTTCTTGCTCAAGGAAATTAGCAGTGCCCCTAGTGGGGATCGAACCCAGGACTTCTCGATCCCTAAGCGCGCGTCCTACCACTGAACCACTGCTCCTAAATGTGATGTCACATGACAATGAAGTACTAAGTACTCATAAATACCTATTTTCAACATATCACTCATATCCAGACTGTCAGTTGATCTACTCATAGAGGCTTAGATAACTAGAATTAAGCTTTTAACCAGAATAAAGCAAATATCTTCACCACTGTCTTCTTGATACAGTAGTTGGAGTAAGATTGCCTACAGAAACATTTTATAGTAAAACTCCATCAAATATGTACCCAAGGTAAAGTTACAAGTTTAAATGCCTTTTAAAGTCTTCAAAATTTTATATGGCAAGCCCTGATCGTTGAAATCACATTTATGCACATGACTCCTCATAGACCCCATTTATATCTGGGTGTAGTGGAACAACTGTAGGTTGCTGAAGAAAATTAGCATTGCCTCTAGTGGAGTTTAAACCCTGGACGTCTTGATCCTTAACTACCCTTCCAACCACTGGACCACTGTTCTTACTCAGTAAGAAAGGTATTAACTCCTTAACCCCTGGATGGCAAGCATCCTATCACCTGAGCTAGCCAGATTAAATATAAATATAAATAATAACCTACCTCCATCTACTATTTAATACAATATCATCCGAGAATCCAAATTTCTGAAAGAATTCTACAGCTTCATTATCAGCATGTACAACAATAGCATCATAATTACCTACTACTTTAGGTTCAACTATTTGCTGAAAATATACAATCACATCATTTATATAAACTAGACCTATCATTGAATGTGATGATACGTCCCCCTAAGGGACTTTGTCAAGAAGTTTGAATTCAAATCTGTACAATAAGTGCAGAGAAAATGAGCGAACAAGATTTTTCATCAAAGGGCCAAAACTCCGCAAAAAATCAACAGGCCAAAGTGAGATATGCACATGCCTGCTTGATACTCAATCTATGTGTGAAGATTAAATAAAATCTGTAAAATAGGTGCTGAAAAATTAAGCGGACAAGCAAAAGCTACAGACATACGGACGGACAGAACAACCAACCAACAAGCTGAGTCCTATATACCCCTATATACTTTTTTTTGGGGGGGGGGGGGGTATGATAAAGTTGATAATGATATATATATAATGGTCATGGATTTTTTTTCTTATGTAATAGGGACAATTACAGGCCTCTCTCCTTCTATGAAATTATGCAGTTTTCCCCAAGTTTGGAGTTTTTCACTTGAAGTTATCTTCTCCTTATCCATGAAATAAAATTATTGTGCAAAAATTTCTCTATTCAATGAATTTTCTCTCCTGATTTTAAATATTACTTAATGCAATCTGTATGTTAATTGATTAAAAATGTAATAGTGTATATACTTGAAAAAATGAAATTGGGTTACTCACTTGAGGCCTCAAAAAATCCTCAAGTATTCAATACAAAGAAAGGCCCCTGACCCCTTCTCCTATTACTGAAAAAAAGCAGCCATAAGGGTAGATATATTCTCATGAGCTTAGTATCACTTGCACATACTAGGTAGGAAAAGTAGTAGTCAAAAAGAGAGTTGATGGATACCTTTGCTACATAATCTCTCTGTAATACTGACAGCACCCTTACAAATTTATTATACAGCAGGCATAATTTGTTGTCGAGTCAAATCCTCGTTACTTGAATTCCAAAAAGGTCAAGTTATGGGATTTTGACTAGACAAAAAAAATGTATTTAAGTTAATAATGGGGATGAATAACTTACTGAAAGAAGAAACTTTCCGATACCAAAGTTCCGACATCTTTTACGTACACTGACTAATGTTAAATGTATGACCCTATCGCGATGTTTACTGAAATATAAAAATGATAATGTATTAATATATATATACATGTATATACATAACAGGGTTCGACACTAACAGTGTCCCGAGATCCCCGAGGATCCCAAAAACTTGGAAGGAATTCGTGATTTAAGCAGGGGATTTGGTCAGGATCCCCAAAAATTGCATGGTGCTCATGTGAAATTGAGATTTCATGAACTATTTATCACTATTTGTAACTGCCAACCTGTGTCAATTAGTTATTTCTTTTATTGGAGGAATCCCAAATGTTTAGGAGGAATCTCTGAATTAATGACTAGGGATTCCTTCAGGACCCTTGCTAAAACAGTTAAGAGTTGAACCCAGCATTAGAATATAAAATACAATAATACATCTTAAAATGTATAAAGCTATAAATGATGATTTGTTACTTGACAATATAATTAAAACTAAGCACACCATACATTATTAATCCTGAGGACCCGTCTTATAAATTGTAACAATTTTCTATCGTTGAGTGTTTTGTTTGTTTTGTTTTTGTTGGGTTTAACGCCGTAGCAACACATTGTATAGGTCAGATAAATGCAGTCAGTCAACCTACTCACTCCTCCTGGAAAGGCTAAATCTCTGGATTTAGCTGTAAACCAACTACTATTTCTTTGGACAAGAATTTACCACAATTGCTTTGGGTTACCCAGGTGTAAATGGATACCAGTGAGAATGGTATAGTTCTACTGCGCATATTTGTCAACTGCACATGTGTAGAGTAAAAGACTCCCAAGGGAGATTGATAGATAGATAGCAGTTGCCAGATGACCAAGAGTAATAGCTGTAAAGTCAGTGAACATACCCTTCAGCATGAAACTTAGACAATAAAATGTTAAAATTTAAAAAAATAAATAATTTATTTAACACTTTATCTGTTGCCCTTTCTCCCTGAGATAAATTTGTAACAAAATTACTTTTTTGTTGTCCTCAGATTGTTGAACCTGGCAGTTTGAATGTAATTATGATGTAATTCATAAAGTATAATCTGTCATTTATAGCTTTAGACACTTGAAAAAATTGTAAATCTTAACTATTTTTGTATTCCAATATGACAATGTAAAGTTTAAGTCATACATATTATTTATCTATAATGTTTTACACATGCATGTCAAATCAATGACAAGATGCTTCGTACTACAAATTCACCTAGATTTACTAAAATCTTAAAGTCATAAAAGTGACGAGAAATAAGAACCATCATGATATCAAATAAAGCAAAAAAGTTGCATAATAGTGATCTTTGGTCATTAAAATTACTAACTATGAATTAAAAATGCAGCGATAACCATCCATCACACAGATGACGACGGATGAAATAACCCAATTTTCCTTTCAGAGGCCATTTCACGGAAATGGCCGATAAGACCCGTACGTCATAGGAAAATTACGACAGTTGCTAATTTGCATATTAAACAGTGTTCCGGTAAAAAAATCGTAATCATGATAAATGTCAAAGCTTGAAATATGCGGCACATACTTTGGTTTACCTCATTAAAGACACAACTTATCGCAAATTTTGACATCTGTGTTGCACGCTTTTTTCGGGCTAGATATAATGGTAGTATTTCAATATGTTACGATTAATGAACATACTTTCTGAGGCCCTGCAATGACTACATGAACCTAGTTCAAATGCAGTGTTGATAATGATCATTTCATCACACACTTGAAAAATATTCATAATTGACAATGATATTTGCTGTTTTGGGTTTGAGTTAAAATCTTTGATGCAACTGAAGTGATTTTAATCTGTCAATACAAACGGCGAGCAATCGGGTACAGCCGCCCGATCAGCTAAGTTGGTAGCTCGCAAGTCTACTGATTGAGGGGTCGTAGGTTTCATTTTAGAGCGGGGCATACTCTCGTGGAGCTTGGTTATGAAATTATTTCTACGGTCATTCTCCCTACTACCAATTATTTTTAATAATGTAGCGCAGTTGTCAGTCCCTGACGAAAGTATGCGCTTAGTAGTTGGTTAAAAGCTAAATCTAGAGATTTAGCCTTTCCTGGAGTAGTGAGCCGGTTAGCTGACCGCCGTGATATAACTTATATAATGTGTGCAACGGCGTTAAACCCCAAAAAACAAGCAAGCGAGTGCTGATACCACAGTGGATTAACTATTATGTTTTCCCGATTTGTTTTATCGCCATTTGTGACCCATATATGGACGGTTTAGAGGGTTTGGTAGCCAAGTTTTGCACTGTGCAAGTACGCACTCAGGTATCAGCTCACGCTGATGAAATCTGGGGTTGCCTCGTGCCAGTCTCGCAAATGCCCTCCTGTCTATGTATCTTGGAACCCTCCAACCTCCCCGATTGCATAACATAGCCAAGAAACACACTTAGAGGCATTATCTTTATCTTGAATTCAAGATATGTCCATCTTTATTCCCTTTAGGCCACCAGTCCTAAGTGCTCATTTGTTATACATGGTGAACAGAATCATTCAGGACAATCAATAAACCCCTGAAAATGCTGTGTTCTAGGTGGTGGAGGAAGTTTTACAACTTCAATAACAACATCCCAATTTCTGTCACGAATGAAAGACCTTAGTACTTCATGTTGATCATTTGAGACAAACATAACTATCCTTCTTCTAGCCAATTTACTTGACTGTATTTTGTTTTATAGTTGGATAAAATGAGTTTATACAAGAGCAATGATTATTTCATAAAAATGTATAGTTTGCATAAACATGTATAATTTATATTTACCAAACAACCAAATTCAAAATTTACCTATGAACGGGCCTCAATTTATTTCACCTGCCAGCAAACACGAGAAAGTCATGAAACATGTAATACTTGAAATTTTCACGACTATTATGATATAACCACTATACTACAATTTTCCCTTGATGTCCAGGATTTATAAGTTGTGTCTTTACATGTAAATATGCGAGTCACGTGACTTACGGAAACCACTGGTAATTTTCGGCGCAGATTTTAAATCTTTTAGGACATGGCATGTCTTAAAATATTTATGAAATTTCATAATTGAATTAAATCAAGAGGCGGATACTTTTTAATTTTTTTTAACATGTCAAAAACTATTTAGATATAAATACAATATGTCAATAATGTTTTTTTTTCAAAATTAATTTTCTTTAATTTCGTCACTTATATATCTTTAAGGTGAGATGATATATGGATTATGATTTATCATTTAACAGCCATTTTTGTCATTTTAACAGTTTCTAAATATGAGAAAATGCATCTTATATGTATAGGTAATGCATAAATAGATGAAATAATTTGTTTGCATTTTATTTGGTGAATTTTATGATACTATATTCAGTCCCTAAATTCTATATTCAGACCAACTGATGCAAAACTAGTTTTGTTGTGCATGTGTTGAAAAGGGGAAATGGACACATGCTTCTCGTGCATACATCCCACTTGGTCAGTTTTGGTGAAAATCATTAGTGTGTTGATATGCAAAACGAAAAATCAAGAAATGGCTCGAATGTCACTACAAGAACAAGGAAATGCTGTAGGTCTTTTGTAAGACAGTGGGTCACCTGTAGATTTCTAATTCCTTTTTTCTGTTAAATCATAGCTATTAAAAATCTTCCCATTCCTGCTCTTCAACCCATGCATGACAAACCGGTTTTGCATTGATAAAGAAGCATGAAAGCTATGCAAGCAGACAACAGTACGGTCCTATACACCTTTTCATTATCGATCAAACATAAATATTAAAAAATAATGATTTAAGTTGATAGTCAACGAAAGCTGTTCAGCATAGATAAGCAGAACAGTACAAGTAATATGGCACAATTGTTAAATTTTATTTAACTGTCAGTGGCACATTAACCTCATTGATTTGTATATACTGATATCTATCTATTTGATTGTGAGTACACAAGTTCTGCACCGAGTATTTTAATCAGCAGGGTTAATGTATGCACCACTCACAGTTGAATGAAATTTATCAATATGAGGGCTTAGTGCAAAACAGTCGTAACTCAATATAAAAAAGGGAGTTACAAATATAAAAAAGGGAGTTATGACTGTTTTGCGCTAAGCCCGTGTTATTTATTATAAATGGATATGATTCATATATACTTAATCAATTTAAGTAGTAAAAGTAGAATACAGTGTGAATCTAAAAAAGTGATTAATTGAAAGTAATGAGTGTTCTGTCAAAGCAAATAAATGTGTTTTTGTCATCATTAATAATAAAGCATTCAAAACTAATGTACTTAATAGAAAAAACAAACAATATGAGCTAAAAGCTGTGCCTTATCTACTTGCATTTTTCTAAATCGCTTAGTTCTGTTGAAAATAGAAAATAACATAAATTAAAAAATTATAAGGCCATGCTTTGAAATATATTTGATTGCTGTTTCCTGTATTTTGCATTTCCTGGCCTGTTGGCTAGATTTTTTTACCACGACAATCAATTTTTGAATGATCAGTATTCTCAGCCCATTTTTAAAATGGTTTTGGACATGATACCTATACAACATTGTTAGTCCTGTTTCTTTCAAACTAAAGGGTTGGAAATCTTTCTAGCCTGAAGCCCAAGACTAGTGAAAAATGATCTGGGCCAGTAAAAATGTTTTCTTTCATATAGTAGGGCTAGTCGAAATTTTTTGCAGACTTGTGCTTGTCAAAAAGTCAGGTGAATGTTGGTTTCATCAGGAAACAGCATTCAAACAAGTTTCAATTCGGGCCTAAGTTAAAGAAACTGTTAAAATGCAAGATCTACAATTTGTTAATAGTGAAATAAAATAAATAAAATGTGTAAAATATGTCTGTTTATGTCACAAAATCTGAATAAAGTAAAGAATAAAAAATATTCTGTTAAACACTGCCATAGAAGAAACTGTCAAAAGACAGAATGGTAATGCTCTATGAATACATTTTAAGTAAAGACTTCCTGGGGGTGTCAGACAATAGCTACTAATATGTAATGTTATTTCTTTATTTCATATTCTACCATCAAATAAAATTTTGTATCTTGTTGTATTTTACATCATGGGGATTACAGAAAGAAAAGTTTGGTCTGGTGACTGGTAACTTATGTCATATGGTCAGGCTAGTTGATAATTTTGCCCTTTAAACCTTTCAGTGTCATAGTCAACAAAAACTTCCTTCAGCTGTGCCGTCTGATCAGACTATACGCTGTTTGCAGGTAATATTTGATAACAAAACCTAAAACCCCTTTTCATTGAAAATGGACTTGCCGAAAGTAAAGGATGGAATGTTCTATTTTAATAATTTGGTGGTGAAAGGGTTAATTTACAGCATAATCAATCAGGCTAGTGCTCCAGAAAACCCCTCCCTCAGTAGACTTGCATGCTATTGGCTGAGCTAGCCGAGCTGCTAGTACTTTTTTAGTACAGTGAAATGATTGTGATCAAAATGAAAAACATGATGATGGAAAGCATGTGACAAAATTCAAGAGTTTAGAAAGCATAATAAGTTGTCATTCAGCACCTGTGCATATAAGACTTCAGTGGCCATGGCATATACAGGTGTCATGCACTCCTAGTCTCCTACGGTGTGTATTAATCTCTACTAACATGTATAATCAAAGTATATAAATGAAGCAAAAACATAGTTCTATAGTTTATGATATATATATATATATATATATATATATATATATATATATATATATATATATATATATATATAAAATACATATGTAATATAAATAATGCATTTCTATAACAAAGCTGAATGATTATACTATAATGCTAAAGAATTAATTTACCTGTGTAGGAAGGACCTTTGTAAAGTAAAAATTAAATAGGAAAATAAAATCAATTAACCAAACTAGTGTTTTAATTAACCTAACAAATTATCATATATCCTCTATTCAATGTCCCTGGGGAAGTACATTTTCCAAAACAGTGAAAAGTGTGAGTATTGTGCGTAAAGTTTGACCCCAATTTGACCTTTCACATTTCGCATCTAACAATTATCTACACATATCCCGACAAAAATCAGTACCACGCCTATCGAACACTTTGGCAGCGATTGTAAAATTATAGAAGTATGCTTATGTGTTAAATTTCAACAGATAATCCTTACGGCCACGGTGTAATCGAGTATTAATACTACATTCATGTTTAATGTAATGAATATTCTTGCATAAAGGTCAGGTCGGGGTCAAACTTTAGGCACAATACAAAGTGGTGAAGTTATTAAATTAATTATGATAGAGTAAATTTTCTCTAAACTGACTGCACAGGTGCCAAACATTGCATAAAAGCAAACATTATGAAAAACTAAGAATAGGGGGTGCATTTATTAGGGAAGGGGCATCAAATAGAGAATTTATGGTCTAATAAAAATAAAATGTTAAAATACTGTATGAAACAATACCAACATTGGTATAGTCTTAAAAAGTTCAACTTGCCTTGAATATTATACATGATACAATAAAAACAAAATATGAGTGAGGCATGATATTTTTCTTAGATGATGTCATATCAGCATTTATAATACAATGTATTATAATAATTATCAAAATGCCTTATTAATTTAATATAAATTTACTAATTATACACTAAAAGCAAGGCAAGTTCACTTTTTTTATTCATTATTTATCAAAAATTATTCTTGCCAAATTAATGACATAATAATAATAATGTTAGTTGCTAATTGGATAAGGTCGACAAACTTGTTACCAAATAAACTTATTCACAGTTTAAAAGGGCAATTTTAAGATCCTGACAGAATGGGTAGGTGTATATTTTACAGTGTGGTATATAAAAGGTATTTTGGACATTAGGTTTTATCACAGCTTGTTTGATTAGGTTTAGCTCAGCCACACATATAATAAAATACCGTGCTGAAAGTATTATCACACCTAATGACAACTATAATGTACCAACCATCAAAAGCCTCATGTGGATTTTGTAGGTATGGCTGTACATGTAATTGTAAAATTATCAAATAAAAAGATGGCATCAAGTATTAGTTTCAATCATTCATTGACATTTACACTGATTATTCAAAGGCAGAATAGAACTGCACCGCACCCTGTTTTTCTTCTCTCCCTGCTCTTTTTCTCACTCTACCCTTTTTGTTCCTCCCTCCCTAAACAGAAACAGTTGATTTTACACATTAACCTTTAGATGCAACCTGCCCCTTTTTCTGCATCCATGTCCTTTCATCAGTTCTGGAATGATCCGTCATTTATGTACAATTACAGTTATCAGCAATATTAATGTATAATTGTAGCCATATCTTCCAGCACCTGTATGAGACTAGTGATCATTGTCACATTATAAATAAAGATTATCAAGTTACAAAGAGAACAGTAATGGTCATAATTAAACACACACTATTAACAATATACATGAACATACTATGTCTGTTATTTCTTATATGGTCATTAGTAAAGTCATACATGTTTATCTGAGGTGTTTATATGGGTAATTAGAAATATGATCAACAAATGATGAACAAATTTGTTGTGGTTTTATGATTTCAAAAATGGAAAAATATTAAAAAATGTTCTCAATCCGAAAATGTCATAATTGGTCTATGGCTAGTGAATGTTTAATCTACATGTATATCCTCTGAATAAAATATTTATGCAAGTGACCTAGCTCTATTTAATTTTGATAAGTACATGTTTGCATATGAAACTTATGTATAAGTACAGCTTCAGTACATGTATATAAATAGGTGGTCACTTCATAAGTTAGTATTCTATCATAAACCACTCAATAAAATAACAGACATAATCTGTCCATATATTAACAGAGGTAAAATTGAATTTAAACCTTCTGATTTTCCCTTGCCTATAGAACAATTAGTTAAAAACATTAAAATGACAAATAAATGAAAGAACATGAAAGAATGACAGATAAACAAATCAGAACTGTAAACACAATCTTCAATTTTTGGCAGTGACCCAAGGGTCAAGACCTCAAATTTAGCCAGTGACCCAAGGGTCAAGTCCTCAAATTTAGCCAGCGACCCAAGGGTCAAGTCCTCAAATTTAGCCAGCGACCCAAGGGTCAAGTCCTCAAATTTAGCCAGTGACCCAAAGGTCAAGTCCTCAAATTTAGCCAGTGACCCAAGGGTCAAGTCCTCAAATTTAGCCAGTGACCCAAAGGTCAAGTCCTCAAATTTAGCCAGTGACCCAAAGGTCAAGTCCTCAAATTTAGCCAAAGACCCAAGGGTCAAGTCCTCAAATTTAGCCAGTAACCCAAGGGTCAAGTCCTCAAATTTAGCCAGTGACCCAAGGGTCAAGTCCTCAAATTTAGCCAATGACCCAAGGGTCAAGTTCTCAAATTTAGCCAGTGACCCAAGGGTCAAGTCCTCATTTTAGTCAGTGACCAAAAGGTCAAGTCATCAAATTTTCATAACATAAATATGTAAATACATTACACAAGTAACTTGAAGATGGAAAGGAACAACAATAAACAATTACAATGATAAATGTATAATGAGATGATATTATATAATACAAATCATTAATTTCCACATCAAATTTATTTAAACTATATATACATGTGTGTGCGTTATTTTTTTAGCTGTTATATTTGTCTCCTTAGGTTACTTTAATTAACAATACAATTCATTCCTAAAATATTTATAGCCAGCCTATCAACCATATTAACAGCAAACAGAACTAGAACTATCACTGAATGTGATGAATGCTCCCCAACGGGTCTTTGTCAAGAAATTGCTATTTGTTACAGAGTATAGAGCTGGATAAAACTAAATTTAATGAGTTGTGTTCGTTTTTTTTACCAACCATAGACTTATCAAAATTTAAATCAGTAGCAGACAAGAAAGCAAAAATCTTAAATCTATCCAGTAGAAGGTGCTGAGAAATTAAGTAGACAAGTAAAAGCTACAGATGGAACCGGCCAACCAATCGACAAGCTAACTCCTAATCCCCAAACAGAGTTTTAGGGGGTATAATAAACTGACATGCTACCATTTGAGCCAATGAGGCAGCTAGTTTCAAGATATTATGCTTTCACACCAAACTTTATGACCGTTAACAGTAATTGCCTTAAATTTATTCCATCACTGGCCATATTAATCAATGCTTAACATCAAAGGTCATACGATTTCCCCTGACAACCTAAATTTGGTTTGCGGCAACTTGTTACTGCTACTGAACATTTGGATAGGGAAAGTTCATATATAGCTGGTTGATTAACTGGGCAAACTATTTTTTATAATTAATGTCAGCCCTGAAGTTATTAAGTAAATAGCAAAAATTAAAAACTAGCTTGACTAAATGGAATAAGTGACATTCTCTATCCAGATTAGATGTTCAATAGTCTAGGGCTTTGGGCTAGTGGGTTAAGGCGATGGCTGCAGTAAAATTCATGCATGTGTTCACTCTAATGAGCACAAATAAAATATTTAGTTTTTAAAGCTCAAAAACATTATCAATTTAAATTAGTATACCAAGTAAAACATTTATCACGAGACAATTACATCAGCTTTCAATAAATGAACTAATAAAATCTCTTACACATATTTCTTCTCGAATGTAGCACATCCTATAATCCTGTTTTCAATGCCAATCATTTCCTCAGTGATTGGACGGTCGGATGATTTTCTTGATTTTCTACGATCAGTTACACTAGTGATGAAAGAGTTAATGCCCTTTGAAAAATCTTCTTCGTCATCACTGAAAGGTAAATAAAAACATGCTATACTGATTGTTGCAATACTGTATTTAACTAAGAAGTTATATGATCACAATGAAAATATCAGCGGGCACTATAATATAAACCTGTAGCTGCAACTTTTTAGTATCAAGGTACATGTACAACCACTTTTCAGTCACTTATACTGTTCCATTTTAATCATTAAACAAAGTAACCATTTGTGCATGAAACAAACACATCAAGTCAATGATTCAATACTATCAGCTTGGTGGAGCATTATACTCTATATTCTTCACCACAATTTATGATTCCAAATCTGTATTCATTTATTTTATCTTATTGGAGGAATCCATAATGTTATGGAGGCAATCTCTAAATAACTCACTAGAGATTCCTTTAGGAAACAGAAATAGTCAAACTCAGCTAACTAATGGAAATAAATAAAGAAGCTAACTAGTTTTGCAATGACACATTAATATAATAAAACTAACATACAACAAGAAATGTGGAAACCATGTTAAAGCCAGATTAAAAAACTTTAAGGGAAATAATCCATAATAAAGGCAGGGGGAGTTGTGGTTACTTTCTAATTCTGTTCATCACATGGTATGTTATCATTGTATGAAGTTTCATAAAGATCTGATAATAAATGGCAGAAATATAAGGAAAAGAAAAACTTTAACGCATTTTTTTATAAAAGATAGCAAACTCTGTTTTCAGCAATATTTTCTTGATAAAGGCTTCGGCCTAAATATTGATAAAAAAAGAGTTTGCCATCTTTTATAAAAAATACTTCTATATTCCCTTTGGAATTACATTGGACAAAATATTTAACGCAATTGTTTATGACACTGGACACGCAACCGCCCGCCAGTGTTTTGCCAAACTTATAGCCGAATTTTTTCGTAGAAAAAAACTAAAATACAAAAGGGTGACTTACTCATCATCATCAACATCATCATCATCAGTATCAGAGTCACTAAATACTTCACTAAATTTACTAGGAGTTTCATCATCTTCTTCATAGACATCATCAACAGAGAGTTCACTACCTTTAACGCTACCTTTCTCTCCATCATCTTCTTCTATCTCCTCTTTCTCTTCTGGTGGTTCAGACTTTCTCTTCTTCTCTAATTCATCTATCGTCTCTATAAACACACATGTATAATGTAGGAGCAGTAGTTCAGAGGCAGGATGGGTGCTTGAGGATTGGGAAGTCTAGGGTTTAAACCCAACTTGGGGAACTGCTAATTTCCTTTAGCAAAAAATTTACCCGGGATTGCTTAACTCCACACAGGAGTAAATTGTAAATGGGTTCCTGTTAGGGTGGTTTAATTCCATTGCACCAATTTGTCAGCTGCCTTAAGCAGAGTAAATGACTTCACAGGGAGATTGATAGATAAATACCAGTAGCCTGATGACCAGAGGTAACAGCTGATCATGCATAAAAATGAAATTTAACAAAATAATTACCAATGGGTGAAAGCTAAAAAACCTTACTCTCATAATTCAGCAACTTTTACATAGGACAAGAACTAGCTGGCAAAAAGCTGGCAAGGTAGATAATGCCCATCTGTGCAACAACCACAACAGATCAGTCTATGAAAATAGTGGGTGTCCCGTTGCTTGAGACAACCACATATTACATGTAGTTTGGACAACCAAAAATTTCTTTGGCCAACAACTTCTGCAAATGAGATATAGCGATTGCTCTCAAAATGATCTGTTCAGACAACCACTTTCATATCCTAATTTTGCAGACAGTAACAGATGCTCACAATACACAACACTGAAAAAGTTCCAAAGTCAAGTCCTGACTTAGTTAAGGAGACTGTTACATTAGTAAACATAATATAATATTGGTCAGTAATTTATTGAGTATACCTTGTAAATCTCTGACCAGTATGATTGTTCTAGCCCATTTTTCACAAACAGTAGAATATAAGACATCAGGTGTCATCTCAGAGAGTGAGACATCATAAAGACCAATAACAGCATGAAGTAGATCACGATTTGTTATCTAAAATATAAAGAAAAAATAATTGATAGTCAGAAGTAAAATCTGAATATCATTGGATAGCCAAATATACTTAACAAAACTTATAAGTATACATATTTCAATTGTGTATAATTTTTTATTAACCAGTGTTTTTTAACGAAATTTTGTACATCTACTATTGGCTATATTTCAATTATTACTGCTTAGTCATTTTGTTTGAAAGTCACCTAACCAGCGCGTTGGACCGTAAATCAATGAAATTAATTAAATGCTCAAGGAAATCGTGACTAGTTTGCAGCCCAACCCCTAACTGAGCCACGCGGAAGGATTGTGCGCGAGTGGGCAGGAATATGTCAGAATCTTTTCCATCAGTATAAGAGATCCATTAGAACGCAATGCCAAATGGTTCCTAACAGCCATGGATGCCACACATGTTATTAGAGAGAGAATCGTTGACAAATTTACCCGAATTCCACTATCATTTTTCACATTCACTTAGTCACGCAAATCGCAATCCTCATTTTGTTACTCTGACATTTTCACACCCTGTGATGTTTTTGTTATTACTTGTTAAATCTTTTGTTTTATGTTATGAAATAAACATAATAATAATGATCCATCTTTAAACTATATTTGTTGAAAATTTGACTTAAATCGTTCTGGCACTTACTTAGATACAAGCCCAAATAAACATGTATACTTACAAGTTTTGTTAAGTGTAGAAGTTGGTTCAAAGCAAATCTAAAACTCATTTCCTGGTTTCCTTGAGAAAGAAACTTTATCCTTACAGCACTTTACTACTGACTTTAAGGCCAGGTTTTCAATTGTAAACCCATTTCTTTTTGGTGACAGTTGCATGTACAGGTAGGTAAAATGATAAAAGCAAATATTTGATTGAATAAATGGTAACCCAGGGCTTGACATTTATTTTTTAAGCAGATTCTCCAATTGTTCACTAGCAAGCACAAGTTGCAGAAACCCAAATATTACACAACGGGGACAATTGAACAATCTCTGATTTTAAGCCTTTTAACTTTAGAATTAAATTTGAGAACAATTGACACTAACTGACTTAGTTGACAAGCTTGACCAAGACAGGTTTTGACAGGAATTCTTACAGCAAAATAATTCATGTTTAAAATGAAATTTACAAACTTGACAAGCCTGTAGGAAGAAATATACCAATCAATAAAATTAAAATATAACAATATACCCCAGGTATGATGGCAGTGTCCAACAGACTTGACTTGGATCCTCCAAGACTTAACTGTAGCAGTCGTCGAAAGTCAACAATAACCGGATAGCCAGAAATACTGTTTCCTTTTTTATTCGTAAACGTCAATTTGTCGGATAATTGTGCACCGGGTCTGGTATAAGTTTCACTTTCTAAATCAATCGTCACTTGAGACGATGTCTTAGTTTCCTTGTCAGCAGCGACATCCGGACTTGTCACTTCGTTTGGCTTGTCACCTTTCTCCGCCATGATGTAAACAAGACTGTTCCGCACCGAATGGTAAAGGGAGATAACTCAACCATCTATCTGTTTATTCTCAGCTGCAATAACCTCCCCTGGTAAATACAAAACGCTTTATCTTTTGTATTTTATTATGTGGTCTTTATGTTGTATTCATTTGGCTCGTTTTGATCAATATGTAAATATTTGCATTTGTTTATGTTTAAAAACCATTTGCTATTTTTTTGCACATTTAATACTAGTATAGCTCTTTTAATACTATTTGTTTATCATCTTCTGTTATAATATTCCTGTACAATTTTGTATCGTCTGCAAACATTTTCATAGTGCATTTTACTACTTCTGGTAGGTCGTTTATAAATATTAGAAACAAAACTGGGCCTATGACACTTCCTTGTGGTACTTCACTGGTAACTTCACACCATGAGGATTTGGATCCATTAACACACACTCTTTGAAATCTATTAGTTAGAAAGTTTTCTAGCCATTTGTAGATTTTGCCTCTAATACCAATGCTCCATATTCTAAGTAGTCTTTTATGTTTATATTACAAACATAGTACATCAGAACTCAAAAGAAATGGAAGACAGAAGACGGCGAGAACTCAACATAATTATATATAACCTACCAGAAGAGGCAGAATCAAATGGTCAACACGATAAAGAATATGATGAAAAAAATCTAAAAATAATTTCAACAAAACTTGGCCTTGAAAATTTGAAAATTGAAACTTCATATAGACTTGGTAAAAAGACTAACCAGCATAATACTAGGGTACTAAAAGTTATCCTTCTAGACAGAAAACAACGAAAATTTCTTCTTGAAAACTCGAAGCACATCACAAACAAGCTAGATAAAAATTCTCCAAAGACCTCACGCCACTACAAAGAAAAGAAAGAACGAATAAAAGAGAGCTTAAAGAAAAACAAAATAGTATAATTATCATTCAACCAGCAACTAATACAGAAATTGAAAATACCTTCATTCACTCTCAACAAGCAATGGATACACTGTCAAATGAAACTCTTTTGGACACTAAAAGAGACACTATTCACTCTAGAACAATATTTAGCACTAGACTTAGATAGTGATAAAACAGTTATAGGTGGTATAAGTCTAGAAAATATACACAATACTTCAACTGTGCCCCATAATCAGCAGTTAAACCAATAAGTACATTTAACCAGTCTGTGAATAATGAATTTGTAAATAATGATGTAAATAATTGTGTTTTCAAAAATGATATTTTATTATTTTATAATGTACAAAAAATAAAAAGCTTAGAGATACTATATATACAAATGCTGATTGTCTCACCAAGGATAAGTTACATGAACTTAAAGCCTCAATCACTAATGACAACTGTTCGACCATAGCTATTACAGAAATATTTCCCAAGAACTCAAAGTTTGATAAAACCCAAGAAGAGCTCTACTCAATACCAGAATATGATATCTTTTTCAATGAAAATGGAAACAGGGGGACTGCCATATATACAAAAAAGGAACTCAGAGCAACAAAAGTCACAAATGAAATCATAGACAATTTTGATGAAAGTGAATGGATAGAGATAAATCTACACAACAGTGATAAATTATTAGTTGGAAGTATCTACAGAAGTCCTAACAGTAGCAGGGAAAATTTCCAAAAAAATGATTAATATGATAAAATTTATGAACTCATTAAAATATTCACACTTTCTCATTATGGGCGATTTCAATCTTAAATATATTGACAGGGAAATATCAAAAGCAACATCAGGGGAAAAACAAATTGAGGCAGAATTTGTAGAAGCCATAAAAGACCTATACCTATACCAACATGTTAGTGAATCAACTAGATACAAAATTGGCAACCTACCATCACTTCTTGATCTCATATTCACAAATGAAGCTGAAATGATTGACAGCATTGAACATTTATCAGGCTTAGGAAAAATGACCACAATGTACTAAAGTTCAAATTCAACTGCAACAAAGAAATAAATAAAACTCCCAACAACATATTTAACCACAATAATGCTAACTTTCCAGTAATAAATGAATTAATAGCAATGTCTGAATGGAAAACCTTTGATCAACTAGGAATTCAATCATTCTGGAGTAGATTTGCAAAAACACTTACCAATATTCAAGAAAAAAAATCCCAGAAAATCTACTTCGAAGTCTGGAGTCTTGAGACATCAAAAGCAATTAAAGAGAAAAGAAAAAAATGGAATAAATACAAAAACAGCATTAACCTATTTACATACAATTCATATAAAGTCGCTAGAAATAAAGTCCTGCACCTGCTTAGGAAATCAAAGTACAAGTATGAATAAAACATTGCAGTCAACGCAAAACAAAACCCAAAGCAATTTTGGAAGTACATCCGATCAATTCTGAAACTATGAGTGGAATTAATACAATAGAAGTCAATGGTAGCATGATAACTGATGATCAAATAATAGCAGAAGAGCTTAATAATTATTTCCTGTCAGTATTTACTTTAGAAAACCGCCATGTTCCAGAAATTGGTGACATAACTGATATAACAATCTCAGATACCACCATAAATGATGAAATAACTATGAAAGCTATAAAAGAAATAAATCCTTCAAAAGCTGCAGGACCAGATGAAATTCACCCCAAGTTGATCTATGAATGTAGAGAAATCTTTGTAACTTACTTAGTAAAATGTACAGGAAATCGTTAGTTGAAGGCATACTACCCGCACAATGGAAACATGCCAATGTGTCCGCAATATACAAGGCTGGTAAAAAAAACCTGCGTGCAAAATTATAGACCCATTAGTGTAACACCTATTTGCTGCAGAATCATGGAAAATATTATAAGAAACGCTATATAGTGAAACACTTAGAAGATAATAATCTACTTTCTCCATATCAACATGGGTTTAGAAAAGGCAGATCTTGTACAACACAATTATTAGAATGCATTGAAGACTGGACAAGTGCCATATGCATGCTAATAATTATCAGTTTTATACTAAGTATAAACATTTAGTAAAATTTAACACCACTTTTTAAATTTACTTTGGCTCTACAGTAAAAATTCATTTTGCCTTGTTTAACTCAAAGACGAACAACCTACATGAGTCGTGCATAAAGTCGCACGATCATGTCGCGCTACCCTGCATTCCTCTCTATATATCTAAGTAATATATATTTAGTAAAATTAAACACCACTATAGGCAACTTGATTTCAGGCAACACCACGTTTAAATTTACTTGGGCTCTATTTTAAAATTTCATTTTGCCTTGTTTCACTCAAAGAGTCAATTTGGTTGAAAAGTAACTTTATCTACAAACCTTTCAGAAATCTATAGTGTCCAAATTTATTTATAAAAAATGAAAATAGATATGAAACAATTATATTAGGCGTCAATGAAAACTTACCACTTACATGAACTTAATTTAAAAAAAAGAAAACACAAATATGCGCACGCGGACGCTTAACAAATTTCCGGTATGGCATGGCCTTATTTAGATCTGGTCGTTTTCAAACGGGGGTCACGTTCAGGTGACCTTTTCTCATCATTATATTTATTACGAAATTGTTATGATTAGTAGTAGTTTGAGCAGTTCTTGACGATGTTTGTAATTATGATTCTCGTAGTAGGAGTATTGAGTTGTTCTTAGTGATGTTTATTCATTCTCGTACCCAGAGTCTAGTAGTATTATCAATGCTAGTACAGTCAATTCTCGTTATCTCGACTTTGTTGGGACTGTTGAAAAATAGTCGAGATAACGAATAGTCGAGATAAACAAAACTTGTGAAGGGAGGTAAGTTTGAGGTCTTCAGTAGCACTTTTTACCTGTTCAGAGCGTGTAGTTAAATTAATTGCTTTATCACAACTGTAATTAGCACATAGCATTTTCCCCTCGTCCAATCAGCTGTCGAGGATTGTTGATAGTAGACATGTACAATATTGTATAGTATAGAAGCGTGTTGAACTTGGGGAAAATGCTGTGCTAAGCCAGTTAGATTATGTTTTCATTTTACTATAAGGTTCAATGTTCGGGGCTCCGCCCCTCGCACTAAACCTTATAGTAAAATGAAAACATAATCTAACTAATACATAGGATTTTACTATTTATATCACAAATGTACTCCAAGATGTTGTGTTGTATGTTCACTCTGATGCTGTTTCGTCTCGACGAGTTATAAA
Source organism: Mactra quadrangularis (assembly GCA_025267735.1). Classification (NCBI taxonomy): domain Eukaryota; kingdom Metazoa; phylum Mollusca; class Bivalvia; order Venerida; family Mactridae; genus Mactra; species Mactra quadrangularis. Next base: position 8,461,035 of record CM046307.1, on the reverse strand, counting down.
AACAATTCGCGTATTTTCCGAAAATCTACTTTTGATTTCTAATTTTACACAGACTATATCTCGATGAAGCAAACTTATCGAGCGTATATTTATTTGACAATTTGTAGCCAGTCAACAATTTTATATTAAATATTTAAGCCTGGGTGTGTATACGCGTGTTGTGACGTCATTGATCGCCATACAACTAACGCTATGTCGGCTTTTCTTAGATGTTCAGCAATCTATCATTGCCGCGTCTTGCTAACGACGCACAAAGAAGATCACTAAGTAAGATTGAGTAGTAACAGATATAATCAAGTTTTTAACAACTTTGTGTCCGACCGGCATTTTTCTGAAGCGCGTGGAGTGATTAATTTTAGTTATTAAGAGTATGGTTTAAAATTGAGTATAAACATATCGATCAACTAAAAACGAAATTGAATAAATATAAAAGATGTTTCGTTTTTTAATATTTTATTTTTATACATACTTTTTCATAAAAAAGCGTATGTAACAAGTAAAGAGTCCACGATGCTCAATTAATTTAATTGTGACACCTGTCAATCAAAAAGCTGTCACTTTGTTAATTCACTATTGTTAAATGACATGTTGATTAAAATTGACCCCTATGTATCAGGTTCACAGAGTGATCGCTAATTGATTGGCGCGTGTTGTTTTTCGCACCTCGTCAGATTGCCGATGACATCTTTGACTAGTCGACTTAAACATTAGGATTATAAAGTAAAAAAAACGTTTTGGTCCGTAATTTATGATCGAGATATGGAAAAAGTCGAGAGAAAAAGATCGAGATAAACATGCATTTTTCATATAGATAAAGAAGGGAAAAAATCGGGACTTTCGATTTTCTATCGAGACAACGAAAAGTCGACTCAAGCGTAGTCGAGATAATGCGAATTGACTGTATTGAGAATCCTACTAGAATCTGGGAACGAGAATGATGTTTATTATGATGAAAGCAGTTTTGAGCTTATTTATGTTTATAATCATAGTGGTAGTTTTGTGTTGTTCTTGGTGATTTTTATAATTAATATGGTAGTTCTGTGTTGTTCTTGGTGATGTTTATAATCATTATGGTAGTTTTGTGTTGTTCTTGACTATGTTTATAATTATTACGGTAGTTTTGTGTTGTTCTTGGTGATGTTTGTAATTATTATGGTAGTTTTGTGTTGTTCTTGACTATGTTTATAAGTATTATGGTAGTTTTGTGTTGTTCTTGACGATGTTTATAATTATTATGGTAGTTTTGTGTTGTTCTTGACGATGTTTATAATTATTATGGTAGTTTTGTGTTGTTCTTGGTGATGTTTATAATCATTATGGTAGTTTTGTGTTGTTCTTGGCGATGTTTATAATTATTACGGTAGTTTTGTGTTGTTCTTGGCGATGTTTATAATTATTATGGTAGTTTTGTGTTGTTCTAGACTATGTTTATAATTATTATGGTAGTTTTGTGTTGTTCTTGGCGATGTTTATAAGTATTATGGTAGTTTTGTGTTGTTCTTGACGATGTTTATAATTATTATGGTAGTTTTGTGTTGTTCTAGACTATGTTAATATTTATTATGGTAGTTTTGTGTTGTTCTTGACGGTGTTTATAATCATTATGGTAGTTTTTAGGTGTTTTTTTGCGGTGTTTATAATTATTATGGTAGTTTTGAGCTGTTCTTGGCGATATTTATAATGATAAAGGTCGTTTTGAGTTGTTCTTGGTGATGTTTATAATGATGACAGAAGTTTTTAGTCAATCGACCTATAAATAGCGTTTTCAGTAAACCAAGTTTAAAATTGAAAACAGATGATGCACTACATGGTTTAGACTTTCATATTGTTATCTACAAATAAAAAAGAACAAAAAAATGCAATATACTACTGTGTCTACTGTACATCGTTTACTTAGTACGAGTATTGTGAAAATAGACACGTATTCTCAAACTGCACCTAACGGATCTATTTATACTTTTTTTGAAAACAATATTTTTTGGACTTTAATTTGTGAATCTATATAAAGTTTGATTGTTCGGTGATTATGATGGAGGATACAGACAGATCTGAATGGGGAGCACCTAAAACAAGCACAGCAATGCTAGACGAATATTGGGAGAAACTTTTAAAGAAAACACACCGCAACGAAGAAGAAGAAATCAAGTTTTTTCTTCACTGCACAACTTTGAATGGGAAAAAGTCAATTCTAGAATGCGGACGACTGAATGGCGGAGCAACAACGCTTCCGGACAGAGCACCGCTAGCTAGTTACATGGGAATGAAAGGTTTATGGTTTGCAATATCTCCCCGAGAGTTACCTAGACGATCACCGTATGGTACTCAGAGAATAAAGCTTAGTGTGAGAAATATCATGACCTACCTTGGTAGACCAATAGAAAACAACGTGTTGGACGAGGATGATTGCTGGGATGCGACAGAAGTCGATCAGGGAACAGAAAAAGAAAAGAAAGGCAAGACGAAAGGCAACAAAAACAAGAAAGGCCGTAAAAAGGCGCAAAGTCATCTAAAGCGACAGAAAGAGTGTTGCTTGAAGCACAAGTTACCAGAAAAGCCACAATTATTACAACCGATGTTGTTCTTTGAAAATGCTCATTACTATGGAAACAACCAATACGTTCGTCTGCTTCTAATACATCCAGACGACCCTAATGTTGCTTGGTGTCAGGCGTTTTGTAAAGAGTTGGATATAATAGATAATCCTTTCCTTCAATTTCTAAATGGTCGTATCTACACACAAAGGAAAGGGAAGAACCCTTACTTAAGTGTATTTGTGGAAGTTCTCGTTGTTGGTGACATAGAGTTCAATGATCTGATAGAACAACCAGAATGGGACAAAGTTGGAACAATGACACGTGCTGGATTCGATCCGAAGAATGGAATATGCTAATATAAAAAAAACCAAATTACTTGATCAGATCTTAACTATTCAATGTATACATATATATTTATAATCCACTATTCATTTTTTCAAAGACTCATTTTTAACCGTGTTTTGAATTAATGTAAGATGTAACAATTGATTATCAAAGATATCAAATGTAGTGACCAGTTTTCTATGGATAGCGCTAGCTACCACCTTGTCCTCTGGTATCCTTTCAGTTCCAACTTATGAGAAATCGAATTGAGAGTACTAGGGCCTAGGAGACGAAGCGCTAGCTTGTAAAATCCTTAGAAAACTTGACACAGCCTTTCATATTGTTTGTATATGTTTATCTGTTATTGTGTTGTTTTGTTTTTTATGTCTTGTATTGCTGGATTGCATTGCAACGCATTACATTGTATTGTGTATTTAATTTGTGTTGCATTGCGTTGAATTTCGCTGTATAGTATTTGATATAAAATGTATTGCATCATATTATATTTGATTGAATTGTATTTTATGTGTTGAATTTTGGGACATGGAATCGTATTGCATGAAATTAATTTGTTATACATGTGATCGTTATTAACATTATTTAATAAAACTGTCCTACCTGTGAAGGAGCTCACTTGTTGAATACATGTTTGAAGTTATACGGTCACGTGATGTACAAAAGGTAAATGGAATCTAACACTTGAGTAGTCAGACGTGGTTCATACATTTACTGTAATAGCATGATAGTTGTAGATATATTGATAGCAGAAACAGGGGTTCAGCGACGATACGGGCAATACGGGATCAAGGGGTTCCCGGACTGAACCTAACTAGAAGCACTATTTATTGTCTTCAACAAGATTGTAAACGGCGTTTTCTTCTCTTTACCTAAGTGTGAGTGGGAACCAATGAAAAACATTTTATTTCTATAGCACCATTGTTGTCCCACTGAAGGCATAGTCTAAAGACTGTCAGATAGTTTGGTAAATATATTCATTAGATAGATGCCAGAAACTATGGTCTGTGGTGCAGACTGGTATGGGCCTAATTTCGAATCTAGTGTTCTGAGGGGATTGCTGGATCAAGTCTCATTCGGGCTGGTTATACGACTTATTGAAAACAAAAACACCGAAAAAAACCCTTTAATAACAAATATACAATATACACTTCCCGGAACTCAAGTTTAGTTAATTTTTGCCCATGTAAATAGGAACAGAACTTTCTTGCACTATTTTGTTTTGTTTTAGAGCATAAACTAATGTTATATCATTAAAATTACTATCGTTTATTGTATACATATCTTCACCAAAAGAAAAGAAGCCGTCCGAGTCTGCTGATCGAGGGGTCGTGGGTTCGATTCCCAGGCGGGGCATACTTTAGTGGAGCTTGGTCATTGAATTATTTCTACGTTCATTCTCCCTCCTACCAATGATTCTTAATTATGTAGGACATTTGTCAGTCACTGACGAAAGTATGCGCCTAGTAGTTGGTTAACAGCTGAATCCAGAGATTTAGCTTTTCCAGGAGCAGTGAGTAGATTGACTGACCGCCGTTATATGACATGTGCAATGTGTTGCTACGGCGTAAACCCAACAAAAAAAAAAGAAAAAAAAAGACGTAGAAGCTTAAGCATGTGTAAAGATAGATTTTGTATCTACATGTACAAGGAAATTTTTATAAATTTGACTTCCGGGTTTTGTCTTCAGTATTAATGAAACAAAATACATTGACTGCCGTATGACAAAACATTTTGTTGTAACTACGTGATATCAATATCTTTGCTAAATGCAAGGGCATGGATAAATATACATGTAATAAGCAATCTACATTGCGAGAATCTATTCATAAAATGAAACATGATACACATAGACAGATAGATAGAAAGATAAAATACAGTAAAAATAGAAAATATAACTAATGTAAGTATTGTACATTTATTGTACGAGGACATAGTCTCATCTATCAAACTTTAAGATAGCATGACAAGAAAATGTACATTTCTTTGCTATGATCCAAGCAATGATCGCTTTTTTAGTTAAAACTGACAGTTTCTGCATTTTAAGTATACTTTCAGTATTTTTTATGTAATCAGATACATAGATAACAGAGGTGCGTTTAACAATGCGAGCGCTCGATCGAACGCCTGCTTCGCGAATTGTAAGGCTACTGAACGACTGCGAGCGCTCGCTGTAAAATCCAAGATGGCGCCAAACAGCCATTATTGAAAATAGCGGGCGGGGAAACAATTATATCTGCTGATACACGTGATCTTTCACATTTTTATAAAATATGAATCATTAAGATACAATTTACTGTATTAAATAAATTCTATTGTTCATTATATGGAACAAGTAACTCACACGTTTGTGTCCCAATTCAGGGATAATTTTTTGAGATAAGAGTTTATATTTTTTTCAGCCGCCATCTTTGATATCTAAGCGAAACACCTCTCGAGTTGAATCGCGAGCGCGAGCGAGCACTCGCGCGGAGGCACGCGTTCAAAAGGAGAGCGCTCGATCTCGCCCTGAGCGCTCGCATTGTTGAACGCACCTCAGGGTATCTATGTCCCGGATATAATAGACACTTTATTTGAAAAAAAAATACTTACAATTTATAAATGCGGGAGACTATTAATTACTTACATATAATACCGACAATACAAAAACTGTTGTGATATAACCCAAACCTTGTTATCTTCTATGATATTATAGTACATGAACCGACTTGTGCGGGTCAACTAAGCGGATGGACTTTGTGTGTGGACTTACTCTTCTTAACTCCTCTGCTTCCTCTGCCTCCTCAATTAGAAGCTGTCATATATATATTGTCCAGCTTCTAAAGGCGTTGGTCACGTGGCGAAATAAAAATGATTTTTTAATTATGAAATAAAACATGAGAGTATTATATCTTAATGCTAAAGGAAATTGCAGAAAGATTGATCTTACTGGCATTCGTGTTATTACTGCTGTTACTGTTGACTTTACATTCATTAGTATCCCAAATGCATGAGAATCCAAGATAGTTAAACAGGTACCATGGTAATACCTTTTATTTAACTGTAGTTATTTTGACAGCTTTGGGCATACATGTATATGGTTACTATGGAAACTGATATTTTACAAAAAAAAATCCAGATTGTCAACATGTGAATTTATAAAGAAAATTCTATGGAATGATTATTTTTTCATATAATTAGAGAAAATGTCCTTAAATACTTTATAAGGTAAAATGTCGTATTCCTGTAATATTAGTATTTAAGTATACTACAGCATGATCATTTTGTTTTGATATTGTCTATTTTTTCTCAACTGTCAAAGTTTGAATGATTTCACAGTGATTGAATACACACTATCACAATATCATGAGTACTAGACAAAGAGCTCTATTTTGACAGTTAAGAAAAAACCGAACTGTACAATCACATGAGTTTTGAATAACCAAGCATTCATACCTACTTTGACACATACGAAGTATTAATAGTATAGTTAGGAAGGCACAGATAAAACTGTACAGGGTCCGGTTTCACGAACGCATTCCTATCTTAAATTTCTAGATTAACCTTAAATTTTCTATTTTTAGCATTTTTAAGTTAAAGTGCGTTTCACAAACATTTTACAATTTAATCCGTTCTTAAATAGTCTAAGTTATGAGTGAAAATTTAATCGAGTGAACGGGTAGATTAAACTGAATGTAAACCTTACTTAAATATAAACAAATGGTTCACGTTTGTCTAAATTTATGTTTGAATGGCTCTATAGTCCCTAGACGACGGGAATTCCGACGAAGTGACACTAAGTGTAGTTTAGGAAGTACGTCTGAAGATAGAATATATCAGAGTTACAGATTTTCATCTGCTACGATTCATTTCATCGTTGAACTTATTCGTCCCCTCACGTATAAGATGGAGTACGACAGTTTCTGCACTACTTCAAGACTTAGTGTTAGCGGAGTTGAGTTTCTGTATTATTATATAAATAATCATAAAACTAGCAGATAAAAACGAATAAATACTGTAATATCTAGATCGATCTTCATTCTGTTCAGATTTTAGAGGGACAATCATTCTAACAGAAAATTGATGAATTAATTAGTTTTACCAATTCCATTAATTCTAATTTTAATACACATTCGTCACTAAGTCGCACCGTTATTCGAAGGTGTTTTATTATTATTATTTCTATCGTATTATAACACATTGCAATCATACCTTTATTCAATTTCTTTATTATCCCCTAAAGCCAAATACATGTAAACAACAATAAATGGGACTTCGTTGCCTTTTTTGCGTAAATATTTACACCTATATTCAGCAGTTTTGTTTAAGAGGCATCACATATAAAATATGCTAAATTCATTCGTTATGTCTTTTTTTAGGATTCATAGCTTGTAGATTTTAACAAAAATTTGAAATATAAATAGTTCAATATTTTCAGATGCATGTAATGAAAGTCGAACCATTTATAACATATACAATGTAAACGTTTCTAACCACCATACTCTTGCAAGACATGCAATGCATTTAAACACACTGTCTAGGCAAGCATTGAATGCCAAACCTATTGTAAGACAGTGAGAGAACGTCAAGCATATTGCAAGGCGGACATCATTCGTCAAAAGCCATTTTAAGCGATTTTCGAACTGTTTAATGTAGGAATTGTTGTCACTCTACCAAACGGACAATAACTAACTAATCCGTGCACTACAATTCAAGTACTGCTTTTGTGTAACTGCCTGGAACATTTACACAAATTCAAAAAGTTGTAAACCAAATATTTTGCAAAGAGTTTTTTATCACATACTAGTAATAAACTTGACATACCACCTTATTTTAAAGTAAGCCAAGGCGGGAATCATAGTTTGCAATGCAATTTTGCAGTTTTTGTTATTCAAATTAAATAAAGCTCGTCGCCAAACTTTGATAATAGTTCAAAGGATATGAGATTTCGTATGAATCTTAAAACTATACCCTGATATCCTCCACTAATTACCTACTTATCACTTATTATTTAATCTTCGCTGATGCACAATATAGTAATTTCGAAAAAAAATACTTTAGTAACTGTACAAGTACAGCAATAAAGAGAATGTAATATAATTGTGCATAATAGGAAAACGCAAATGATTGACAAAAAATAAAAAAGAATGGACCACAAGAGAAAAAAATCAACATTCACGGCTCGAACCTATGCCAGACAAAAACAATGTTTCAAGCACAACAGTCTAACCGTTTACGCTATAGAGTCCATCAATAAAACACGTTGGACATTTAGTACTCTAAGGTAATTTTGTTGGTTTAAGTTTGGGTCGCTTATATCAACCATAAATTTATACTTATGTAAGAAAGGCTTCGTGAAATCCACTTAAAATACTTTATAAGATACTCATAGTTACGACCAAAATATTTAAGACAATCTTAAATTTATTTAAGTTATGAGAGCGTTCGTGAAACCGGGCCCAGTAATATATTTATAGCCTTTTTCCTAGTATTAAACACTAAGTCTATTTTAATCAAATAATAACGACCTTTACCTTTTATATTTTCTGAAAATCGTTATTTATTAGTTACAGTACTGCATATCATTATCAATCGACCTGAATAGTGTTTAAGTATGGTGGCATATTTCTGCCACCAGATAACCACATAACTTACTAGATAATTATCTGGTATACCATATAGTTAATTAAGTAGTTAACTAGTTACGTAACTAGTTAATCACTTAACATTAAATTGGTAAAATAATACACAATGGCAGTTGTAAGCACTAACTTGCATTTTTTTCCTGTTATGATATTTTCTTTATTGTAAAAATAACTAGTTACGTAACTAGTTAACTACTTAATTAACTAGATAATTATCTGGTTAACTAGTTACGAAACTAGTTAACCACTTAATTAACTAGTTAGGTTATGTGGTTATCTGGTGGCAGAAATATGCCACCATATTTAAGTTTTAAGTTTAAAATTGATAATATATTATACGGTTAAGATTTGCATACTGTTAAAGAAATACTAAACAAAGCAGAGTAAAATATGCTCTAAACGGTTACGTATTATGCTAACAGGGTATCCTGATATAGAGGCACGTATTCTAAATATACATACAGTTATTTAACTGTTTATAAACAATATAGTCTGGACTTTAATTTATGAATCTATATAAAGTTTGATTGTTCGGTGATTATAATGGAGGATATAGACAGGTCTGAATGGGGAGCACCTAAAACAAGCACAGCAATGCTAGACGAATATTGGGAGAAACTTTTAAAGAAAGCAGACGACAATGAACAAGAGGAAATTAAGTTTTTTCTTCACTGCACAACACTGAATGGTAAAAAGTCTATACAAAAATGCGGACGACTGAATGGCGGAGCAACAACGCTTCCTGACAGAGCACCACTAGCTAGCTACATGGGAATGAAAGGTATATGGTTTGCAATATCTCCCCGTGAGTTACCTAGACGGTCACCGTATGGTACTCAGAGAATGAAGTTCCGCGTGAGAGATATCATGACCTACCTTGGTCGACCAATAGACAACAACGTGTTGGACGAGGATGATTGCTGGGATGCGACAGAAGTCGATCAGGGAACAGAAAAAGAAAGGAAAGGCAAGACGAAAGGCAACAAAGACAAGAAAGGCCGTAAAAAGGCACAAAGTCATCTAAAGCGACAGAAAGAGTGTTACTTGAAGCACAAGTTACCAGAAAAGCCACAATTATCACAACCGATGTTGTTCTTTGAGATTGCTCATTACTATGGAAACAACCAATACGTTCGTCTGCTTCTAATACATCCAGAGGACCCCAAAGTTGCTTGGTGTCAGGAATTTTGTAAAGAGTTGAACATAAGAGATAATCCTTTCCTTCAATTTCTAAATGGTCGTATCTACACATACAGGAAAGGGGAACATCCTAACTCGAGTATATTTGTGGAAGTACTTGTTGTTGGTGACGTAGTCTTCAATGATCTTCTGGAACCACCGGATTGGGACGAAGTTGGAACAATGTCACGTGCTGGATTCGACCCAAGAAATGGAATATGTTAACATTTTGTAAGTTATTCAATGTCAACATATAAATGTATGTCTAGTTTTTCTTTTTTTATAACCAAGGATATATTACAATTACAAAAGACATATTTAAATGACTAAAGACATATTTCAACAGTGTTGGAAACGCTGAATCAATTTGTTATATATGTGAACGTTGTAACAGTATTTAATTAAATAAAACTGTCCTACCCGTGAAGAAGTTCACTCTGTTAATACAGTACCCACCAAAAGTTTGGAGACATTTTCACTTTGTACGCCTACTGCATAAGTTTTATCAAAAACTTGATAACCATTTATTTTGAAATGCTTTTTAGCTTAGCTTGTTGTTTTTGGTACAGCACTATTTGCAGTTGAGACTATCAAAGAGGCTTAAAATCTATGTGATAGAAAAGAATTACATTGAATTTTGTTTTGGAGGCTTTGGAACATAAGATGCTGAATCTTATAAATGTGATGCATTCAAGAAATCTGTTTTCATTTAATTATCAACCATATTAGATATTTTAAAAAATCGTAGTTCTATAGAAAACAATCAATGAAATTAAAAGAATAATTCATTTCCTATGTCTCCAAACTTTAGGTGGGTACTGTATATGTTTCAAGTTATATAGTAAGATGATATTCAATGGGTAAATAGCATCTAACTCTCGTGTATTCATTGACGTGGTTAATACATGTACCGCAAAAGTATGCTAGTTATTGGAAGGATTTTTTTTCAATAAATTCCTTTCTATGTCAGCGCTCTGCGAAATTTGAAAAGAACAAACAACACCTAACAATGAGTAAATGCGCCCAAGAAAACAGTGCAGTAGAAAAATATGAATCCTATCAAACGTAGATGAATTGAAATTTTTTTTAAACAAATACTTAAAATTATGATATCACATTAATCAAACATTATTCATACTGTGTACTGAGAATAGTTATTTTTTATTATTTCGCATTATTATCTGCCACACGCTTGTATATAATATATACTACTTAGCAGACGATTTTCACAGCTTTACAGGGAATCGAACCTACAGCCCCTCGATCAGTAGAATAATGTGCATGTGAAATGAAATATGAAACACAGTTGACAATAAATGATAAAGAGATAATGATGGAAATCGAAATAGTAACTTTGAACTCTTAAATATTTCAAAAATTCCTTCCAAAAGTACTTTCAGTACTTTGATATATATATAGGTACTGCTCGAACAGAGGTTCTGTTGTAGTACACATGGAAAGAGATCGAGGGGTTCCTGTTTCGAAAGTACTGTTTATTTTCTTCTACAATATTGTGATCGTGGTTTTCTTCACCTCACCTATTAAGTGTAGATGGGAACCATTGAGGATATTTTAGTTCTAAAGCACTGCACTATCGTGGGCTTCTAAAAGTATAGTTTAAAGACTGGCAGGAGTTTGGTATACATATTTATTAGATAAATACAGGAACCGCGGATCCATGACGCAGTAGGCTTCCTGAATATCGATTACAGTTTTCCAGTGGGGCTGCTCAACTATGAAGAGATTTTACTATGGATGTATGTTTTAGGAGATATGCCATCTTTATTTTTACAAATATGAATTGGTAATTATTGTTTGACTGATTTTTTCCTATGAAAAATGAGGTCCTGTCTTGAAAGCACTTTTATTTGAAGATAAGCCTTGCCATGAAAAACACTTGGAACGTCGAGCGTGTTGTCCTTGGACTGCTCTTATATTTTTACTGTATTCAATATCATTTCGTGTGTTTTTAATTTAAGCGTTGATAACACACTATGCTATAACTGCGCTTTTCCTTGATGAAAAAAAATCTATATTCAACCTGTGAAAACACGAGATTGAAGGTTCTGACTTCTAGGCAAAACATATTATTTCGGTCGATTGAACGTCAGACTCCAACGTCGCATTGATGTCGAACTCCGATGTCTGTTGGACGTCGGATCACTAAGAAGTATTAACGTCGCATCCCGACGTCCGTTTAACGTCGTACTCCAATGTCCGTTTAACGTCGGACCCCGACGTCCGATTAACATCGCACCTCGACGTCTGAATAACGTCGGCTCAACGTCGGACCCCGACGACCGATTAACGTCGCACTCCGACGTCAGGTTTACGTAAGGCCCTGACGACAGATTCATCACAGTTAATGGTTGGATTTGAAAGTTTTCTAAACATTGGATTCCCTAGATCTGTCGTTGGGCTTGTTAGTAGTTACCATGGTAAGTAATTTGTTTAGCGTCAGTCTAAATATTTTGTCTGAGACGACGGATCAACGTCGGACCCCGACTTCCGGTTAACGTCGCACACCGACGTCCAATTAACGTCGGACCACGACGTCCGATTTACGTCCCACTCCAACGTCCGATTAACGTGGGACCCTGACGTCCGATTAACGCCGCGCTCTGACGTCCAATCAACGTCGGACCCCGACGTTCGATTTACGTCCCACTCCGACGTCCGATCAACGACGGACCACGACGTCCGATTAACGTCGTATCAATGTCGTATCAACGTCAAACCCCGACGTCCGATAAGTATAGCGCCACGACGTCTGATCAACGACGTACCCCGACGTCAGATTAACGTCGAACCCCGACGTCCGATTAACGTCGGATCAACATCGGACCCCGACGTTAGATTTACGTCCCGCTCCGACGTCTGATTAACGTCGGACTCCGACGTCCGATTGACGTCGTATCAACATCGGACCCCGACGTCATATAAACGTGGAAACCCGACGTCCGGTTAACGCCGGATTAACGTCGGACCCCGACGACCGATTAACGTCGCACTCCGAGGATTTTCTGAATTCATGAAAAATTCTAAAGTCTACCACATTAATGCTGTTTTACGTGTGCAGTCGGATAATTGTGTATAATTATTTGTATTGTGTATAAATGTGAATGTATATAAAGACATACTTATAATTTCTCAAGAATTCGTAATTTTTTAAAACAAAAACAATCTTTGAAAAAAGTGTAAAGGTAATTATGGATTGCTCTGTATTATACTACCCAGCTTCTGGTTTCTGCTACATGGTGAAATAAATGTGTTTAAACACGTTAGTTTGATGTACTTGTAACATGACATACCCAGTGACCAGCTATTAACTTACAATATTTGATCAGACAGGCGTATCAATGGTTTAAGTCATACAATATTTATTTACACCATATGACCAGTGATTTTATTACAACTATACTACGTTATCGTTTCTCATATAACGAACATATGTCACAGCCTGAGTAAATATGCATCCTGGCAGAAACTCAAACTCGGGACCTGAGTTTACAAAGGAACGGTTCATTCCCAATTGAGCTATCTGGCTGCTTATAAATGTATATCATTCTCCCCAACACGTGAACAGGTAAGTACCGTGAAACATAACTTCCTTTTATGGGATCAATAAAATCTCTTAGTCTTGTCCGAGATAGAAAATATGTGCATCAGAGGTGCGTTTAACAACGTGAGCGCTAGGGGCGACTTTGAGCGCTTTTGTTCTGAACACAGATACCCGCGCGAGTGCTTGCAAGCGCTCGCGATTCAACTCGAACGGTGTTTAGCTTGTATCATAATGATACATACCTGATGAAATAAGTAAAACATCTATTGTATCAGTAGAAATAATTGTCCACAACCCGCTATTTTCAATAATGTTCTAGTTGACGCTATCTTGATTTTACAGAGAGCGCTTACAAGCGTTCACAAGCCTAACAATTTGCAAAGCAGGCGCTCGCTCGAGCGCTTGCATTGGTGAACGCACCTCAGGTTTATATAAAAAACGTTCATAGACCGTGGTTACAACCCGTTTAGTAATAAAAACCGAATTGTAATAATTATTAAAAAACGGGTTGTAACAGACCGCTTACGTTACAAGAAAGTATATACACGTACGTAGACTTATTGTGCGAGTTTTTATAGTGAATCTTCATATGGCGCAGCATCGGCTAAAACTAACGGCTACATAACTAAGATCCTAAAGGGACAACGGATAAGTCGGTTGGTCGCCTCGAAAGTTGTAAAATGTTACAAAAGGGACATGAAGCACCACTAAACCCAAAGTTGTATTACACAGTATCATCATATGATAAATTATGTTCGTCATTAGTCAAGGTGAAATTTTGCTATCAGCGGTTGAACAATATAGTTATCTCCTCGTTATATATATCAGTATTTTACAATACAGTGTGACCTGTTCAAACCGAACACTCATTACTCCGATCATTTTCTTTGTATTGGTGTAACACCGTGTCAGCCGCCCGGCTAGCTCAATTGGTAGCACGCAAGTCTACTGATCGAGGAGTCGCGGGTTCGATTCCCGGGCGGGGCATACTTTTGTGGAGCTTGGTCATGAAATTATTTCTACCGTCAATCTCCTTCCTACCAATGATTTTTAATTATAAAGGGCAGTTGTCAGTCACTGACGAAAGTATGTGCTTAGTAGTTGGTTAACAGCTAAGTCCAGAGATTTAGCCTTTCCAGGAACAGTAAGTAGGTTGACTGGCCGCCGTTATATAACCTATACAATGTGTTGCTATGACGTTAAACCCAACACAAACAAACAAACAAACGCCATGTCAACACAAATTATGGTCATTTAGTTGCAGCTTGGACATCTAACCATGCTGTCCTAAACGTTCGTCTATAACCGGTTCTATTCTACATGGGACAGAACGATTGAGACAAAGATGGATGCCAGTAACCAAACTTGGAATATTGATTATTATGCGCTTTCAAATTTAAGCTGAAAATAAATTTGTATAAACTAACTACTAACCAGACACAACTTAATTTTTAAAAGAAATCTAGTTATGTCAACTGTTCGCCACAGGTGACTGAAATGAGTATAGCCAAACAAATAGTAGATGTGTACTCATTTTCAATGAGTCCAACAACTTCTCTATATATCTTATCAATAGAGAAGAATTGCTATTATTGTTGAATTTTCATGGAAGGGTATATTAGTAACCAGCCATAGTGAGGCAACACCTTCGAGAAACTAAATTCGAACCCCTGCACGTAGCCTACTCCATCACGGAATTTTGTTGTCAAGATATCACAATAGTTGAGATTTCTGGATTTCTTGCGTGTTTTGATTGTTAATACTAATTTATTTTAGCTCTATGATTAATTACTTTCGAGTCCACTTTCTGATCCAGAGTCACGAGCTTGTAGGGTAAAGTTTCTTGCTCAACCAAGCTCTAATAAAGTATGCATCGCCCGGGTATCGAAGCCACGATTTCTCGATCAGTTGCCTGAGCTAGCGAGATGGGCTATCAGGTTTCTCTGTACCATGGTCATCATCGTCTGTATCTTGTCCCTTCACCACTATGTGGTACATCTGAAATGTTATCTTATCCGCAAGATTGAAACAATATATAATTTATATACATGCAACAAATGGATGGATAAAATTTAACATCAATATGCTATTTTTATTTTAAATTTTTATTAACAATTGAACATTGATTTTAAATGAGATAAAAACTAGGATTTAATACATTTTTTAAAAGAGGAAAGTTTCATGAAAGACGCGTTTTATATGCATATGGTTAGCTATTTAATAGGATTTGTGTTCGTTGATTTATCTCGGTCCTTAGTGCAAGGAGGGAGTTTTGTAAAATCTCAGTTTTGTTTCTTGGTCAGAAAATGGTAAGTTACAGTAAACCTCTACTTTATGATTGTATTTAAAATGTAGCCTGATAACACATGGGATCAAATAAATAGGTTCAGAATTTGCAGGCTTTCGGATATCATTGCATTTATTTCTTCCGAATGCCCAAATTGTAGAAAATTGTTCGGAATAAATGAGGTTCCCGATTTCACAGGGATTATCATGCTATGATGCATCACGCTACTTGCAGTCAGTAGTTATCCAGTAGTAAGCACCAAGCTTAAGAAACAGAAATCCCTTGTGTGATTATCACCTAAACTGTGAATGCCGCCCGGCTAGCTCAGTTGGTAGCACACACTACTGATCGAGGGGTCGTGGGTTCGATTCCCGGGCGGGGCATACTTTCGTGGAGCTTAGTCATGAAACTATTTCTACGGCCATTCTCCTTCCTACCAATGATTTTTCATTATGTAGGGCAGCTGTCAGTCGCTGGCGAAAGTATGCGCTTAGTAGTTGGTTAACAGCTAAAATCCAGAGATTTAGTCTTTCCAGGAAGAGTGAGTAGGTTGATTGACCGCCGTTATATGACCTATACAACGTGTTGCTACGGCGTAAAACCCAACAAACAAACAAACCTAAACTGTGATGCTTTCTTTTAAAATTTCTGAGATTAATTTTGTGATACAGTAATACACCTATCTGGTGCATATTATACATCTAACATCTATATTCAATTATCTGTTATAATAAGTCTTATACTCTTTTTTTCGTTGTATTGGTCTAAATCATATTTTATTTCATTATTGTTTTATCATTGCCTCTCTATGTCACGCCACCAACACATAGGGACCACAATGGAAATAAGGGCTTGCTCTTTTTGTGCTATCCCTGGTGTTGAAGTACTGGTCATAGTAAATTACTACATGCTGTGATATATGTTATTGAAATTATGCTAAATGATTATTATTAATATTATTATTATTCCAAAGAGAAAACGTACATGACTTTATTCAGTACGTGTGTACTTGAGAACAAACTCCGTACTAAATCTCAGTATATGTCTTAGTGATTTTACTGTTGAAGACCACTGTCTCGTGTTTTTTAATGGCAATTAAAACTTCTACTTTAACAACTGCGTATTATTGTATAAGCTCAAAGTTAATGCTATAAAAACAGCTTGACAATAAAATAATTGATACGTGAATAAAATCCATTTTCAAGCTTTATAACCTTGGGTCCAGGTTTGTATGAGTAGGTTCATTGAAAAGACAGTAAAAATCTGTGACACTGGGCTGCAAAAAGTGGATTTATTTAATAGATTCGTAACTTTGCGTTAATTAGATTGATACTAGTAGCCCATTTACTTAAAGTGAAAGGTGTAAAGTAGCGCGCCAGGATTTAAAATCTCGTGTCCCGAAGGGGGTACAGGTTCGAATCCTACCCGGGGAGGTTATACCCTTCCATGAAAATTTGACAATAATGTCGATTTTCCTCCATTGATTAGATAATATGAAGTTTCCGGCCTTGTGGAAGGGTAGGTTAGTACTGGTTAAAGACAAGGGTCTAGGAAAGCTATGTTAAGTGCGCTGGACGCCGTAAAATGACCTAATATTGTGTTGACACGGCGTTAAAACCCAGTAAAAAAAAGAAAAAAAAGAAAACGAAGGTGTAAAGATTTTAGCGTGCAAAATCTACATAGCTATAACATTTACAACTTTTATTCTTTAGTAGAAATTACACATAGGATCACCTAGAAACAGTCCATACATAAGTTCTTAACTTTTGATACTTGAAGCGGACAAATATCACGTAACCTTCCCTTAAGGAAAATATCTAATCGAATACATACTACTTTTTTTGGAGACGTATTCTGATAGATTGCCTTTAAATATTGTTTGTAAAATTATTTATTTCATCGTTTGCTGTTAATGACTTATACATCTTTCTCGGTCTTTCCTTTATATGTAAATTCTACTTCAATAAAAAAATATTAATGATCTTACTTTTGTTGAAACAGATTACACATACTGAAACAAAAATAAGTTTATTGCAAACAATCTGTTCAACTTCATTGGTCAGATTATATTCTGAAAACTTCTTAATACCCTCCTGTCATTTATGTGAGTGTTGCGCTCAGTTTCTTTACCATGAAATTGAATATTTATCAACATTTTATTACTATGTCAGACTTAATTTCATATTTAACGTAACACATGTATCTACTATCTCCATCACTAAGTGAGTATATCTCAATACTGTTACTTTTGATAATACATGTATGTATGATGTTATCAGTGATTATTTTGACCTAAATTGGACCAAAAATAAGACACTTCATTATGGGTAAAATAATGAAACTTCATCCATCAATATGTAACAAAAGCTTCACAAATAGCAAGATATTTTGGACCACGAAGTTAACTGTAGCTATATACACTTTCTGTTTTATGTTTGTAGCTAGATCAAAATGTTTCTTCAAGTACTTTGTCCCACAATTTTTTTTTTCAAAATTCTGAGATTTTTGCGCTTTTGAAAAGCATGGGCTGTTGCGGTATTCAACAGCGATAATTTAAGGGCAATCTCTATTTGATTAAAATTTTGTTTCGAACATGGGATGTTTTGCACCGACAAGGATGTAGAATAATAACCCTCGAAAATGTCAAAAGCGGAGGAGACCGCCTTGAGCTAAAGAAACGACAATACAAATTGTTTGGTTGTTGGTTTTTGTTGGGTATAACTCCGTAGCAACAGATTGTGTAGGTCAAATAACGGCGGTCAGTCAACCTACTCACTCCTCCTGGAAAGGCTAAATCTCTGGATTTAGCTGTTAACCAAGTACTAAGCGCATACTTTCCTCAGTGACTGACAACTGCCATACATAATTAAAAATCATTGGTAGGAGGGAGTATGGCCGTAGAAATAATTTCATGACCAAGCTCCATGAAAGTATGCTCCGCCCGGGAATCAAACCCTCGACACCTCGATTAGTAGATCGTGCTGCCAACTGAGCTAGCCGGGCGGCTATTGACCATTTTGTTAACTCTATAATAGTGATACAAGTGCAATGTATGTTGTCTTCTATTGATGACCCTTCCATATATTTGTAAATGACTCAATAAAATACTGTTTATGTTTCAGACCTTTATACCACAATCAACAGTATGTTGTTATTTTATCATTGTTGTACTATTCCTACAATCAACATTATCAACAGCTACAGTATGTGATGATATAAAAGCCAAACAGGGCACACAAAATGGTAAGTTACTTCACAATTATATACTACTGTTTAGGTCAATATGATACCAACTAGCCTATGATATACTTAAGACTTGTTACAATTTGGCTACTTTTAAACCCAAATTTTATTGGACGATCCGAATCAAATTCCGATTGTGGTTGGCTTTGTAGAAACGTACGTTTCTTGCAAAATGTTTAATGACTTACTTATAGTTTACTTAGGAATACATTAGATAGAATACATTTACTTTTAAAATATAAAAACATATACATTAGAATTTACCATATTTTGTAAAACAATAACTATGAACATGCTAAACTGTCATTTTTGTGAAACTTACTATTTAAATTATTTGTGGTCATACTTGGATACATTATCAGAATAATTTTGATAGTAAAGCAATGACCTTACTGATTATGTTATCGTAAACGAAGCATACGAAGATGTTATAATCTGAGAATGTGATAAACAGAATAGCCAAACGTTTACACATTATTCTTGTTATTTTCATTATTAGCTAGACCGTTACCGTTTATACCAGATGCCTTTCATGTTACACTACAAATGAATGATCCAGTAGAAAGAAAAACAAGTACATATCAAATATACTATGACTATCCTGGTAATAGAGCTGTAACAATACTAATGGACAATGGCAATGAAGAAAAAGTTATATTTAACTATGCTTCTGATGAACTCTTCTTTATAAAAGGTAAAATTAAATATTGCAACTCAAGATCAATGGCAAATTGTTTGTAGTTTCAAATCACTTATTTGGTTTATGTTCTGGTAGAGTAAAACATGCACTTTTGCATAAGATGTTTCCCATAAACTAAAATGAATCAAATGCCAGTATTAGTACATCAAGAATGCTTATTAATGAAATAGCAGCACACTTAAACATTTCTGATCATTATTACTAGTTTTGATACCTCGAAAATACGGTCGATGTGAGGCAGTCGTCTTCTTCCAGGATTCAAAACAAGAAATAAGAGTTGAATCAAGTTTAACATCTTTAACCAAAATAAAAAAACCCTTAATTATGCATTCAAAATAGGAATAAGGAGCATATCATAAACACATTGTAGTTTTATTTCAGAAAACGGATGCACAGCAGGTCAGTTATCAACTAGTAACCTAGCAACAATGTTTGGCTATACAATGTCTAATGGACATATACATATTAACGATTCATCAACAGCATTAGTGTTTGGTAAACGTTATGACGAGGTAAGAGTATAGATTTTATTTTATATCCTTGTTGTCTCTATAAGACTAAATATGATAAGACTATTATAAGAAGTTGAGATGAAAAGAATTAAGCTTCTGATATTTAAAAATTAACAGCATAAATATTTGAATATGTCATTTTTTACTGTTTTGTCCGTCAAATGACATGGATACTATGGATATAAAATCTGTTTAACAAGGGTCAAAGGCTTTATGCTCCACCCGGGGAGGATATACCCTTCCATGAAAATTTGACAATAATGTCGATTTTCCTCCATTGATTAGATAATATGGAGAAGTTTCCGGCCTTGTGGAAGGGTAGGTGAGTACTGGTTATAGACAATGGTCCAGGAAAGCTAGGTTAAGTGCGCTGGACGCCGTAAAATGACCTAAATTGTGTTGACACGGCGTTAAATCGAGCAAAAAACCCTTAAAAGCTTTATGCTCCATATTGTGATACCTTGTCAATTTTCTTGTTCAATGCTAATTACTAATGGTTATCATATCAATAAAATGTTTCAGTGCATTTTTACATGGTAAATATTTGTATGGAAATCAGGAACGTGAATTCTTTAAGCAGCCGTTCTCAAATAGACACGGCATTCTGCTTAGTATTAACACCGTAATGTCACAAAATTCAGCTAAAATTATGTCTCAATAATTGGTTTATTCTCATTTGAGCGGAATATAAAATATTAGCATGGATTGTTATTTGAGACGTTTTGTGGAGACATACCCATTAGTTATCAAGTAATGAGTCCGACTACAAACCAAATATTGAGCATGAGTTAATATTCTAATTATACTATTGTTTTTCGAGATGACCTAATTAATTTCATGGCATATTTATTAATCAGGTATATATTGGTAATACGACATTAGATGGTGTTCTAGTGGAACATTGGAAAGGATGTCCTCCTGCTACACCTCATACTGGTGCTAATGTTACAATGGATTACTATTTTAGTAAGTACTTGACTCTTTACATTGTAGGATCATGAGTTTTCATATAATACTCCCTCCTTATAAAACACATTCAATGATAGGTGTTTCTTAATGACATAAAGGATTAAGCTACTGTGTACACACGTTATAACAAAGCGTTTGGTAAAACATTCACTTGCTTAACTAAGTTACTATGTACGGAGAAAGTGAAAGCAAACCTGACACGTTAAATGAACATGTATTTAAAATATTTCATGTCATCAAAGAAAGCTGGCAATTTAGTTAATAAGAGAGAAGCTTATAAAATTAAGGGTTTTCTATAATTTTCTATATATATCCAAACACATTGAGTGATAGTAAAACACAATAATTATGAATAGGTTTAGTTATAAATACTTGGTATTTGCTTTCATTCTTTCACAACGTAAAGCAAACTACACTCATATGCATTTGTAATGTAATTGTTGTCATTTGAAACATCACCTGATGTTAGGGTAAATTTAGCATTACTAGGAGTAAGGGTATAACTGAAGGTGATGATAGTGATAACTTATTAATATGTCTTCTACAGGTTACAATACAAGCACATCATCGTCTATATCATCAGAACCAATCAAAGCTCAGCAAACAGAATCATTCTTTGATAATGGTGTATATAATCAACAATTAATTGTTGTATATTTATATTCTAACTTTATACCTGATGTCGACGATGTACCAGACTCTATTTTCCAGGTAAACGTTGTAGTTGTAACATTTTTTTAAAAATTTTAATCACTAGATAAGGACAAACTTGATATGGAAGGTTAAAGTCGTTGAAAAAAGCTTCAATGAAAGATATTTTCATGACATACTTTTTTAAATTATATACCGCATTTGTGTAGCGCTCTTTTCATAAATACTTACATCTTGAAGAACATGATTATATATATAATCAGCTGAATAAAGTTAAATTCGTAATTTATGAAAATGCATGATTGTTTCACGAATAGTAATAAGACTGGTCCGTTTTTCTATTATGAATTTTATTTTGTATCGTTTTCATAATCATAAAGTTATTCATCAGATTCCACAATGCATGACATAAGAACAATGGCATCGGGATGTTTAATCATCATGACACTTTTGTTCTGTATTTACAGACACCAACTGATGTATTTTGTACTGGTAGAAAACAAGGGAAAGCCTTGCCTATATTACCTAAAGCCTTCTATTATAAAACAGAATTAATATATCCTGATTTGTCTTCTATCAACTTTGAAAGTGTAAGTATTTAATAAAAACATTATTGATTTGATGGTTAAAGCTTAATCAATTTGATTAGTAGAAAGCACGTAATACATGTAGTTGTGAAAATAAATAGTTTGTGATGTTCACCTTTCTATAGTTTACTTTGTGTATTATCTTACTGGCAATCAAGTAATTAAGCGTTAATTGACTCTTATGATATCATGCAAATGATTTGAGTGTCGACATTTATGGGCCAGGAGGTCATAGAATAAATATTCTTTTATGAGCGCTTAAATTGTTATGAATTTTATTTCAATTTTTATATCTAATCACAACTTATAAACTTAAATTATCAGTATTCTCCAAATCACAACTTTATTAGTCTAACTTGCGGTTATATTTTCAATTTTGAATCCAATATTATAAAATAGTTATAGAAGCGATACTCAAAATAATATTGATAACACTGCGTTACCAATCACCACATATGGTGTAAGTTTCATTAGCTGTATGTTTGAAAGTACTGAGTCTATTCCCAATTTTGATGTATGTATTGTCAGACACTCAACTTATCTCAAGGTTTATCTGGAATAGCAAGAACATCCGCTTACTAACCAACACAAAGCTCTCCAACTCCAATTTGATCTTAACCTCAGATTGCTTTATTTTAGATGAAATATTTTAGTATTCCCTGCACTAATTAAGTTTCGATATTCTGACTGGTTTTTTCAGATATGGTATGATGAATCAAATAAATATTTTAGACGTGATTATCATCCTCTATTAGCAACATACCCAACATATTCAAAGAATCCAGTGTCAGAAATTCACGACTATAATACCGGTAAGCATAAGCTTCAGTACAACACTACTTCAATACCACGTTATAACCGATTGGCAATTTAACTGGCATTAGATTTTAATAATTCAAGTTCTTCAATTCACCCATTTTGTGTAGTTAATAAGGTTTCATTTTACTTGATTTATTCCGATATTTACTCTAAGTTGCAGGTAACTTACGACTGAATGTTCGTTTTTACCAATTTTAATGAATTTGTTATTACCCGTACTTTATCATCATCATTCAAAGTAATAAAATAACGTTGCGGTATATTCTGTATTTTCAGGTGTACGTTATTTAATTGATCAATCATTGGGTAATTGTACAACTCTTCCACTGTCTTCTTCATCAATGGATACTGGTCTAAATATGACAGCATATAAATATAAGGAATCATATGTATTAGAATTAAAAACACCATTACAATTCTTTCACCTGAATTACAACTATACTTATATAGGACAGGTAAGAATTTCGTACATGATTACTTACGGTGTTGTTTCAACATTTGAGCTTTATATTGTTCGTAATAAATTCGGTCATCTTCTGATAAAACTACAATAAACTTGAAGACATTACCAATATTCAGAAATGTAAATATCAAGTTTTCTTTCTCTTACGGAATGTATCTTGGCTTCTAAACTTATCTGATTATTGCTATTATATGTATACGAAGATAAGTTTAAATAAATTAAGTGTACTTATAATTAAGCCGATTCTATCATAAAATATAAAACATTTTCTTTGTCTTAAAGTTTCTGACCTGGTATTTTATTCTGCCTTTATTTCTTCCTATTTTTGATGATAAAAGTGTGTAAAAAAATAATACCATCATTAAAAATTGAAACTTATCTGTCTTGGTAACATTTCACCACATTCATACACTATTGTACTTTTATGTATAAATATATTTGTCGAATTAATCAATACGGTTCTGTATATAAACTAAAAAGAGTTAAAGTGCAATTTAATATCTGCTGTGATGTACATGTTCAGCCGACTTTACAATTACCCTTAATTTGTTCATTGATCCTCCACATAAACCATTTGCACCTGGTGAAGTGGAACGACTGTGGGTAATTTTCTTGCCCAATGAAATTAGAATAGCTTCAAGTGGGCTTCGGACCCTGGACCTCTCGATGCCTAAGCAAGTTATACCACTAGACTATCGTTCCTTCTAATCAGTGTAAAGTCAATAATGTCTAAACCTTTATGTTGTATAAATATATTACAGATCTATACACGTGATGTACTATGTGATGTGTATCAAACTGTATCACAAAATCTAAGTGTGCACGATTTTGTCAACAATAAAAAAGTTATCATAACAGTATACTTTCTGGCGGTAAGGTCATTTTCAGTATCATTATATTCTAGATCAGTTATAGTGAGTAGTGCTATAAATATTTTTATTATACCTCACTGGAATTTCCCTATGCTAAAGCCCTATACCGGAACGGGTGATATTTTGTTCGATCACATGGTAATATTACCCGCTATCTAAGGGAGACCACTTATTAACGATTAGTAGCCGTAAATAGCCGCGACCGTGGCGTAGTGGTTAGCATGTCAGACTTCGAATCCGGAGATCGCGGGTTCGAATCCCGGTCGCGGCAAGGTATATTAGTGATATAATTCAGTTTTTTTATTGTACTGATTGTTTTCTTTACTGTGTTGTTATTTGTTGTTCAATAAATATTTACATGTTACTGTTTTGTTCGGTATAATAAAACAAATACCACATGGCAATGAGGGTGACAGTACAGATTATCAACCCTTGAAAAATAATATCAACCTCGGCTAGCGCCTCGGTTGATATTATTTTCCTCGGGTTGATAATCTGTACTGTCACCCTCACTGCCATGTGGTATTTATATAATATATAACCTGTTATTTTATTTATTCATTAATCAATGTATCGAATGTAAAAGTATGTCTTAGTCAACAACGAAAATGATCCGAATATGAAGATCGTTTCATTTATTAAGTAATGCTACACACAAATAAATCAACACCAATGCTGTAATTTATAGATAACTAAAACATATTCTAAACAACATGACACATCTGACTGTCTAAAATGAACTCTCGGACCTAGACTCTTCTATATGTTACTACAATTAGTCATCGTACCGTATCAGAATATTTGGACATCAACATCATAACAGAATTACATTATATTATGTTATATTTCAGCAAGATTGGACAGAAATCTTTGATCAAAGTATTCAACAACCAGTCGGTATACCAGTCAAGATGGATTTATTTGCCCCTGATGTAAGTCTTAACATGATTTTGAATAGTATTGGATAATCAAGCATTTCTATGTATTTTGCTTAACATTGTTGTAACAGTATACTGTTAAAATACAGGAGTAGTTACAATAGTCAATCATTTCTTCGTAAGCTTTTGTGAGGCATACAATTGTTAATGTTTTAATTTTAATAAGGCTGTAGTATGAGTAAGAATTTCTAACCCGTAAGAACGTTATTTGATGATGTGTACTGTATAGCTTACCCCTGAATTTTTCTATGGACTTTCTTTTTACTGTAAAAGAGCAAAAGATGTTAAAGTAGCGTTTTAGTAAAACCAATAATCGATCAAAGGTGCAAACATGTGTTTTAAATATTCTTTGAAATTTATTTTAAGTTAAACGTAAAACATTACATTTTAATCGTACATGATGCCTTTTCACCTATTGTATCGTATAACCACACGTTTTATATCTTATACAGGTTGGGTTTACTCTGACTTACAACTTCGTAGAGTTTGATCCAAAGTCACCAGGTCTTGATTCATATGATGTCAGTCAATGCTTTCAAAATGCCAACAAGTTATCATTCAAACTAATGCTTCCAGGTAATTTTAATAATTATATCATCAGTTGTAAAAGAACTGGTTCTTGGAATATTATTATAACACATTATATGGAATAGAATAGATAGAACGTTTCAAATCAACTACAAGGCTGACATTTTTTGGCCACATCCTATTAGCATGACATCCTATTAGCATGACATAACTTAGACATTTCTTAATTTGACCACCTCTTTCACTTATCGACAAGATCAAAATTAATGGTAATAATACTAGGCCAATTTTGAAACGCTTGATCTTAATCAAATATTGTTAACTTAGAAAATAATATTTGCACTTCAACGTATACCGTGTGACGAACACTTCAATATAAGTCACTATCATCCCAACTGTAAAAATGTATATACGCGACTTGCATTTAAAAACAATGTCTTAGAAGAGCCCTCTAAACAATACCAATATATAGACCGCACTTAGACTTTAAATTTCAGTAATAAGAAAGTTAAATATTTACCAAAAAATTTCTAATCCCCGACCTTACCTTTTTAAGTAAATGTACCGTAAATATCATTACTTTCAGGTGCTTTAAATACAAACGATGAGAAGTCAGTTAAAGAATGGGCACATCTTATATTAGCAGAGAAAATGCATGTATCAACATTACGCGTATCTAATATTCATATAGATAGAGATGATGCTAATTTATTTATTAGTGCTACATTACTTGATCAAACCACTTATCAAGGTAGGTTAAGTTATGATTTCGTTGAGGTATATGGGTGTATAACAAGAATAAAAATTTTTTATTAAAGCAAACGTAACGTAGTAAGTTGTCGGCTAAAGAATTTAGGCTTTATAATTTATTAAATGCATAATAATAGAGCAGTTGCAACAGTTACATTAGGCAAAGCTCCACTAACTGCTGCTAGGAATACAGACACCTGTATATAAAGTAAGTATGACTGAAGTAATAAATGCAGTTAAGAATTGAATGCTCTCATTAGTTGAAGTTTAAGAATTTGAATGCTTTGCCACATTCAAATCATGTAATATTGACCACCATAAGATAATGTTAGTCAGATTGCGTACAATTATCAAACGAAAGTCAAATTATTTTATAATAGATACATATGTTGCATCAATAGTTTATGATATTAATTTACAACAATTTTCAGCACAGTTCACTAAGATAGATGGTAAAACTATGGAATTCACAGACGATGCAAGATTATTAAATTCAACAGGCAGTGATGATTGTGCTAGCTTCTGTATAAACAGTCCAGGTTTTACTTGTAATAGTTATGATTATTGTATTAATGATAAAACTTGTAGATTAAGTTCTAAACATGTTGGCGATGGTAGTATACTGCAGAACACACCAACTTGCGATCATTATTCTAGTAAGTATTTGCATATCAACTTTTGTAATGTACAATATTGACGCTAATTTGCAATTTAAAAGCAATGCGAATGTTCATTTAATCAATATTCAAGATAGATATTTAGACAATGTAAGAGTCCAGTTCAAATAACAATATGTAATGAAAACAAGATATAAACGAGTTCAACTGAACTCAACAAATGAGTTGATACAAAATGACGTTTTCAACATCATTGACAAGTAAAAGTGATTGATAAAAATTCGCATATTGAAACACCATTAGTATTATATAAGTAAGACAAGACATCGAAAACGTAATTGAACAAACAAAAAGATGACATATACATTGCAGAAAATAAAAACAATTTAGTTCCCAGCATGATATTTTATGTATTGTAAACATAATTGTGTAAAAAATGATTTAGTATTAAACATATTATATATTTATCATATAGGAAATGTTGATGGTTTCCCTGCACAGAAAACAATACTTGAAGCATATCAATCTCTACGAAAATCTGTGTATAATGGCAGCTTTATTATCAGAAATGTTGGACAAAGGGTAAGGCTTTTTTATTTGCAAGTTTTTCTTAATCAAAGTGTCTGTTAATTTTATCTACGATTGCATGGTCGCTAGATTCTTCTATTTGCATTTTTCTTTCTGGAAAATTTTGTATAGTTTATTGTGATCAAGTAAACAAGATAATGAACTATGTACATATCTTAAATAAATTATCTGTTCTGTTATGTTCCGTGTATTTTAAAGCAATTATACATTGCACTCTATTTTTCAGCTTGATTCTAATCCATATTTGGCCATCCTCGATAACCGAGAGTACTATACGTCAACAAATAAAATAACTCATTAGTACCATTGGGTTTCAACGATGTATTTTTATCATTATTACTAAATAATGTATTATTATTCGAATAATCTGAGATATATAATTTTCTAAAGCATTTTAATTTCTTATTTACATATGTAATAATTATCCTTACAGATATATACTGCAGTTGATGTTGTAATTACATTTGGTAAGTAGTCTATGGATAATAGATATACAAATGTGCAGTATAAACAGAATCTTAAATTTTTTTCTTGAGATTTGATCCATCCCATTTTATCTTCAACATTTGAACATCTATTTAGCACCACTACTTGTTTGGTCCTATATACTACTAAATTAATCAGATACCACTTAACTGAGATTTAAATTTTCAAAATGAAATTAAAAAACCCAACAACTTGATATCATTAAAAGGAATAAGCTATTTTTAAGTTTTTACGGAAAGTATGTTACCATGTGTTTTTCACATGTCTTAAGACGACTGAACAGTAATTTTCCTACCGAAATTCTATGTGAGTAATTTACTTATATTATAACCATAACAAAAAGTCAATGATCAACTTTTTTCAGCATCAACAAGTATAATGTTTATAAAAATGAAAATCCTGAAAAAGTAAAA
Source organism: Mactra quadrangularis (assembly GCA_025267735.1). Classification (NCBI taxonomy): domain Eukaryota; kingdom Metazoa; phylum Mollusca; class Bivalvia; order Venerida; family Mactridae; genus Mactra; species Mactra quadrangularis. Next base: position 8,432,374 of record CM046307.1, on the reverse strand, counting down.
CAGTTGTTACTATAAAGTATACATGTCGTGGGTTAATTATCATTTTATTTAACTAAATCAAACAAATTAGATCCAAACATAGATTAGAAAGGTCATCAAAACACATAAGGCAAAAACTAGAGAAAATACCTCCATCTATTTATTCCTATTCATATGACTTAGAAGTGTTAAAATGTTATATTAGTTAATTACATACTGTATATAACATTCTAGGTTGGATGAATCCTAACATAGATACTTCAAGTATGTTTCAAGCACCATCAGCATACAGTTATACAGTAGAACTATCTATTCCAGCACAACAACATATCTTTACTACTAAGGTAATATGTGCTTCCTGAATACACTGTCTATATGTAGTGATATACCCAGTGTATTACTATAGTACAATGTAGTAGTGATATACTTGTCAAGTGTATGTCAAGTGTATTGTATAACGGTATTAATGTTGTTCTGCAGTCACGTTGTTACCTAGATATATCATTTTAGTAAAGTTAGATTATTAGTCTTTTAATTAATCAACTTTCAAATGAAAAAATGTATTGTCTTATTATGAAACGCAAAATGTCAGTTTTAAAGTTGTTGCAAAAATTATATTCTTCTATAATACACGAGTACTTAAGTGATACTAAACAGTTTAAACAATTAAACATTTATTCAAAATTGGAACATTCATCGTAGCTTGTATGATAACTTTTTCAAAGTTTTCTAGGACGTTTGCCAATGAAGACTCTTTGATGGAAGTTTTTCATTGCGCATATTTATGAATAAATCTGAGTATCCTCATCCTTTGTAAGAACGATACTTACTTTTCATGCGTTTTTATACTTGATTCCAGGTTTGGTATGATGATGGTTTTCAATTGGTGAGAACTGATATACATTATAATAAAATAGTTGCACCATATTATACAACTAGACCTTTGTCTATCGTAGAAGACTTCAAAACTGGTAAAAAAACTTCTGTTTTCTTTTAGTCTTACTGCGCAGAATCACTGATACGTACAAAATCAGTTAACAAATACTCAAGTTAAAAAGGTCATAATAAGCATATATTTTTGTCACTAAATGAGAATCAGTATATTAGTGACGATAAGATTACAATTGGTATTTATTTTGTTTGCTGCAAAGAAAATGCTGCAGTCAAAATCACTTAATGCTACGCCTATATCATATTCAAAATGCTAGCACAAAATTTACACCAACTAGCAATTATAAACTTCCGCGTGACACCCGTTGTGTCAATGTGTTTTGGGTACAAAATGCACGATGGAACCTTTGCTATATACCTTCGTGGAATATGGTCATAAAATACATTCCTGGCGTATTCTCGCATACGTCACAGAATACTACCATCATCTTTTAAATTTATAACATCCAAGTTAGATATACTACTATATTTCAGGTGTAAAGTACATCATAGACAAGTCTTATCGCAACTGCACAGTAACAAATATTGACAGTAATGATATAGGTGTACTTGCACCGTCCAATACCACTCCTGACGCAACGTACTCTATAACACTACGTGATCCTTTAAACATGTTCCAAATTGATGCTAATTATTTCTTCGTTGGACAGGTAAGCTCTTATGTTCTAATATAAATGTTTTACAGCGATAAAAATGTGACATTTCTGAGAGATAAAATTTGTTATGACAGAGTCTGTTGATAGCGTTCGTTAAATATATTTCTATCGTAACGATACTGGAAAAAACTAAGTATCGTTTCGTTGTTTGTGTTGCTTCAAAAATGTAAATGAAGATATGCTAAAACAACTTCTGTAGTTTTCGCGATTGGTACATGTTTCAAGTTAAGCTTTTTGCAACATCTTTTAATTACGTTTTAAAATAAAACAACACTTACCATTATAATTTCCTTTATGACATTTTATAATATTGCTTGGTATAGTATTTTTTATTGAATATATTGTTTTACAGGAAACTATACGTGGTTTGACCTGTAATATATTTGAATCTTTGAGAACGGATTTCCCAAATCAAAATGGTACAACAAATGCAATATTTAGATACGCTTTTCTTGCGGTAAGTAATTTATTATTTAGCCTTTTGATTATATATTCTTGCAGTTGTATCTAAACACATGTCGTAAGCTACAAGAAAGGCAAATATAAAGAATTCATTGAGATTTAATGATTCATGAACAAATGTTTTAAAGAGGTGCTGGCTTTTCTGACCTCATTGAAATCTCACGACATTCCCAGAAACTTAAATAATGAAGTTGAATATTACTGGATATAATTAGCCCTTATATACTTTATGGTAAACCATGCTATTTGATGAATTATATTCTAACATTGTATAGTATAACCAAAGTGAAATTATAAAACTACAAGATGGTTTGACCGTATTGTTAGATGCATCTATGCTTCATAATTTGACAAATACGGAGTATACATATTTAACAAACACGATGTCACCAACGTTGTACTGAGATTATTCAGTGCGTCAGTTCAGAAAATAATAATTTTGATCTTTATTATTCTCTTCATAAATTGGAACTATTATTTTTATGTTAGCTTGTTATTTGTATGTTATACAATTACCACAGTATACATTTTTTTTTCATTTTCATTGTAGAATGGTTGGATGGAAATTAGTGATGGATATTTAGGTGGTTCAATAGGTCAACCAGTACGTCTTGAAATAACAGTCATTAATGTAAGTAGAAACACAATAGTTATTAATTTCAAATACGTCAAATATCAATTTACTTTTATAACATATACAAGCTTTTTTGTCTAAAGACGGATCTCCATACCCAATGACTCTTTATTCTTCAGTTACATCATGAAACGGATCTTCTATAAATAATTTTCTACTTTAAGCATAATTGTTATCATTTACAAGCAATTCCACGAAATATTTTTTTAAATTACAAATGTATATTAAATAATATATAACTTTCGTATTGCGCGTTAATGTTTCATCACTTACCATGTAAACCAAGTGATAAGGCGTCTATATTCATCCTTTTATCATTATAAACTCTTACTAAATATAATAAAGTCACAGTACTATCCACAACATACAAAGTGTTTTTTACAAGTGTTTAATATTTGCATTTATCGACTAAAATTCGCAAACAATGTCATACTGTCAAGTATTTTTTGTGGAGCCATTTGTAAGGAGGCCAGTCCTTACAAATACATTTTGTTTCGCCGATGTTAGGTGTGCATATAGTGAATGTTTACTTTTATAACTATATATGTTTCAGACAGCTCAGTACATGGTCTTTCATTTCTTTGATTTTGATACTGATCATCCGGACCATTCATTATTTGATGTACATCTATGTTTTAGTTCCGATCAAACCAAGCAATTACAAATTACGTTTCCTGGTAAGTAAATATTACATTATAAATAACATATACATGTACAGTTTAGTTATATCATGATAAAATTATATATACGGTGCAAATAGCTGTACATTGAAGCACACACACGCCTATGTATGATGTAATCGTTGACTACTGATGAAAAACGATGTGATACAAAGTATATATGGATAACATTGAAGATCTATCATTTTCTTATGAAGGCCTGAATCAGTTACTTATATGTATATGTTTAAACATGCTTATAATAAATCTAATTTACAAATACTACCAACACATAGCTTGTTTTCTTATTGTTTATTCACAACGTTTCGCCATTTAAGGCTTCCTCAGGTATAAACAACAAAGCGGGGATAAACAGACGATGACGTAACGTCATCGCGCGAAAAATCACGTTACAAAAATGCGGAAAATGCACAATATTTAATATATACTAATAAAACATAAAATAACGGGTTAAGCGAAAGACGGTTTCAGTTAAAAATAAGGAAATATGGAGTTATAACCGCCTTGCGCCGCAGCCGCTATATAAACTCAAATCATAATATGTATATTAATACCAACATTATACATAATACAAATAACGGATCATTATGATTCAAATAATTCCTATAGTAATGAAGAGAATTTTTTTCTTTTTTCTCTAAACATGCTTATACAAACTTTTACACGTTCTATTTTTATGGTAATGCATTAAATTGAATTATTTTTGTTTTGTACATATTTGTCAAAATAAATGTTTCAATCTATTTCAGGTCATTATACAGAATTTCTAAACACAACATCAAAGATGTTTATTATTGAAGCAATTTTCATTATGGCAAACAGGTCACAAGCTTCGCTAATCAGATTTCAAAGAACAAAACTAGATCATGATGATAAAAATGTATATCTAACCACATCTTTAATCGCTCAACCAGAAAGATTACGTTAGTATGTTTCTGTTGTTCTATTCATTAATCAATTAAATATAAAATTTTGTCATTTCTTGAAATATTTTGATTCTTTTAAAATTCAACTATACGTGTATGGTATTAAACTTCGTGTACTTGCATAATATTTACCATTGACCGACATGTTTGCATATCTTGTAAAAATATGTAAATATGTTCAAAGTTGGTTTACAACAGTCCCAAAAGTTTTCACTAGTATTGCTTTCTTTTTATACATGTACATTTTATTGTAATGACCTTTATTTTCAGTACTGAAGATTGCATTTTATTTGTGTCCACCAAACATTACTTATTTTTCTTATAATAATCAGTCCTATAAAAACCACTCATAAACGAAAATGCTTTAAGGCTATCCTTGTTTTAAAAATCGAATTAGCCCCTTGAATGAAAACCAGAAATACCTCGTTTATATCTATCATTGTATATTTGCATGTGTAGTGTTTATGTCTTGATTGATTCCTATATGAGGCCTTTATCCATGTCTGTTTGATAGCAGTCAATGCTTACTTCAAGTATAATACTGTGAGCTGTATTAGTCCGTCATTTATCCGTGATAGGACCTACACAATGTGTTACTACAGCATTATCATTTTCCGTATTTTATAAATGTACATGTTTTTATCGTTCCAGGTTATTTTACATTCATACGAAATGGATTTATACCTACACGTGTTGATCAAGTTGTGTCAGGTTCACATTCTGTCAGTCAATGTTCATCCACATGTCTTAGTATCAATTCATTCCAATGTAACAGTTTTTATTATTGCTCATTTTCAAGTCAATGTTTAATGAGCTCTAATAGTGTTGCTTTGTCAACTGGTGGAACTGCACAGAAGAAAATTAATGGCTGCGTGGCATATTCTAGTAAGTGATTGGTCTAATTGACGCTCTCATTTCTCGAAAACATTAAGTGCATAGTAACTTTCATCAAGGACTAATGTTACATTCTATTTTAAGTATTGATTGTTATTAAATTAGTTAAAAATCTCCATTTTGTACATCTCGGAACATCAATACCTGTGACTAAAGTCCTCATCAGATACACTTTTAATAGTTATGTTTAATAATGAAGTTGCAAATTACGAAGTACATGTATGAAAATCCATTTATGTCCCTACAGTTGCCTTTAATATTCATCTAAGTTTATATATCATTCATTAATTTTTTCATTATTACGTAATTTTGTTACGAATGGTCGAAGATTAATAACGTTTGAAAACCATATTATAACTGAACACTTTATTGTTTTCTGCCTTTTTTATAGAAACATCTGATATCTCCAAACTCGAACCAAACATTACTGAAGCTTATAGAAATCTAGCTAATGCTGTGTTTACTGGTCAACTTCGTCTGATGGTTCCAGTTCCAGAAACGGCCAAAGTAAGTATTATATCTCTAAAATAGGAAACATTTAGTCAATACAAAATTGTAGTAAATAAAGATGCTTTTATTAAATTTGGTACTCTTAAAGCATGATAAATTTGACTACTTTATTAAATGAGGCTGTACGAGTTTGAAAGATTTGCGATCTGATTTTTTTTTCAAATTATTAGGTGTCAGATAATAAATTTAATGATAATCCAGATGTACGCATGTAAAAAACTGTATCTAAACTGTTTTATAGAAAAACAAATTAGATATTTTAAATACTGATAAAATAACCTGATGTCATTATTTTAGACGACGGTAAATGCGTAACAGATTATTTTTTTACGTTTTATGTCGAATTGAAAGGGAGGGAGAGAGAAAAATCATAATGCAAACCAAAGGTTAAATACAGATTTAAGATAAAAAGCTGCAACTACTGTGTGCAAAAATGTACATTGTAACAGAGTATGTTTATATTTTAGAATGCTTTAATAAAGGCTTCATATATTAAAGACGTATTCATGTTCAATGAACAGCATGATCCACAAGGTAAACTATAGTTTCTTTACTTTTATTAGATGTGTTATTATTTTCTTTTATATTGGTTAATAAATTGTAAAATGTATTTATGTAATGATCAAGGTTTCAATCATCAGTGAGCGTTAGTTTATCAGATTATAATGTGCAGCTTAATCATGTCCAACTTTTAGGCCCATACATGATCTCAATTCGATGCTCGATTGTCAATAGAAAAGTATAGGGAAAATTCTTAAAACGGCCATATCTCTTTTATTTTTTAAGATATCAATTTTGTGCAAATGATGCTAAAATGTTTAAACTTTCTTCTTTCATAAAGTTGTTTTTATATTTTTGTAAAATTGTAAAGTTTTGGTCTGTTTTAAGGTTTTATTTGATTACTCACGTTACTATAAAATAAGAAGGAAAAGAGATACTCTTGCTGATATAAGTTAAAAAATAAAGCCTTTCTGGTCCTTTGATCAAATTTGTGCAAACGACATGAGAAAGCTGTATGATTCTAGTTTCCGGAGCATTTTTTATTTTTAAAATATCTACATGAAGTTTTGGTCTGTTTTGCACTTTTTTCCAAATTTTTTGGATTTTTCATATATTTTTTCTTAATTTTATAATGTGCGCTATCGGATAAATGGACCTCTGGTGTGATTGTATAATACACTGTGTATAGCAAGGCACAGCGGGTACACTTTTATGACAGGATAACCTTCCTGTCTCTGTTTTGTTGCTAATTAGTTGTATCTGTCACATGATCTAGCAACAAAGGTTTAGAAAAAAAATTATTCTAGATAGTTAAGAAAATGTAATTTTTGGTAGATTTGATTATCGACTATACGAATCGATGAAATCAGTATTATGAAAATAATATTACTTTAAAATAATTTTACTAGAAAATACTCCTTTATTGCTTATAATATATTTATATGTATATAATTTGCATTTTAATATATTCATATCTCTCTGATAAATGAATACTTTTACACATTAATTAAGTGGTGTAGTTTATTTTGGCGGCATAATAATAACTGAAAGATCGACATGCAACTGTTTTAATTTCACCACTACCGTTATTATTTCTTTAAACGAAGATACCTTGAAAACATTTTTTACTGACTAGTTAATTCATGTTAAACAATTTTATTAAAAATGTAAAAAATAATCAAACAGTTATACTAATGAATGCATGTTCATTTCAGTCAAAGTAAAATTTTGCAACCGACAAACGAAACAAAAATAGTTATTGACGGCTTAACAATAACTATGAGGATTGAATTAGTTGTTGCAATTTAACTTTAAAGCTTTTGTTTCAATGAAAATATGGTGTATAAAAATTCACGGACGGACAATAAATTTATTTAAAATGGAGATGTTATATTGTAATATATTTCTCATTTCTAACATTATTAAACAATAAGAAAATTATTTCAATCGTTAATTTTGTTTCAACCAGGGATTTTATATATATATAACATTTTTAATATAACATATACACATTTGTTGTATAAAATCCCTGTTTCAACTGAACTGTCATGTATACAAAATGTTACCACTAAAGTAGTGTTAATTTACACCTCATGCACAATGGACAATATACAAATCTATAAAACATCTGTCTACAAGGAATTTAATCCCCCAATGATAAAGTGAAATCTATATGGTTATAATCGTGATCTATGATCCTTATCTTACATTATCGATCACAACATGGGGTCAAGGCTTGTAGATTATGTTATCGCAAAACTAATGTATCTACTGTCATTGCTATATGGCTGTATCAAACAGCGAAAATACTGATGGGTCTAAAAGTTGGGTATGTTAATGTTTCAATACTCACATTAATGAATGTTGAAACAAAAGTAACATACACATTATAAAGTAAAGTCGATACCAGTATTGTACGTTGTACTCCATAATGTTTGCATGGAAACAAATGAAATTGTTAAGCAAAACATTACCTAAGACAGAATATGAATATTTTAGTTAAAATATTTTTTTATTCTAAAAGTACGGTCATTTATTGAAACAAATAAATCTACAAAATGTTTTCTTACTAAAATTTTTGTTTTATATAGATACTTCTGTATTTGACAGTACATTGTGTTTGTATTTTTGATTTCAGACTTTGCCTTTTCGTCATTTTCCGAGTATTCAAAATCAAAGACAATCAGTAGTGGTTCTACAACCTATAATTTAAACATAAATGAATGTGCACAGTTATGTCTATCTGGTACTGATATAACATGTAGAGGGTTTAGTTATTGTGTAGGTTCAGATATAAGATGTATACTTACCAAGACTCATCCTGATCAGATGGACAATTCAACACTTACACCAAATGTGAATTGTACAATTTATAACCGTTAGTATTGTTTTATTATTCTTATTCTATTTCAAATTATTAGTTCAGTTTCAAAAGTTGTTTGAAATTTTAGAAGACAAATAGGTATAAGAGATATTTTATTATAAACTTAATGCTTACTGTGTCTTTATAGTGACATGTAAAACTTTGCCCATTGAATCTTCCCTGTGACCTCATACATAGTTTAACCAAAATGGGTAAATATTGTAAAGCGTTTGTCTAACTAAAACGTTCTGTACTATCTCAGTCAACAAAATCAACTCCATGACAACCCTTCAATAATCGATAAATTGGGCATGAATTAAAAAAACAAACTATTTAACACAATTTCACGTACAAAACTTTTGTGTTGGTAATCCAATGCAATATATATTATTTCTTAGCCAGCTTTTTAAATGAAACATTCCATGTAATAATACAAGTATAAAAATCTGCTTTTATTTTACAGGTAAATATTTGACAGAATATGTTAAACTAAATGGAATGGTTTCACTTACTTCTTCCTCTGTACAATACACCACAGTCGAATCTAATGAAAAATGTGCCCAAACATGTACTAAAACAAGTGCTTGCAGAATGTTTGAATATTGTCCAAGTACTAAACAATGTATATCATTCAATGAGAGACAATATGGTCCACAAAGTAGTGAAACAACAACCAATTGTAATATTTACACAAGTAAGTAGTATGTGCGTATTGTTGTAGTGTTCAGTCATTTTACTTATGGTTCCTCGAAGAGCCTATGTTTATAACTATACACATACCTTTGTCAGTGGCTAAACTTTCCTGCTTGATGCAAAAGTAACTAAGAGAATGACTATAGAAAATATTTCAAGACCAAAAACACGAAGGATTACAAGTAATAACAGTTGTCACATTGTGTCTTTGAGTCGTATAATGGTTCAGTATGGAACGAGTCAAAATAAGCTACGTTGTATTATAATAATGATATAATGTAAATTCAACAACATTGTTGGGACCAACATAGGTGATTTTATTAAATTTTTGTGTATCATAGCACTTCATATGCTCTGCTCTCTGTAAACTAACTAGGAAGTTGCCTCGTACTTGACAATGCTATAGTTATTTTTGTTTTAGGTATTTTGTGTGCTTTTGCATGCAACATGCAATAATTGTCAAATGATACGTCGATGTATAAATTTTCGTATATTTTAACTTTTTTGTTTTTCTAGGTTATTATGATAAAGATTTTAAAGCTGTGAATGCTGGAACATACAAGATAATATCATCTGTAATAATACATTCAGTTACCATATCTGACTGTGCTAAATATTGTATACAACAACAAAACGATTTTTGCAAAGGTTTGAATGTTTTTATTTTATCTTTGATAATGAGTCCGGTTTGTTTACTTAAATGATAAGTTCATTAATTAGATACAGAATTTACTTTAGAACATCGCCATTAGATGCTGGTCATGTTTTTATCAACAAAATGCACAAGACATATTGCTATGTCATTGTGGCTCATCTGACTTTGTAGAAACATAATCGGATTGAAAAATGTATTTTGCTAAGGGTTAACTAATTAAAAATATTAAAATACCGTAATTTACTATATATATTTCAGGTTAATAAACTAGCTCTGGTATATTTTTTATTTATTTTCAGGATTCTATTATAGTGGAAACACACAAACTTGTTATTTACCTGGTCGCTATGGTAACGTGGTACCATCAACTAGTAGTACAGATGTATTTTGTGATCAATATAACCGTAAATATATTTGAAATATGTTGTCAATTTCTTTATCCAGTTTTTACCTATAAGAGTTTTGGATATAAATTAAAACTAAGTTCGTTTTTAATAATAATGTTTTTCCATTAGTGGTGTTCATTTACAGTAAAGTTTCTTACAGCTATTGTTAAGATAAGGTTTAACATCGTAGCAACACATTTTAGTTAATCTACTCTACGTTCATGGAAAGGCTAAATCTCTTGATTTAGCTGTTAATTAGTATTTATGCATTTTCAGTGACTGGTAATTGCCCTACTTGATTTGGAATTAGTAGTAGTGTGCTTCCGACTTAGCTAGCAGAGTGGTCTTTTTGCTGCTTAAGTAAATGAAATGCATTTAATGAAAACGATTGACTTGAAAACGATCGTTCCGTTCGTCAGTGTATAAATACAATTTAGATGTATTTCTAAAAACAGCACTAGCTCTGTTAGTTCTTACATTTCTAGAACGTCATAAGTTATATAAATATACTTGTATGCGCAAGTTTTCTTGTTAACTTGCAGTAAATTCACACGTTTACTTCTGTTTTATTTCATATAGATTAAAAACTCTATTTATTTCCATATTGTCACGTTTAGTGATAAATACTTTCTTATTTCTAATGTGATTATTTTTACAGGGACACATTTTCCTCTACCATATTGGACACAACCTCCTGCAATCGTTACAAAAGGTTTGTTGATGTTTTATGCATAATGTTATATTAAATAATGTAAAATATTGTTATTATTGTATTGATATAGTAACCATAATGGTACAAATCACATAAAAATAATGTATCTGTAAGCAAGAGGAAATCCCATCTATAAAGTGTTACATTTACATATTATTTTATCAACGTTGTATCTATTAGTAATTAAGCTATTTTATTCATTACATAGTTGATATGTACATGTATATACAATAACCTTTATAAAAGCAGTGATTCAGTGGTAGGACGCGCGCTAAAGGATCGAGAAGTCCCGAGTTCGATCCCTACTTGGGACACTGCTAATTTCCTTGAGCAAGAAATCAACCTACAGTTGTTCTACTCCACTCAGGTGTAAGTGGGTACTGTGAGGGATAGCCTGCCTAAAGGTGATTTCAATGATCAGGCGTTTTCATACAAGATTATAAAGTCAGCAGAACATGTATATGGAAGCAGACTTTAAACCTCAATTTACACTTTAACTTTTCATTCAAGGTTCTACCCCAGCATCTACAGTTAGTACAAGTTTGTCATCTACATCATCAGCTACTGCCACCAGTACATCTTCTACGTCATCATCATCATCAGCTAGTATGACATCATCTACTAACACACCATGTTCTCAACTACAACACCAGACTGGTGATAATTCTAATCTTCATACAGGTAGCTGTTCTTCTTATTTCATTTTTCCTTTTCTTATGCTGTGTCCTTTTGGCCATATGAAGCATAACATGGTATATATGTATCGAGGGTTGGGATTTAATTATATACATTGATTGTATCTGCATTTGTTATTGTTTAAGTGAAAATGTCTTTCAATTTGCATTAATAAAATGTTAAAGTTTTTTGCTTCTTGGTATTGTAAAACTTGCTAAGCAAAAGAGATCTTAGTGTTTTTTCTGCAAATAGCAAAAGAGACATTGGTGGTTTGTTGCAAATAGCAAAGATGTCGCTAAGTTAACATTCGTGTAATACATTAACAAAATGTCAATGTTAAGTCATGATATGTCGAAGTACATACTAAAATGCATGTCTATTAAAATAACTTATTCAAACTTTTATTGAAATTTCAAAAGGTCTTAGTTGACATTACGCCTGACTTGCCATTTCAAAATATTCATAATCCGTTCACCCGTGAAAGATAGGGTATATTGGACAAACATAGTCACATGTCTTTGGACACAAAATATTACTTTATTTAACAAATTAGCCACTTGTCCAAGGGCGTGATTAAAGTAGCCTCAGTATAATGTCAATTAGTTTGAAAACAATTAACATGCCTGCAATGACTTATTCGACTGTGAATGCACGAAAAAACAATTAAGTATGGTATATTTTAAGTATGGCTCGAATCGAATTGTCGATATGACTGCATATTTTTGCATATTTATATTATTCACACATTTAATGTCTTTGTTCTTTTTATCATGTACTTATTCTCTGATAAATTTTGTTCGCCTTGGTTTTTACTGAATCAGTATTAACTTGAATCCTTCCATCTTTCTCTGTTTCCAGGATTGATTGCTGGAGCTGCTACAGGGACATTTTTGTTAGGGTTATTATTAGGGGCTGTTGGATTTTATATATTCAAAAGACTAAGGGACATTGATAAAGATGGTCTCAGAACAAATTTTGTTGAACATGATGATATGTAAATTGTACAATGAATGTTGTAAAATATCATTTCGACAAATGGCATGACCATGATATTAAAATGAACTCTAAAAGTATTGTAATTGATGCACGTATAATATTATAATACAACATAAACTTCTAAAGGAACAAAAATATTTGTCTCTCATTCAAATGATTGTATATCGGTTTGTGGGGTTAAATGAACAGACTTAGTACATGTAGTTATATCTTCGTGTTTTAGAAAATCGTTACGGTGTATTTCCCTGTGAATTGAACATAATGCTGGCATTTTACGACATAAATATGCATCTCGCTTAATACTTGCGAAAGAAACTCTGAATAAAGGGAATGTACCAATGTTTGTCTCAATTTATACATTTTTAAATGAATTTTGTTTTCATAATTCATTTATAATTCATTAATTTCCATTGCCTAAATAACACATTGATAGTATTATATTCATTTAAAGAGGAACTCGTTTTAGTAATTTAATGTTCATATATTTATATTTGATTGTCGATGTCAGAGACATGGATTTCTTAGACAACAACATGTTAGATAATTTGCTATCATCATTTAATCCTACCAAACTTTTTGATACTGAGAAGGAAAACAAAACTAAAGTATAACGTGCACAGATGATCTGCAGCTTTAGAATGATGTGCAATAGACACTAGTTATGTGATTATTGTGTAGAAATGCGTATATGTTATATGTTTTGTGTTACATAATATGTTTCTATATTTATTAAAGAATATTGTAATGTTGAATTTATAATCTTTTAATGTTTTTTTTTTACAATTTTAGTACACCGTTTGTACAAAAATTATATTGATAAACGGAATGAAATAAAATAAATTTATATGCAGTACTGTCCGTTTTTTTCTCAACTGTCAAAACATGAATAATTTTACGGTGAATGCGTTTGTTAAAATTATCGTCATGATACATTCATGAATTTCAGAAAGTGCGTGTAATGATCGATAAAGCTGCTTACGCCGTATGATATGTTTTAGCCAAGTATGTTAAATAACAATTAGACCGCCAGTAGAAAAACAATGCATTCAGTCACCGTGAAATTATTCAAGCTTTGACAGTTGAGAAAAAAAACGGACAATACTAGTATAAGACATGTGTCAACATTGAGAAATTTTAATTCGTGTTGCAAAGCTATTACGTGACCACGTAAACGTTATAGCGTGCGCACGTAATAGCTACTGTGTGGCCACGTAAAGCTATTACGTGGCCACGTAAACGTTATTGCGTGCGCACGTAATAGCTACTGCGTGACCACGTAGAGCTTTTGCGTGGCCGCGTAAAAGATTAAATATATCTCCATGTCACCTCTATGCCACCGTATGATTTGATAAAACAAGTATACAATGTAATGAGGGACTTTAGTCAGTTATTTCCCCTTGTATACTCTTCAAATGGGTAGGTCCTATTAGTTGGATTACTCGGATTTTACCCTTATTTTTCAATGTAAATTTGCCAAAATTAATCTTAAATAACTTTTTTGTAAATTTTTAAATTGTTTAAAATTCAAGCTAAGTATTTTTATGGTAAAGAACTATCTAAATTTGATCACTTCTGTTAATATCTTTATTAACAAGAAAGATATTAGATGAAATATTTTGTTATCCTTACAATGGAATTCATTGATAAAATCCGAGGATTCCAACTGTAAGGACCTACTTACCAATTGGATTGCTTCAGATTTTATCAGGGAAAGATAACTGACTAAAGTCCCTAATTGCATTCACTGATACATGCGTATTTTATTATCGTTAACTACATTCGATGTACCACCCTATTTTCCTTCACAACACAATTTATTGTAGTTGATTAACAAAAAAATACATTGAATTCGATAGCAAGCTGCGAGAGTGCTTTATCACATTATATGTTGTTGGAATACACTGGCCTGCAACAAATAGAAGTCATATCATGACATTGGTCTGTTGACATTGTAAAATCAATGTTAATTATAAATTCTGCATTTGAAACGCATTTTGGTCTCATTATTTTATCAAATTACTCAAGTCACGTTATGTGTTAAAAGTACACAAATGGAATGTATATGCTATAGATCAATTCTATTGTCACATCAATTCTATACAGAAATATGCACAGGGATTTTAGGACATATACGCGTAGTAAAGTAATCTACTGGGGGTATGCAAATTAATCGTAGTTTTTTTAAATACAAAACAGAAAAGAATCAAATTGCGCTTAAAATGACTGTAACTTTCTGTTTCTGAAGTGTTCACGCTTGCCTTTGAATTATAATCGTATACATTGTATTCTTCACTCTTATTGATTTTGCAATTGACTTAGTTTATCTCTAACTTATTTTTAGTGGAAAATTTTGAGTCAACAATCATAATCCACAGGACCAATTAAGAATTTGCAGGGAGAAAATCAGTTGTTAGTTTATGCGCTAAGAAAGCACCTAAATGGTTGACGCTGTAATCGTAATGTGCCGGCCAAAATACTTTCCATGCTATTTATACGAGAAAATAGTTGAGGAGAAAAGAAAGAAAGTGTCTTAGACTGATGCTTCCAAGGAACGGACTGATATTCAACAAGGTTTCAACATAGTAAACGCGTATTTCACTGAATATGTTGTTTGTGCCGCCATAAAATGCACTTTTGTTTATTTGCAATATAGCGGTAAACTCGTATGAAATTATAAGCTTGGCGCTATTTGCAAACCAGTCAATCGCCGACTTTAACAATTTGTTTTACTTCTACGTTTTTTTGCATTAGTATACCTGAATAGATATAGTAGATCGTCTAGGTGTTTCAAATGGTTCCACTATAATTTGCACTCGGTGATGTTACATTTAAAAATCATTATATACATCGAAATCAAAAAGATGTCACACATCTGATAAAGAAGGATTTCTGGAATGTGAGATTCCAGCTACATGACAAAATAGCTTCGATGCTCTATTGTTAGCTGAATGCAAATCTCTGACCTAATGGGATAAAATTCATTCTAACATATCGGGGTAAAATCATATAAATCACGTGACGCTAGTAGTACCGCGTGACTTGCGTTTACATTTAAACACACAAAACTGGTTACCATGCAGAAGTACCTTAAGCGTAAAGCAGTGATAATACCAAAAATCTGATATGTTGTTAAATTATAAGTCATACAAAAAAAATAAACGGTGCTTTTCACAAAAAAATCTTACGAAAACATCTTCGTAAGTCAAAAGCAAGAAACATAAGTAATACGCTCATTTTTTGGCTTATCAATTCCAAATATAATAGAATTGTGTAGAATAGTGAATACCTTTTGAATATCATATCATAGTTATGCTTATTATCCATCTGACTTTGAACTGCTAACAATATGAAATTGACTTACGACAACTTTTTTCGTAAGAATTTTTGTGAAAAGGAGCACAGGTTTATTGAATAGAAAGTATCATTTTGTACCAAAAGTGTTTCATTCGTCAACAAATTATACTAGAAAGTGCGCTAGAATTGGAATGGGCCGTGTCGTTTACCCAAGGCGACTTAAATATATATTTCACCCCTGACATATCTATGCCTTCGCAAATAGACCTCTGAATAGACTTTTGAATGGACATCAGTCTTTTGCGACTTGACTTCCGACTATATTTTTGAACGTACATGTTATATAGCTATGTATACATTGATTGTGAGAAGACTGATAAGATTTTCTTATTAACAGCAGCAGAAAGCTTACTTCATGTATTTTTCTTTTTTAATTTTCTTTTTTTTATTTTTTTAACGTCGCATTCAACACATCTATAGGTCATATACACGACGGCCAGCTTTTCCTACTATAGGTTTCCTGGACACTTTTTCTACCACCAGTACTAACTTACCCTACCACGAGGCCGACAACTCATGTATAGGGTATGACCTGCCGCGACCGGGATTCGAACCCGGATCTCCGGATTCGAAGTCAGACATGCTAACCACTACGCCACGGCCGCGGCTATGTATTTTTCTAAAATGGGATTAAAAATGTCTCGAATCTAAAAGGCCTTAGATCTCTTCGGCTACACTGTGTAAGTTCGATGGTTAATAAAAAAGCATTTTTCTCTTCATGTTCGTCTCATGTTCTATGTAAACATGTTTCATCGCTTAAAGAATCAAAGTTTTATGTTATAACAGAAATGTTATGGGCGGACGTAAGGCGTTATATCAGCTCTCTATTTGACGGAATTATGTCAATTAGAAATGATTTAATGAAGCATTTAAACATCTTAAATTGTCTAATAAATTTTGTTCTGATTTTATCATCAGCCAGTCGCCGACTGCAAGCTTGAAAAAAAACTGAAACAGAAGTTTGCTGAGAGCTGTTTTCATAAGATGGCTGTTTATTACATTTGTATATTTATGATATAAAAAACGAAAGTATTTTGTATTGAAATATGTTGCAAGTGAACAAAATTGTCTAAATCGTTGAATTTTGATTTAATCTTGTCACTTGGGTTGAAATACTTTGTTTTCTTTAGTTTTTTTTTTTTGGGGGGGGGGGGGGGGGGTAAACGTCGTAACAACACACTGTAAAAGTCATATAACAGCAGTCAGTGAACTCTATATAAAACGGGGGAGTTCTTTTGTTTTTTACGAAGAGTACGAAATTACCCGATGTTTAATGCTTTTTATGATCATTACTGACCTTTTTATCTTAATTCTAAATGTTATGTTTTTACGATGCTTTAAGCCATTGTTCCACAGTTTTTAAAGTAACACCACAACGGTCAGTCGACCTACTACAATGTACGAGTATATGTCCACTCACTGAATGGACCTTGATTTTTGGTCCTAATCTTTAAACCATGTAAATATCCTTCATCTGTTGCTGACAACAGTCTTACTTGATAAAGCGAACGGCAGTTGAGAACGTTGTCTAGGAATTATTTTCAGGACAAAACTCCATGTTTGTAGGATTAGATTAGATATTCTTTATTTAGTTTATTACATTTATTACCTCCGCGCAGGAATCGATTAAAAAAGACCGCTTAAAAGGAAGACTATGCTAACTGGATTGGCTTCAGAGTGGAAGGGTTGGGTTAAAAATATTCGGTGAAATTTTTATTCGGAAATCTGATTTAAATCTTACTAAATAAGAGTACTGTACGTCATCAATGTCAAAACTTAGGAGTTCACTAACCAGTGTTTCCAAATCTAATTTGTTACAGATAAGTTATGCTGATATGTCAATGAAAATACACGCGAATTTTATTTAAAGGTCGAGACATTTCTAATGTTTTTGTAGACATGTTTACATTAAAAATTTGTTTATAATATAGTGTTGTGATGTTTATATTGAATAGTCAATATTCATTTATTTTCATGTCTCGATTTAAATTAAACTTAGTCTAAAATGTGGAATTACATTAAGGTTAATTAATGTTTCTGTTTTAGTAAAGATAATACTGATTGAGGTCGTTCGTTTTACTACTTCTTTAACAATAAACGGCTTATTATGGGGCATGCTTATGATATTACCATAGTTCCAAGCAACCGACCGGAATATGCCCTAACCCTCCTTTAGCAACTATTTACTTCCACTTATCAAAGATTATGTTCGTGTTTTGCCCGACAGCATACTTAAGCGAAGGACTTCAGTGAACCCGAACTAAAACGAAAAACGAAAATTAGACATTAAATAACGAGAACATCGGTGGCCATATTTCAATGTTCTAAAAAAGTTGACCATCTTAGAGCACCTTGCAATCCTAAGATGAGTCCTCTATTTTTCAATGTCTAAGGTTCCTGAGGTTGAACCAACTATATATTGCTTAATTGTATTCAACTGTCGAAAGTGCACGGCTACCTACTTTTCATCAATACAATAAAATACTATATTTCTTTATTTAAGCATAATCTTTATACAATTGATTGCCTTAAACTAGGGTTTCTATTTTTATCCATCGTGAATATAAACCAATGTAACTAGTATCTAAATCAGCGAGGATAATGTATGCTCCGCTGACAGTTGAATATCAGGTTTGAAAACTATCAGCAAGAAGTATGGCAGTTGATCGTTGAGCAAGTGAAAATCCGAACCGAACCAGGATTTATTTGTAGCGATTCACGATAAAAACCACGAACCACATGTTAATAGAGAAGCATACAGGAATTCATATGATAATAAAAATAAGTAAACAACTACAAAAAAATTTATAAGGAAAAACATGAACTCAAAACATATATATTACCAGACGTTTGTGGGCATTTCAGTCAGTGATAACATTTTTGTTCAAATGTGTATCAATCAAAATTTCGACACGAGGCGATTCGGTCTCTGCATAAATTAAAGTTTTCATTAGTAGTGCGAGTCTTTTTCAGTGGTAATATAGTTGAAAATGTTCTTTCATTTTTTACAAAAAAAAGATCGCGATCCGACGATTTCGAACGTGACGAATATTCGTACTCGATTTTCTGGTCGGGATCACGAATATCCGAGTACTCGGATACTCGCCGCAGCCCTAGCAAGAAGTAGCAGTAGTTTGATAGCCAACCTGCTATCACTTTCAACTAGGGAGTTGAGTTTTTTTGTACAGATTTTATCTTTTAAAAAATGTTTCAAGTTTATCGTATTTTAAAATGTACGACTGTCTAGATTAGAGAGTTTATAGTCGGTGTCCAGCTGAGGTCTGTCAGGATAAAGATTAAGGTTTATCAAACTTGTCTCGAATGGAATTCTGATAATAATATCTACGTACGTTTAAACATAATTTCTCAATTCAGATAAGAGATTTGTAGCCAATGTGACTCGAGAAATATTAGTAATTCATATTCTCCTTTAATCCTGGAAGACTCTAAAATCTCGCATGCCGGAATATCG
This sequence comes from Mactra quadrangularis, assembly GCA_025267735.1. Lineage (NCBI taxonomy): Eukaryota > Metazoa > Mollusca > Bivalvia > Venerida > Mactridae > Mactra > Mactra quadrangularis. The sequence continues at coordinate 8,412,876 of CM046307.1, read as the reverse complement.
TGACTGACACCGATTAAGACTGGCTTTTAGCATCATGCATCTCACGCATTCGTTGTTTAGTAAAAAACGGGTTTTCTGAATTTAAAATTAATAGGATACTTTTTTCTATTTTTTTGTGAAACAAAACAAAATATCGTGAAGTTTGAATTAAGACGTAATTCTGTCTATTTTGAAGATTTGTCATGAATGTACAAAAGAGATATTTACGTGGATTGCATTTCGTCTGCTGAGTATGTTACATCAACAAAACACGCAATATTGCAGCAGAAATAGCTTAACTTACAAGACTGAGTTTATTATAGGTGATACATCATTTGTCAAAATTAACACGATGGAATTTACATCACGGCTTACAAGTTGTTAAAGATAAATCCAGACGGTGAAAGTAAATTTGTTCGGTTTATTTGTTAGTTTGTTTGTTTTTGTTGGGTTTAACGCCGTAGCAACACATTGTAATGTTCGTTTTTTCTCAACTGTCGAAACATGAATAATTTTACGATGAATGCGTTTGTTAAAATTATTGTCGTAATGCACCCATGAGTTTCCGAAAGTTTGTCAGTGGCAGTCAGTCAACCTACTCACTCCTCCTGGAAAGCCTAAATCTCTGGATTTAGCTGTTAACCAACTAATAAGCGCATACTTTCATCAGTGACTGACAACTGCCCTACATAATTAAAAATCATTGGTAGAAGGGGTTGTTCGGTTTAATACTAGACAACCTAATGCAGGAATGTTCTATTAACATAGTAAACTAATATGAAATAAATTATATAATATGGAATGTTTTATATTCACTGATCATTCTTTATAATGTAACTCCATAATACTCCATATATACCTGAGATTCTAACCCACGCCCTCTCGAGTCGTAAGCAGACACACTACCACGTCGCCATAAAGGCTAGCTTAAAGGCAAGGGCCTTATTATACCTCTGCTACAATTACTTGCGGAGCTTCTGGGCTGAAGCGACGTTTTGAAATACGTGTACTCTTTATTTTCACAACTATTTTGTCTAAACGTAAACCTATTTCAAAATGCTACTAAAGGGGCACCGTAATTATTCAACACAACAGCATATTTAATATTCATTAAAAGGCCTAAGACTTTTATTAATATTATTTTGTCTGCGCGACGCATGAACGGAGTTCATATCAGTTAATAATATAGCAGTAATATACATGTATGTACAAATAGAAAACCTGGTAATTTGGAAAGTCTGTGAATCAAAATGCTAGGATACCATGACATAGCAGGAAACATGTAAAATGAAAACATAAGTCTGGTCGAAATATGATCGGAATTCCTCATGTTGAAGCATAGTTGCTATTTCATTTGTAGAATACAACCAAAACACAATTCTCTTTCAATATACTTGCATATGAATCCTCCTTGACCATCGACGAAGTTTATTTTTTTATACTGGGTTTAACACCATGTCAACACATTTTTTAGGTTATGTTACGGCGTCCAACGCACTTAACCTAGCTTTCCTGGACTCTTGTCTATAACCAGTACTCACATACCCGTTCACAAGACCGGAAACTTCTCCATATATCTTATTAATGGAAGAAAATTGACATTATTCATTATTATTGTCAACTTTTCATGGAAGGATGGGATTCAAACCCTTACGTCATTCAGGACACCATCGATGATGTCAGATAGGTTTAGGGATTCTAATCGTTCCCCGAGATTGTAGTGTAATTATAATCATAACCTTATAATTCTGTATCCATTTTTATACGAGCATTTTTATACATTTTGGTAAACACCAATGAAGACCCTTAATTAAAAAACGTTTCCTATATTCACTGGAAGAACGGGGGTCAAACTTTGCAGAATAGACCTGATTATTTCAAGAGCCAGTCAAATCAATATGGGACACAAGAGTTACGTTTCTTAGACTATTCGACGAGTATATCGTATCATTCGTATGGCATTTTGGACAAATTACTTTTTTAGAATGGCAAAGGGTTAAAGTAATTAAGTTTGCAAAAAAAAAAACAGCGGACAATTTATTTCATCATAATTTCAATAATTCATTACTTCGTGCCAGCTTTTATTTCAATTTGCAAGTCAAATAAAGTCAGAAATATTTGCAGGATCGTCTGCTCAGTGTTTCATGAAAGCACGCGAGGACACGTGTGTCGTTTCCTTGCACAAAACACTAATGTAATAATTACCATCTCTTTCTATGACCGTATTTCGTTATTCATCCTTGTATTTGCACCTCAGTCAACTTCTCTGGGATAGCAGCTTTTGCAAAACTAATAAAACTTAAAGCCCCCGTTTATCAAAAGTAACGCCGTGTTTTTGGCTGCATAGAAAATAGACATTAATCTATTTCAAACGCCACTAATGAACAATATTTTTAATACATCCTAGCGCAAAATGTTTTACGAAATCTTTAAAGTTGTATTTTCTTTAATCCAAAAAGCTGCTTAAATTTCTAAAGTTACTATATGCATGTTTTGACGCAAAGAAAGGTGACCTTAATAATACAGGAACTCTCATAAAATGTGTTACATTAATCCAGTGTGTTATTGCCTGATAGCACGGAATTTTAATGATTCCATAATTACATTGGCATTCATTGGCTTCAGAATTAAAAACATTGAACAATATCAAAAGGAATATGACATCAGACATGCATGACATGAAATGCAACAGAGAGCATTATCTGAAAGAAAAATCCAGCAGATTTTCTTGCTAGCCTTAATCTTTATCAAATTGATGAGAATTACATTGTGCATTGTACTTTTTGACGTCAACGGCTAGGTTTAAAAAGGTTAAACAACAACAAACCAAAAAAAACAACAACTTCGTTTACAACTACAGGTCGTCCACGTAAACATTGCGTATGTAAACACAGCCAGTTTCATTTCACACCAATATTTAGGGGTGAACTATTTTTACAATTTTATAGTTACTTAGTTTTCTCTTATTTTATGAACATATTATAATATAAAAATTACAATATGCTTATACACTATTTAAATAAATGTTATCCATCAAAATGGTATGCTTAAATCAGTGAAATGCTGTTCATGCATCAGCTTATTCACCTATTCAGTGGGCAAGTCCATTGTTTAAAGTACAAAAACAAGCATGACCTAGAATACGATCTATAAATCTATAATGTCTATCTTATAGTGCGTACAAAAAACAAGACACTGTTTATAATAACAATACAATGAACTAACCCACGACGAGGGATGCACAGGATGACTTTAAAATAAACAATTGTGATATGTTTTACGGTGTCTTAGTAGTTGGTGTAATGGAAAGCGTTCTACCATAACAAGCATGATTTACCAAGTGGTGGTGGTTTACTAACCATGCTAATTTTGTTAAAATGAATTACACAAATTTTATTTCCATTACTGCCTACCCCTGAAATGAATTGTCTTATTTTTAATGTTTACCAAAACACGTTTTGTTTTTTGTACGCACTATAATTCCGTAATTCATATTGTTTTTGTTTTGTGTATTCCTATTAAAAGATGCTACAGGTCGTCCACGTAAACATTGCGTATATAAACATAGCCAGTTTAATTATACACCAATATTTAGGGATGAATTATTAACACATATTTTATAAACATATCATTATATAAAACTTACAATGAACATATAAGAAAGGCATTTTAGCTTGTTATATGTCATCAAACATACCAATGAATAAATAAATATAGTCCATTCTGGACTTAGAAAAATATGACGAAATACAATTATGAACTCAAATTAAAATCAAATTTCAAGTTCTTGTAAAAATAACGTACATGCAATTTAAATATATAAGAATAGCGTGCATGATTAATATATGGACTATATCAACACTGGCGCAATAAATTAGTTAAAAACAAATGAAGCGATATACCTTTTTCGACGAAATGCATCCAATAGAAAGTTCTGGAGGTAGTACAGTTAGGTTCCCAGCGTTGTTAGCGTTCGATCTGGGATTTTATATATAGAATCCCTGGTTCGATAAAGGCGCTTTCGTTACTGAACTCAGTGCTAGAAATAGTCTATCTTCTACATTGTGTGGTACAACCTTACATATCTGAACTCTGAGAATTCCAAACTTTCTTAAAGTACGTACGTTTGTCTTTTGGGATGCTTTTTGACCATCGGAATACTAACTAACAGAGGAAGTTGTATAATCCGATTTTTGTTGGATCTTAAGGTAATCGAATAGATATCATACGAACCTCAAATATATAGGATATTACTTACGGTAAAATTTCGGTTCGATTTATATATTTGGGATAACTTGTTGCAAGTCAGAATCTACATCATTTTGTAATTCATGATTTTGAGAGCAATCAATTTTTGTTTGTACCGTGTCAGTATATGCAGGCGGAAACCCCAATATTTTTGATTACCGAATATCGTCTTTGGCTCACATTACTCAGTGTTGTATTGTTAAATATCATACAACTGTCAGTGGTGCATACATTAATCCCGTTGATTTAAATACTCACCACAGTACTTCTGTACTCATGATTAATTAACAGTCAGTGGTGTTAGTGTATGCTTTATAGTGAGAAAAAATTGACCCCGATCTGACCTTTCCCATTTGCATCTAATAATTATCTACACATATCCAGACGAAAATCAGTACCACGCCTATTCTACACTTCGGCAGCGATTGTAAAATTATAGAAGTATGAGTGTGTGTGTGTGTTAAATTTTAACTCATAATCCTCACGGCAATGGTGTTATCGAGCATTAATACTAAATTCGTATTCAATGTAATGAATATTCTTGCATAAAGGTCAGGTCGGGGTCAAACTTTACGCACAATACTTACAGTTGAATAAAATTTAACATTCTTACATAGGCACGCGCACTTTCACTCTAAATTCAACATGACATCATCTATATTGCAATATTGAACAAATACACGGCTGTTATAATTTACCCCCTCATTTATAGAACTTAATCGGGAACTTATTAATTTGCCATTGTTAGAATCAGAATAACATACAGCTTTTCTATAGATAGTTCTATAATAAAACATAAACACTTGTTTTGATGTTCTTATTGAATAACTCGTGCCAAAGCACTCGATATCTAATTTTGGCACTTCAAAACTCTTGCCTATGTTGTATTCAACAACAAAATATAGACAACTGTGTTATTTCTTAAAAAACATACATGTTTAGTAGATATATCTATACTATAAAAAAACTAAAAATAAAGAAAAGACAACTAGGAACTCTTCTTAGAGTATGATATATGTATTTATTTGATATATATGTTCTTTGATGATATAAAATATACAAACTATGACAATATGACAAAAATAATGAAATACGTCAATGCTCAATGTATGTATGTATATATAATGAGGCCAGCTCATTATTCGTCAACATTACATCTAAACAAAACAAATGTCAACTACAACATCATTTTAAGATATTTTCTACCATCTCTAGTCTGTATATATGGCGTATTTTCTATATTTATCAACCTGCCCATATGATTACATAACACTTTAGAATTTTAGTCTCCAGACTTTTATTAGGACTTTAAATAGTTGATTGCTATAGCATAAACAATCATTGTCTAAACCGACATGTCTGGGCTTGCAGTTAGTGAAACTTGATTTAGGAAAATTGCTTATTTTAAATGCACAGCCCCATGGGTTAGTTGATAGTTTTGCCATTTGCTAAATAACATGAAAGATTGAAGAAACAATGACCGAAGATAAAATACTGTCGTGAGTTGCAATTAATAGACCGAATATTTTTAATTGTATCCCTTGTAATTAATGAATTAAAGAAGCTCGTCTTTCAATACTAAACAGGCAAATAAACTTATTTGAACATGTTGATAAATTTGGGCTGTACGCAATAGACAAAGGACTGTTACATACTCATGTACATAAACAGTAAGAACACAGATAGAAGTTAGAACCTCAAGAAAATAGTGCGATTAATACATCGTAATGTCTCACTAAACATGCTTTCATCGTTCGACGTCACAAAACGCTCATCAATCGTTTGATCGGGACATGATTTTCGAGTTGATTGATCGAGAGCTAATCTCCGTAAACAGATATCCTGTAGAGCGTTGTCGTACAGGAGCTCTACTTTCTCCGTGGAAGGTCACGTCGAGATGAACTTTGTTCCAACCAATTAATGCGTAGCTTTCATCTAGACGAAAACACTATTAATCGTATTTTGATTTCATAATTTCTATTTTTAGACCAAGTTTTGCATGCTAATTTAACAGCGGTATTATTCACAGTCTGCGATTGGGCGGCTCATTTCAAATTGCGTGACGTAGACGATGTAAACAAGTTAGGTATCATAAAAATTTCGTCATGAATATTATGATGAGAAAAGGCCGCCGAACGTGACCTTCGTTTGAAAAAGGCCAGATCTAAATTAGCGAGTATATGCGAGCGGAAAATTTTAGATCGAGTTTTAATCAGATTAATCGAGAGCAAGAGATCTTGCTTAAACGCTTGTAGATGATTTTTAGATGGTAAAAAAACAAATAATGTACACATAAATAAATGATTTTTTAATATATTTGATGAAGTTGTGAAAATATACACTTGCTTCAATACCTGCACAATATCCTTTGTGAAAGCTCTTAAATTATGCTCCCACATATATACTATAGCAACCGATGCGATAATGATAATTTATATACTATATATACACGTCATCTTTATTATAGCATTTTCTTTCAAATTCGAGTCAATTTAAAATGTTTTGTCATATTTAAAATCGAATGCAGCATTCATTTAGAAAATTATTGATAAAAGCTAGTCTGCTCCCACAATGCAATATTCAAAATGGCAAGATGATTTCAAAACGAGGTTGAGCCCACAACGAGGCTTGGCGCGCATATCAACTGGAATAGAACATATAACAGAAACTTATTTTTGTTTTATCACACAAATATACAAGTTATTGTTCGTTTTTTCTCAACTGTCAAAACATGAATAATTTCACGGTGACTTCGTGCTCTTTGTCTAACACTCGTGATATTGAGATAGTGTGTAATCATTCACCGTGAAATTATTCATGCTTTGACAGTTGAGAAAAAACGAACAATACCTTTAAACGGAAAGGCAAAATGTTTCCTCATAAAATGTAGCACCATAGGGAATATCATTTTTTTCACCGGGAAAATATATAAATGACATAATAAACAAAATAAACACTAAAATATTTTACACCTCATAACTAAAAGCATTTCATACAAAATAAAGTCACGTGAATTGTTTCCGCCAATAACCAGAGCTTACGATAAGAGTCATGTCTAAATAAAGACATAAATTTCGATGTGTCTTAATTAACTGCTTTTAGTCTCTCGAAAACTGCTATATTCGCAATGCAAAACAAGTTTTCATCAGTTAGACGGAAAAGAACGAAGTGTTCCGATCAGTGACGAAAAGTGGCGAAATTGGTTATTTCACATTATCTTATGTTGTGTGAAATAATTTCAGTAAAACATGGATTAGTTTACATGCTTTTAAAGTAACAATATAATACATCTCATATTCTCAAAAATCAAGAATTGGTCCAGGTGATTTCTATTCTAGCATAGAAGTCAGGGGTGTGGAATTGAAGTTTTTTTCCAAACTTGTCCACGGACAAGTCAATTTTGGAAGTCAAACCGCGCGGATTGAAAATCCACTTGCCCAGAAGTTCAATACTCAAAAAATATGAATAACTATGATATAAAATACATTCTAACAGTAATACTAATAGTTGATTACGTTGATAATTAAATAGTTCACTGTTGAGTATGATTGAAATATTGAGACATCTACATTAACAAGAATCGCTATATCAATATGCTTACAGCTACAAACTATTAATTGTCCACGGACAAGCTGGCTGGAAATATTAACTTGTCCGCAGACATAAATGTACGAGTCGGACAAGTCGGCCATTGGAATTCCACACCTCTGAAAGTATTACATTGCATTAAAACAGTTAACAACAAAAAAAAACCACGTGACTTTCTCGCCACTGGTTCTCGTATTTTTATGCACTTTCTGAAATCCCAAATTTAAATAAAACAATAAGCGCTTGGCTGTGACATTGTCATTAAGTGATCTGTTCTTTACATGTCAGGTGAACTTTTACTACAACCATTAAAATGCAAGACACAAACTTAATAAAAAATCAAGTCTTTTATAAAATCAAAGTTTGTCAAATACAAATTTGAAATGCCACTAAATTACATGTACTACTAAAAACATGCGCTGACTTGATGAACTTCTAGTTTTTATAGAATTTTTTGAATAATAAAATCTTGAGTAATCATTTTTGAGATCATGCCAAATAAGGAATGAAATAAAATCTAAAACTAGCACGTGACCTGGTTAACGAAACAAAGCATTTCCACGAACTTATGTACAATTCAGAAATGCAGGCACATGAAAAAAATGAAGATTACTTAAAACAAGCAAAATGATAAAACATTTGTGTAACAAATAAAACAATAATTGGACTGTACATGTACAGACATATTCACGTACAGAAACGGTATATAATGCTTCTTTGGTTTTGGTACGATCATATTGTGAAGCAAAGAGTACTATATAAAACACAGTAAAATTTTCTTTGCCGGTACAAATTTAGTTTCAACATGGTATATTTTCAGCAGAAAGTTCCGTCAGAAATACGCACTGAGCACTTCAGACAATACACAACAAATATGTAGTTTTAGACAATAAAAAACTTATATATCGGCGTAACATTGACATTTTAAGCAAGTTGGCTCAGTCTTGTATCGCCATTGGTCGATGAACCACGTGCTGTTGACGTCATACATCTCGCGCTAGTTTGTGATCGTCTGAGATAGGACTGTCCTTTGATGCAAGCAAGTACGGATTGTTTGAATCCATCCCTGAAGTTCTTGGACATGAAAGCGTACACAAAAGGGTTGACACAGCTGTTAGCATACGACAGGAGATGGAATATCATCCTGATTGGTTTCAATATACCCATGTTAAGGTAATCCAGATGACCAAAGGCTACAAGGACATTGTTGACCAGTACTGGTGTCCAGCATACAGCAAACAAAATGACCACGATGATCAACATCATGACGACCTGAAACATAAAACAAAGATCACTATCAGAATAGCAGTTGGCTTTTTACATTTCTCTATCGCAAGAATTCACGGTGCCAATGACACGTGGCTTTCGTGATTGGTGTAGGTAAAAATATCAACCTTTTTACTTCCGGAGCCCGTATTAATAAGCGTCTTACGACCGATTTTACTCGTAAATCCTTCTATATTGTTATGTAAAATTATCGTAAGATTTTTGATAATATGCTGCTCAGCTTTCTTTTTTGAGTTACGTGGAATACTCGCTTCTCCTGCGAAGTATACTATAAGTGGAAGGCTTACGGGGAAAATATGTACACTGTACTGTTTTGTTTTAGTGAAACGACGAGATGAAACATTAAAAAATTAAGCCGTTTTACGTTACAAAATAAATATTTTACATTGTAATGTAGTAACATTACAATTGTTAAATTTAGAAATAATCCCAAAATATAGATATATGAAAAGTTAATTCTATTATTAATAGCTTACCGGTGTGTCTCATTCTTATATGTATTTTTATTGTTGTTTACAGTTTTAAATACCATTGACTATCTTTTGTATAACGTTTAAGAATATGTATGATAATGTTTTGTAACTACATATTTAATACTTATTGATTTGTATATTTATTATGGCCTGCACCTGGGGATTTAAATGTTTTATATTAGTTATTGCATCATACCTTGAGTAATCAACAATGTAGGAAAGCAAAGAAACAATGTTCTAACAATGATTGTTATACATTGAAAACTGTTACATGAGTTTTGTTTATTGTTAAATTGTATCCATATAGCAACCGGCAACCATAGTTTCATTGACTTAGGTTTATACGGACCGCAGGACCGTGAGTTAAGACATAGAGGTGCAGGCACGAACATCGCCTTAATAAGTTTCTGCTAAATTAATAATATTTCAACTTAAATACAATTGATGACTTTATAACTTTATAACTATAACTATTTTGTGGAACTGTGATAATTAATACCACATTAATAAAGAACATTAAATGTTAAACTGTGTGTGTTCTATATAATTACATTACAACATACGGGTTACTTATTACAGGGAGCGGGTGGCCACTTTAAGTGTATCCTATACAAATGGTGAAGTTATAAAAAGGTTATACATGTAGAAGATAACCTGCTTTGACTGTCATTTGTTTTGAAATTTTGATCAACACCAATCACAAAAAGTCACGCGATATAAGCACCATGGATCTATTCGTGTGTTTTTTATTCACAGGCCGCCGGCACAGTCCCGATTAAAACTTTAAAGGTTTTGATTAAGGACCGTGTCGACCGTTTTTATTGATATGTTTTGGTTTATTTAGACTTTATGTTTTTTTAAATATATTTATAACTAAATCTCGTTGACAAGTCGTCTACTATCACTATCTCTGAAGATGTTTAGATTCTTTAGTTCCAAGCTTATGTTCATGCTTATGTTTTGGTATGATTTGCATGAAAATTCCTTAAATTTTGGTCTTAGGTAGGTCATTCGATTCTTTTCAAAAGTCTTTGTTGCAAAGTTTGTACTTTTCTGGGAAAAGTCATCGATCTGCCTCGTTTGCATTGTTTATTTTTTATTTCATTTAATCTGATAAGCAGCTGGGTGAGTTTATTGAACCAATTTCCATTCATCTCTGGGGCGCAAATGACAATATCAGTGCTTTTTAATAATTAATTACAATTGCACTAGAAAATACATTAGATTTTTTAAAATTCAATTAAGAGAATGCAAGACTTTGGAGTTCTTTCAGTTTTTAATACCAATGACTTTTAAAGACAAAAGAAACGTTGTATTTCATTCGGCGTAGTTGAAACCTATAAATTCTTCAAGAAATGAAACATTCATTGACATCTTGATTAAATTGTTCAGCTGTAATTCTCCATGACTATTTGATTATACTTAAAATACACAGAAAAAAACTAGCCATTCTCGAACTGACAGTCTTTTGATATGGAAAAAGTGAACTGACAGCAGTTGTAACGGTTCACCGCTATATGTAAGCTTGTTGTTTGATCGGGTTATATTCATAAAACTAACCTATCTAGTAAAATCATGCAGTTGGTAGGGTGTAGTAAATCCGGGGATAGATTCGATTCCAACAAACCACTTTTGAGTTTAAACTACGAAGAACTGCGTCGTACAGTTGCGAAAGTGATTGCTTTGGACTTGTTCCAAGACAATGTCTGGAGGTCTAAACCTCTTAAGGCATGAAATCCCTAACTAAAAACTATGTTTTGTGACAGCTAAATAATTCTAAAAATATACATATTTGATTGTACATGGTATTTCTAAACTTTTTAACATGTTAGCTATTTTGATAATGTCAACATAGAATTTAATGGACACATTAACAATTATTCTATTTTCATATGCTAGGGAGGTATTTACTGAGTCTTGTTAAAATTGTTTGTCAAATATTTTTGAAATTGCAAGTTTTGTACTAAATCTAATCCATTTAAAATGGTTAACATATTGTAATGAATAAAAAATAATTACCATGTTTTGAAAGCTATTTTCATACTTTCACAAAATTAATTTTAACCGTGAGTGGCGTTGGAAACTGTATACTTTAAAGGGACACTAAGTTGATTGACTGATCACTGAGGTATGGATAAAATATTCTCGACGAATAGCGAAAAGCACCATGAAATTGAATCGCAACATGAAGAAACTCGCCTTTTTGTAAGGTTAACAAGAACTCGGGCATTAATTCTAGAATGATTCATTCACACTTAACAACTTCTTATTTGAATTCTTAGCTTTCATTTCTACGTTTTTACTGTTGTAATCATTTGGGTTTTTTATTAATTTGTCATACGTCTGATCGAAATTAGCGTCATTTGAATTCCAGACTCTGTCTAAATGAAAACATTCAAAATAGTCAAATACTAGGGTCAACTTGCTTGCGTAAGTCGCTAGTAATGGCCTAAACGGTATTTCTTTTTTGGTTATAAAATGCACAATGTTCATAGAATTTATTCAAGTAGATGTATACTCATAATGTGTTCTATAACCTCACTTGGCTGCGTTCATTTTGAACGTTTATTTCAAATGCGTATAACATTGTTCCAATCTTATCAAATTTGTGCATGACTAAGTTCAATTACCAAGTGCTAATACCGCACCTACTTTATCTTTTTCTCGCTTGACCAAGTTTGTTTTAAAAATACATTTCAAAATACATTACGATCATTTAGTCTAGGATATGAAGTAACTGCTGTGATAAAGTTAGTTTATTTACGAGCGCCATGGAAATGTGGCTCATTGCACAATCTCACACGAAAGGGATTTTGTCAACTTTCTGACTACAAAACGCTAGTTTAGTTTTTATCATAAAAAGAAGCATAATGAAGCGCAAAGGCAGCAATTGAGCGTAAATATACATGTATAGCAGATGAGATTGTGCCTAGTAGTGGCTGTTGTACCGTAATAATTTACCAAAATGGTTATAACATATAACAAATTTGTTTTCAAATGGTAGGAAAACGCGCTTTTAAGAGAGCAATATATAGCCGAATGAT